>CAUJRU010000034.1:1645530-2245530 GCA_963277665.1 Viscum album
ACTCATTTAATCCTTCCATATTATCTATCACGCTCAAGTTATTGATAAAATGGAATATTTTTTCTATTATTTACTTTTCCATATTAATTATAACTTATTTAATAATGATAGATTCCAATTTACTCAACCCTTGCTAACTATAAAATAAATCCTTATTTTTTTCATTTCCCCTATATGTTTATAATAATTCTTATAATGAGTTTAATGATTTAAAATATTAACTTTAACTACATTTTGTATTTTATGTTTTCATATTTAATGTAAGATTTAAGTATATTTCTAGTTTAAAAAGGATAGTAATTAATTTGGTCATTCAGGAAGGGATTTATTTTATATAGTTCCAATGTAATAAGTTACTATTGGATATGGGATTCTAGGGTTGGGTTCTTTAAACGATGCTAAGTGAATATTCAATTCAAATTTTGGAAGACATTTGAGATACAAATCAAGTGACTGATGTATGGTGTGATGTAGGAAAAGAATTCCATAGTGGGATTCTATGTGACTAATGATCCTAGGTGATATGTGTAACGACCCAATCTTTTTGAGTAGTATATTAACTTACTCTTAATGATTTAATAAGATGTTAATGGTTAATGAAGAAAGAGGAGTCGATGGCTTCATCCAGTAGAGTCGGCCCTTATGAAGCCCACTTATCAGAGCTTGGGAAGGAGGTAGCATCTGTGGGCTTTGCTTTGGACCAAGCCCAAGCCGAACTCCAACATGTCAAGCTTGAACGGAAACGCCTATGGGAGAAGTTCAAGTTAGTAGAGATTACTACTAGGGAAATGTTATCTGAGCCTCCCTCAGATTCTCTCACCATAGCACACCTTACACTTAGGTCTTATGCCGGTGTTATAAGGGGCTATGTGACGAGACCCTAGCTTCCTTGTGTAATCCTTTTGGGTGAATAAATTGAGATCTCTTCCTTTAGTGATTTTTGTGGAATTTCTTTTGTCCGGATAATTTTAGGATATATTTTATTGATGGATTTTTGAAAAAGGGATATTTTAAAAGATTTATGTAAACCCTAAATAACTAATGATGTGTAATGATTTTCAAAAAATGGTCTTCTACAAAAGTGTTCAGTAAGGAATTTGGAGTCTAATAAGATCAACTTAATTTTTGATGAATAATAAATTATGAATAGTGATTTTACGCTTAGGATTAGTAATATGACCAAGTGGATTAGTAATTTCACTCAACGAAAGTTTTATTATAATTTAGACACCTAGATTAAGTAATGTGATTCAATAAAATGGGTAAATAACAGTTTCATAAATTATTAGTCAACTATTAGTTTTTTCGGATGAATAGTGTTTTTTAATTAAAAATTTAATTAAAAATAATTAGAAAATTATTTTTATAAAAAGGACTTTATTTTTGAACTCAGAGCATCGATATTATGTTAAGGTAATTTTTGGGGATTTTTCTGAAAAAAATGAATTTTCGATGAATAGTGTTTTTATTTAAAAATTAAATTAAAAATATTTAGAAAATTATTTTTATAAAATGGATTTCATTTTTGAAATCAGAGCATTGATATTTGGTTACGGTGAAATTTTGGGATTATTCTGAGAAAGTTGAATTTTCAGTGAATAGTAAAAATACAGTTTTAGGGTTTCGGTATGTTTAATGACATCATAACTGTGTCATGATGATGTCATGAGATATCTCAAGGGTCGGCCGGCCAAGGGTGATGAATTATTGTTTTGGGGGCCCCATGTGGCCTAACTTTATGAAAAATATCATGAGCGAGCACATGGGTTTGAGAAAAACACTTGTGAGGTGTCCCTTGGCCATTAATGCCTTGTCCCCTCACTTTCCCTATAAATACCCACCCTCTCCTCCTTTAGTTCTCACTCCCAACTCTCCCCCAACGAAGTTCTGGTCTCTTTACCTTCCAAGGAGTCCTCCCAAGGTGCCCCAAGCCCTCAAGGTCCAAAACATTGAGTTTCAAGAGTCACGTTTTAAGGTAAGGGATCCGACCTCTCTCTTTCTTTTCATGTAATCCTTTTTATGTCATTCCTTTTATGCACCATGTTCTATTGTGAGAGGATGTTCTTTTATATTCCTCTTACTACCCTTTTTATGTTTATATGATGGGAGATCCCCTCTTACTCTCATCATTTCTTTTTATGAATGTTTAAGTGACGCCGTTAGGCTGCCGAATTTTTAAGGGATTCTTTCACCCTTCTCATTTTTCAAGTTCGATTTTCATGTCAAGTATTTCAAGTTCCTTTTTATTATGTTGGGGTATGATCTCTATATGTATCATACTGATCTCTTATGATCATATGATGAGAGACCCTATTTGATCTTGTCAATTCTTTTTTTATTGAAGTTTAAGTGACGCCGTTAGGCTGCCGAATTTTCATAAGAGAAATCTAATTTTTGTCTTCCTTCCATGTTTTTCATTTCAAATGGTATGTCCTTAAAATTTCATTACCATTTCCATATATCCTTCTTTTTCTGTTCCCTTATTGTTTTATGGATCATTTAGGAGTGGGTGACCCATGTCCCCTCTCTTTTCAATGTTTTCTAAAACCTTGAAACATAGCCGTTATGCTGCATAGTTTTCCTCTCAAAATGCCTCTCTCTTTTCTCAAAATTATTTTATGTTATAAAGTGAATACTCAAAGCTCTTATTTCTAAAAGGGTATTCACATATATATCAAAATTTTCTATTTTAAATTATGTTATTTACATACATGAGACCCGCTTTCCCTTTCCGTGGGTTTAAAGTGACGTAAAGATCATGTCTTTAAAGCAGTTTTTAAAACGTTATGATTATGATATGAAACCCATTTGTTTTATTCTATATGGGTTATTTATGAAATGTTTGATGATGATATATGTGGCTCAATGATAATAAAGGCAAATTTAAGGGTGCGCCCTGATAGCGCTCCAATGCATTGGGTAATGATGTAACCACTAGAGATTACAATTTTCACGATACCTTGGTGAATAACCTTGGTAATTTTAAAATGACACCTTGGGGATGGACCTTGGTGATATGTTCATGATTTTCTATGTTAAATGATGTAGCCACATCTTCAAGTTATGGAAAATGTTATTTTTATTATGAAATGCCTCATGATTTCTTTCTCATGCCTTAAAGTTCTTTTCATGTCCTTATTGAAGTATCTCAAGTTCACATGTAAAATGTTCCTCTTGTTTCCCTTACTGGGCCTTCTGCTCACCCTTTCTTTCGATGTATGTCCCCAAGTTATGAGATGCAGTAATGAACCTAGGATGAACTTAAGGATAATCCTTTCAAGTGTTTAAGAAGAATGTTTTATGTTGTTTTCATGTTTTATGTTCCTGGTTTCCAAGACACTAGACCTTAAAGATCCTCAGTTTTGTGTAATGTAATGAATGTTTATGTTATAAAATGGCGGGATGCTATAGTTGGTATCAGAGGATGGTTTAGTTATTTGTGGAAATTAGGATATAAAAACTTTAGTAAGAACCCAATAGAAAAGTTTAAATATAGGAAAACTTCTTGGTATTTTGGTAAGTATTGAGTAAGTGGTCTATCAAACAAATACATCTCTTTCTGGATACGAGCAGGTAGAGGTAGCTCTGGCATAGATGTACATAGGGGTAAAACCCGAAAACACCGCTTTGAGATAGACTCGAATGGGAACTGGTGCACGATAACGGGCCTTGCTGCACTCTTGGTTACGACACTCCCGGGGGATATGTTTGGTTAATCACAAGCTTTTTATGAATCATTATGAAGGAATTATAGAAAAGTGTAATTGTCTAAGCATGAAGTCTTAGTTAAAAGATCCATAAATGAAATAATTTTCTCACTAAGGTTTTATTCTTTTAGAAAATGGCGGGCAATAGGAGGAACCGTGACGATGGTGACCGCAATGCACCTTGTGCTGACGGCCCTCCGATGGAAGCCGGAATGGAAACATTCATGCGAATGATGAACCAACTGACTCAAGTTATGAGTGATAACTTGAATCAAGCTGAGAGGCCGACCTCACCACGAAGGGAACAAATTTCTGTTGAGTCCTTCATGCGTCAACGACCACCAACATTCAGTGGATCTACTGACCCATTGGTTGCGGAACAATGGATAAGCTCCATTGAAAAGATCTTTTCTTTACTTCATTGTTCGGAACAAGAAAAAGTCACCCTTGCTGTTTACTGCCTAGAGGGAGAAACTGATCATTGGTGGTCACTGATCAAAAACACGAAGCCACGAGGAGAGATGGAAGCTATGGAGTGGGAAGAGTTCTGGGGAATATTCTTTAATAAGTATTTCCCTCATTCGATGAGAACGAGAATGGAGAAAGAATTTTTCGAGCTGAAGAAAAAGGAGAATGAATCAGTTGGAACCTACGAGATGAGCTTCACAAGGCTTTCCCGTTATACCTCAAGCTTCATCATGGACCCTAATGGGAAGGTTGATAGATTCTTTGGTGGACTACGACCACATCTACGGAAGAATCTATCCAACAGGGACTATGATAGCTATGAAGAAATTGTTCGAAGTGCTATGAAAGTTGAACTAGAGTTTGGGGAGACACAGTGGTCTCACAAATCTAATGAGAAGAAGAGAACTCTAGAACCAAGCCTGGGAAGAAGTTTTGATCCGGAAAGAGGTGGAAAGCATATGCAACATGCCACATGCAATAAATGTGGGAAGAAGCATTCAGGGAACTGCTTGATCGGAAGTGGTAAGTGCTATAGGTGTGGAAAAGAAGGCCATATTTCTCAGAATTGTCGTAGTGATGTGAAGCCTCAACTTCCCAACACTAACGACAGAGGAAAGATGGTTCTGGCCCTACCCGCAGTCACATGCTTCAAGTGTGGACAGCTTGGGCACTTTGCTAATCAATGTCCAAATCCGAGGGCGGTGGAGGGGAATCACCATCAACCTCAGCAGAGGCCAAGGGAGCAAGGTCGTTCTTTCGCTATCACAACAACTGAAGTTGAAGTTCCGAACGATGTGGTAGCAGGTACTCTTGTTGTCCTCTCAAAACTAGCAAGTACTTTATTTGATTCTGGTTCTACGCATTCCTTTATTTCCTCTAAGTTTGCAAGGAATATAGAATCAATCCCCGAACTGCTAGAGGTAGAGTTTTCAGTCAAGACTCCAAGTGGGATTATCCTTGCATCAAAAGTATTTAGAGACTCTAGTGTTTACTTTAGTGAGAACAATCTTATCACAAATCTAGTAGTCATTCCCATGTTGGAATTCGACGTTATACTAGGGATGGACTGGCTCTCAAAGTATAATGCTAAGATCAAATGCAGAAGTAAGGAAATCTCAGTAGTCTTGAATAAACGACCTACAGTTATCTTCCAAGGAGAGATATCCCGAACTGATCCCTATCTAGAAGCACCTCCCATAGCTTTCTTTATGGAGTTAATCGGTGATGATGAAGAAGGGAAAGGGAGCATACAAATTGAAGATGTTCCAATTGTTTAGGAGTACATGGATGTATTTCCTGAGGAGTTACCTGGACCTCCCCCAGAAAGAGAGGTAGAGTTCTCCATTGAACTCGTACCTGGGTCCCAACCGATATCAAAGACTCCGTATAGAATGGAAAATGTGGAGCTAGAAGAGTTAAAGAAACAACTCCAAGACTTGTTGGAGAAGGGGTTTATCCGACCGAGTGTGTCTCCTTGGGGAGCACCAGTTCTCTTTGTGAAGAAGAAGGATGGATCAATGCGGCTATGCATTGATTATAGAGAACTGAACGGGATCACAGTGAAGAACAGATATCCTCTTCCAAGAATTGATGATTTATTTGACCAACTTCGCAGGGCTCAATTCTTCTCTAAGATTGACCTTCAATCTGGTTATCATCAACTGCGGGTGAAGAAGGAAGATATTCCAAAGACTGCCTTCCGATCAAGATATGGGCATTATGAGTTTACTGTTATGCCTTTTGGCTTGACTAATGCTCCTGCTATTTTCATGGATTTGATGAATAGAGTCTTTAAGGACTACCTTGATAACGTTGTGGTAGTCTTTATTGATGATATTTTGATATATTCAAAAAGTCGTGAGGAGCATGAAGATCATCTAAGGGTTATTTTGAAAACTCTACGGAAGGAGAGGCTCTTTGGGAAGTTCAGAAAGTGTGAGTTTTGGTTACAACAAGTGGCTTTCTTGGGGCAGATAGTAACCAATGAAGGAATCTCAGTTGACCCTGCAAAGACAATGGTTGTGGAGGAGTGGCCTCAACCCACAACAGTAACTGAGATTCGTAGTTTCCTTGGTTTAGCAGGATATTATAGGAGGTTTGTGAAAAACTTTTAACGGCTTTCTAATCCACTAACCAAGTTGACTCGAAAAGGGGTTAAGTTCATCTGGACAAAGGAATGCAAGGAAAGTTTCCAAGAGCTGAAGAAGAGATTGGTTACTGCTCCTGTGTTAACACTACCCTCTATCGGAGAAGGATTCGTTATTTTTAGCGATGCATCTCTGAAAGGGCTTGGGTGCGTCCTCATGCAAAATGACAAGGTAATTGCTTATGCATCTCGACAGTTGAAGATTCATGAGCAGAATTATCCTACGCATGATCTAGAGCTGGCGGCAGTTGTTTTTGCTCTAAAGATATGGATTCACTATCTTTATGGGGAGAAATGTGATATATACACTAACCACCAAAGTCTAAAGTATATTTTCAAACAGAAATAATTGAACATGAGACAAAGGAGATGGTTGGAGCTTATTAAAGACTATGATTGTTCAATTCATTATCACCCTGGAAGAGCAAACAAAGTCGCGGATGCGTTAAGCAGGAAAGATCCTGTTGTTCTGGCTACAATGAGGATCTTAGGAGATCCTTTGATTAAAGATCTAGTAAAACTGGACATGGGAATTATAAGGAAAGGGACATCATCAACCCTATCCCAAATGATTTCTCAACCTTCATTACTAGAGAAGATCAAGAAGGCTCAAAAAGAAGATCCTTTGCTGCAGGAGAAGTTCGAGGCTGTAAAGGATGGTAAGTTCCCTGATTTCAATGTTGATCAAGAAGGTGTATTGAAATTTCATACAATACTATGTGTTCTATCTATTCCAGAGATAAAGAAAGAAATGATGGATGAAGCTCATAGCTCTACTTTCTCTATACATCCGGGAAGCACTAAGATGTATAGAGACCTTCGTGATCATTATTGGTGGGATAACATGAAGAGGGAGATTGCTGATTACACTATAAGGTGCCTGGTGTGTCAGCAAGTAAAGGCAGAACGACAACTTCCTAAGGGGGTATTACAATCTCTACCCATACCAGTATGGAAGTGGGATAATATCACTATGGACTTTGTAACTGGTCTCCCGAAAACATCCAAAGGAAACAATGCGATATGGGTTATTGTGGACCGTCTCACTAAGACAACCCATTTTATCTCTATTCGGGAAGATTTATCTCTGGATCAGCTTTCCAAGATATACGTGAAGGAAGTGGTAAGGCTGCATGGGGTACCACTATCCATCGTATCTGATCGTGACCCAAGATTCACATCAAAATTCTGGAGAAGTCTTCAACATGCTCTGAATACTGAATTGAATTTTAGTATGGCCTATCATCCTCAAACTGATGGCCAATCTGAAAGGACTATTCAGACACTCGAAGACATGTTGAGATTATGCTCAATAGAATTTAAAGGTGGATGGGATCAACACCTCCTATTAGTGGAGTTCTCATATAACAACAGCTTCCATGCCAGTATTCAGATGGCACCCTATGAAGCTCTGTATGGAAAGCGGGTGTAGAACTCCTACTTGTTGGGATGAAACTGGTGAGAGGAAGCTTCTTGGGCCTGATCTCGTGCAAGAGATGACGGAACAGGTTCATGCCATCCAACAACACATAAAAGCTGCTCAAAGTCGGCAGAAGAGCTATGCTGACAATCGTCGAAGGGACTTGGAGTTTGGTGTTGGCGACAAAGTCTTCCTTTGAATTTCTCCATGGAAGAGAGTCATGCGGTTTGGGAAGAAAGGAAAGCTCAGCCCTAGGTACATTGGCCCCTATGAAATCCTTGATCGCATAGGAACAGTGGCCTATCGTCTAGCACTTCCACCGAACCTAGCTCAAGTTCATGATGTCTTCCATGTATCTCTCTTGAGGAAGTACATACCCGACCCTTCGCATGTACTGAACCCAGAGGTGGTACAACTGGAACATGACCTCTCTTATGAGGAGCAGCCAGTGGAGATCTTGGACCGTAGAGACAAGGTCCTATGAAACAAGACTACCCACCTTGTGAAAGTGTTGTAGAGGAATCACAAATATGAAGAAGCGACTTGGGAGCCTGAGGAAACAATGAAGCAAAAGTACCCTCACCTTTTCGACTAGGCCTCAAGTGTAAATTTCAGGGAAGAAATTTCTTAAGGGGGGAAGAATGTAACGACCCAATCTTTTTGAGTAGTATATTAACTTACTCTTAATGATTTAATAAGATGTTAATGGTTAATGCAGAAAGTGGAGTCGATGGCTTCATCCAGTAGACTCGACCCTTATGAAGACCACTTATCAGAGCTTGGGAAGGAGGTAGCATCTGTGGGCTTCGCTTTAGACCAAGCCCAAGCCGAACTCCAGCATGTCAAGCTTGAACGGAAACGCCTACGGGAGAAGTTCAAGTTAGTATAGATTACTACTAGGGAAATGTTATCTGAGCCTCCCTCAGATTCTATCACCATAGCACACCTTACACTTAGGTCTTATGCCGGTGTTATAAGGGGATATGTGACGAGACCCTAGATTCTTTGTGTAATCCTTTTGGGTGAATAAATTGAGATCTCTTCCTTTAGTGATGTTTGTGGAATTTCTTTTGTCCGGATAATTTTAGGATATATTTTATTGATGGATTTTTTGAAAAAGGGATATTTTAAAACATTTATGTAAACCCTAAATAACTAATGATGTGTAATGATTTTCAAAAAATGGTCTTCTACAAAAGTGTTCAGTAAGGAATTTGGAGTCTAATAAGATCAACTTAATTTTTGATGAATAGTAAATTATGAATAGTGATTTTATGCTTAGGATTAGTAATATGACCAAATGGATTAGTAATTTCACTCAAAGAAAGTTTTAATATAATTTAGACACCTAGATTAAGTAATGTGATTCAATAAAATGGGTAAATAACGGTTTCATAAATTATTAGTCAAGTATTAGTTTTTTCAGATGAATAGTGTTTTTTAATTAAAAATTTAATTAAAAATAATTAGAAAATTATTTTTATAAAAAGGAATTTATTTTTGAACTCAGAGCATCGATATTATGTTAAGGTAATTTTTGGGGATTTTTCTGAAAAAATGAATTTTTGATGAATAGTGTTTTTATTTAAAAATTAAATTAAAAATATTTAGAAAATTATTTTTATAAAATGGATTTCATTTTTGAAATCAGATAATTGATATTTGGTTAAGGTGAAATTTTGGGATTATTCTGAGAAAGTTGAATTTTCAGTGAATAGTAAAAATACAGTTTCAGGGTTTCGGTATGTTTAATGACATCATAACTGTGTCATGATGATGTAATGAGATATTTCAAGGGTTGGCCGGCCAAGGGTGATGAATAATTGTTTTGGGGGCCCCATGTGGCCTAACTTTATGAAAAATATCATGAGAGAGCACATGAGTTTGAGAAAAACACTTGTGAGGTGTCCCTTGGCCATTAATGCCTTGTCCCCTCACTTTCCCTATAAATACCCACCCTCTCCTCCTTTAGTTCTCACTCCCAACTCTCCCCCAACGAAGTTCTGGTCTCCTTACCTTCCAAGGAGTCCTCCCAAGGTTCCCCAAGCCCTCAAGGTCCAAAACTTTGAGTTTCAAGAGTCACATTTTAAGGTAAGGGATCCGACCTCTCTCTTTCTTTTCATGTAATCCTTTTTATGTCATTCCTTTTATGCACCATGTTCTATTGTGAGAGGATGTTCTTTTATATTCCTCTTACTGCCCTTTTTATGTTTATATGATGGGAGATCCCCTCTTACTCTCATCATTTCGTTTTATGAATGTTTAAGTGACGCCGTTTGGCTGCCGAATTTTTAAGGGATTCTTTCACCCTTCTCATTTTTCAAGTTCGATTTTCATGTCAAGTATTTCAAGTTCCTTTTTATTATGTTGGGGTATGATCTCTATATCTATCATACTGATCTATTATGATCATATGATGAGAGACCCTATTTGATCTTGTCAATTATTTTTTTATTGAAGTTTAAGTGACGCCGTTAGGCTGCCGAATTTTCATAAGAGAAATCTAATTTTTGTCTTCCTTCCATGTTTTTCATTTCAAATGGTATGTCCTTAAAATTTCATTACCATGTCCATATATCCTTCTTTTTCTGTTCCCTTATTGTTTTATGGATCATTTAGGAGTGGGTGACCCATGTCCCCTCTCTTTTCAATGTTTTCTAAAACCTTGAAACATAGCCGTTATGCTGCAGAATTTTCCTCTCAAAATGACTCTCTCTTTTCTCAAAATTATTTTATGTTATAAAGTGAATACTCAAAGCTCTTATTTCTACAAGGGTATTCACATATATATCAAAATTTTCTATTTTAAATTCTGGTATTTACATACATGAGACCCGCTTTCCCTTTCCGTGGGTTTAAAGTGACGTAAAGATCATGTCTTTAAAGCAGTTTTTAAAATGTTATGATTATGATATGAAACCCATTTGTTTTATGCTATATGGGTTATTTATGAAATTTTTGATGATGATATATGTGGCTCACATGATAATAAAGGCAAATTTAAGGGTGCGCCCTGATAGGGCTCCAATGCATTGGGTAATGATGTAACCACTAGAGATTACAATTTTCACGATACCTTGGTGAATAACCTTGGTAATTTTCAAATGACACCTTGGGGATGGACCTTGGTGATATGTTCATGATTGTCTATGTTAAATGATGTAGCCAAATCTTCAAGTTATGGAAAATGTTATTTTTATTATGAAATGCCTCATGATTTCTTTCTCATGACTTAAAGTTCTTTTCATGTCCTTATTGAAGTATCTCAAGTTCACATGTAAAATGTTCCTCTTGTTTCCCTTACTGGGCCTTCTACTCACCCTTTCTTTTGATGTATGTCCCCAGGTTATGAGATGCAGTAATGAACCTAGGATGAACTTAAGGATAATCCTTTCAAGTGTTTAAGAAGAATGTTTTATGTTGTTTTCATGTTTTATGTTCCTGGTTTCCAAGACACTAGACCTTAAAGATCCTCAGTTTTGTGTAATGTAATGAAAGTTTATGTTATAAAATGGAGGGATGCTATAATATGTGATAACCTTTGAAGTAGAGGTTAATAAATTTTGTGTAGTCTAACCCTTTACCATTCCATATGTATTTATCACAAGATTATAAGGTAAAATACATGACTCGGACATCCTAATCATAGAAATAAGTAGGTTTCATAGATGTTTAGAAACCTTGTAAGAATACCATTTTCTTCTCATTAGTTTCAGTATTTCATTACCTATATTTGTTTCTTATTAGTTTAATAAAACAAACACTTATGTCTTAAAATGAAACATATGTTCAAATACTAAATGGGTTATATGATTAAAATAATATGTTGAATATGGTAAAAGTTTACACACATGATTCCCCCCATCTTCTATGACTATGCATTGATCATGCAGGAGTTTCATGTGGTTTTAGAGAAACGGTTCTATATGATTGGATATGAAATTTTTCTTTCCATGGTTTTTATAATTGAAATATTTGATGTATACATATGATTTGTTTCTAGAATTGACTTAGATGGAGGATTTTTTGTCCATCTCTATCAGTCTATAATTGGATATTTTAGACAATACAATGATAAGAATGAATATGAGAGAGGAAAATAAGCCTATAAAGTGTTAAGAAAGGATATTGAATCAGTAAATACATGAACGTAATCAGAGATGTATGTATTTAGATAAATCTATTGATAATTCATCCTTTTATGAATAAAATTTGGTATGTGAAGACTATGAAGAGTATTTACATAATGATAAACAATGATAATTTTAATATAAAATTCAAAAATATATTTATATTGTTCATATTTATGTTATCAAATATATACTTTCCCATATTAAGGGACTACAAGATGAAAAATCATAGTAAGAAAATGAATCATATGTGATGGAATATATAGTAACCCTACTCTTCATTTCACACAAAAACATAATTTATTACATAAAATATTCACATGATAAAACATAGATGATTGATGGGTCTATTTTCTCTGAGGCTTAGGAACATTACATGACAACTTAAAACATTAAATATAGTTATTTATTGAAAAATTCTTTCCCATGACCACACACATTCTTTCTTACTTAGAATTTCATGGGGTAACCTAAGGACATTCATAAGAAAAGGGATATATATAATGTATATTAAGGGAGTAAAAAAGGCATAACATGAAGAATAATTTACATGTTAGGAAATAGGCATATCAATAGATCATAAGAGAAACAGGAACATAAAGGCATGATATAAAATGGTTATCATAACTTGGAAATGTGGCATCAACATTCAACATGATATTGGAATGATCTAAGGTACATTGAACATGAATCATGAGTAAACCCACATTACACTTGAATTATAATTATTAAACCTTCATTTCACTAGATTTATCATGATACTAATCTTTACCCAATGCATTGGAGCACTATTAGGGCACACCCTTTATAAACAATTCATTTCATCTTTAAGTGTACCATATGGATCATACAACATGGATTCATTAAACATAAAAATTTATTCCAGGAATAGGAGATGTGGAATAAATTGATATAAGTCTTAAATAAATAAGTATATGTGAATAAAGTTGAATATCTTTGATAGAGAAATTTTAATGATATTCACTTACATGATGCTTTTGGAATGATAAAATTTGGTGTAACTTTTGTAGCATAATGACGTCAAAAAGAAATCATAAACTAGGGTTGTGAGAGAGAAATTGGTATATAATAATTGAAACATGAAATAGGAAGTAAGGTTTCCGGAAACATAATATCCCAACAAATGTAATTGAATTTAGATGGATAATATAAAATAATTTCTTAAATGTAAATTAGAACATAGAAATTGTTTACGAAATTTTGGAAAGGTAGTGGTTGTACATGGGAGGCATTAATGAGAGACAAAGAGGTCACTTATCATTAAAACATAAGTAGGGTAGAATGGGGGAGGTTGTAAATCACACCCCAACATTTTTAATTTAAAACAAAATGGTATAACATCATAAATAAATTTGAAAAAAATGAGATAGAAAGAAATATCTTAATTGGAAGTGTGATCCAAAAGCTTGGGAGAGGTTTGAGAGAGGCTTCTTGGGATCTTGGGGTTCCTTGGGAGGATATTAGAGATAATATGGAAGATTAGGGACATGATGAAAGTGTTTTTAGTGAATAGAAAGTGGGATCTTGTGTGGGTTTATATAGGAAAAGAGAGACAATTCTTTATTATTTAGGTTTTGGACACCACATATTAAACTAATCAAAACCACAAACCAACCCATGGTTTTTGCCCATGTTTTTTTCCAAAGGGGAGTGGAAAAAATTATTTTATATGGTTAATGGACTAACTTATTAAAATATTATGCTTGCTTATGTGGAGGTGAATCACAATCTCAAGGAGTTCATTTTAAAATGTAAAAATGTTTTATATGTATTAGAGGGTCCACTAAGGCTTTGTAAAATAAAACAAACAAACCTAAAATAACATTATTTTAAAGGTAAATCATATATTAGTATAAAAACCCATTTATAGTACTTTATTACATCACTATTGGTTCATTATGATTTAATAAAACACATTTTATATTTAAATGGTATTTAATTTTTACCCAAAAATTCAAATGTCTCGAAAAATTATGAAAAATTAACCATTTGATAATTAAGACATCCTGATTACAAAATTAATATTAATTTTATCTAAATATTTTTCTACATATGAGAATTTTTTATTTTAAAATAAAAACCTATATTTATTGAAAATTCATGGGTTTTGACAAAAACAACATTCAAAGCGTAACAAAAATTAAAATTGTGTTGACAAAAAATTATACAATCATTTATATTTAACCAAAAGTAATTTTGTAACAATATTTTATTAAAATATTATTCAATTAAAAAATCCATTAATTCATAAAAATAGATTTCTTAATTGAATATTAACTAAAAATACTATTTTTTATTTAAAAACTTTTTACAAAGTGACAATAAAAAAATGAATGTATATTAATTATTCTATACAAAAAATAATCCACATAATCATAGTGGTAGGGTATTTTTACATAACCCCTTATAAGACCCGCATAATACCTAACGGTAAGGTGTGTGATGGTGACAAACTCTTAGGGTGGCTCAAATAACATCGATCGAGTGGTAATCTCTATTAACTTCCACTTCTCCCATAGGCTATTCCATTCAAGCTTATCGTGTTAAATTTGGGATTGGGCTTGGCCAAGAGCGTAGACCAGTGACACTACCTCCTTTTTGATATCTGAAAAATGTGATTTGTATGGATCAATTATACTAGATGAGGCCATCAATTCTTTTGTCTAAGTAAATTGGATTTGTTAAAGCCCTATATTTATAATAATCATGTCTTCAATGTTCAATTGCTATATTAGAAATAGTAAGAATTATTAATGGTATTTTAAAAACCAAATACATAAAACCAAGGATGTGCATATGTTATATAACCATTTTACCTAATAATCCATATAATTAGATCAAGAGGAATTTTCATTAATAGAAGTTTGAGTTGTTTCAATCTTCCCCCCCCTAGAAAATTTCTCACTCGAAAATTATTTTTCCCACACTAAAACATATGAGGGTAGCTCTGCTTCATCATTTCCTCTGATTCCCAAGTTTCTTCTTCAAACTTATTGTTTCTCCCCAACACCTTGATGAGGGGAATTTTATTATTTTGTAGAACCTTTTCCCTATGATCTATGATCATCATCGACTTCTCTTCATAGGACAGGTAATTCTCTAATGGTACCACCTCTTAATTGAGTACATGCGATTGGTCAGGTATGTACTTCCCCAAGAGTGATACATGGAATACATCATGTACTTGAGATAGGTTCGGTGGGAGTGATAGTCGATATTCCACTACTCCAATGCGATCAAGGATCTCAAAAGGGGTGATGTACCTTTGACTAAGATTTCCCTTCTTCACAAATCTTATAATCCTCTTCCACGTTGATATGCAGAGGAATACCAGGTCTCCAACATCAAAATCTAGGTCTCTTAAATGATTATAAACATAGTTCTTTGGTCGAATATGAGAAGCTTTAATGTGATGCTAGATGTTCCAAACCTTCTCCACCATTTCATAGACCATTTATGGACCTCAGATTCTTCACCCACAACTTTATCCCAACATGTTGGTGTTCTTCACCTCTTCCCGTAAAATGATTCATTAGTAGCCATTTGGATTCTTGAGTGAAAACTATTATTATAAGATAAATCAACCAGAAGAAGATGTTGATCCCACCCTCCTTTGAAGTTCATTGAGCATGATCTCAACTTGTCCTCAAGTATTTAGAGAGTCCACTCTGATTGGTCACCATTTTGAGGATGATAAGTCATACTGAAGTTCATCTCATTATTCAGAGCATGTTGGAGACTCTTCCTGAATGTAGAGGTGAATCTTGGATATCAATAATATGTAATCTATAGTGGTACTCCATTCTTCCATAAAAATTTTCTTATGTATATCTATGCCAGTTGATCCAATGAGAAATCTTCTTGAATTGTAATGAAGTGTGCAATCTTTGTATGATGATCCACAACATCCTAGATAGCATTTTTTCCTTTGGATTTCTTCATATGTCTGTTGAAAAAGTTTATGGTGAGGTTATTTCATTTCCATGCTGGTATGGGTACTGGTTACATCATCCCTTTAGACTTCTACCTCTAAGACTTCACTATCTAACATAGCAGGCACTTTCATGTATACTCAATGATATCCTTCATCATGTTATCCCACCAATAATTATCTCGGAGATCTTGATACATCTTTTTGTTTCTTGGGTGAATAGGGAAATTCAAACTGTGTACATTATCCAAAATTTCATTGTTTAACTCTAGATTTGATGGGATACATATTTTTGTCCCAAATGTCACAGTTCCTTCTTCATTAACTTTCAACTCCAAGGATTTCCATTTTTTATAGTTTCCACTTTCTTTTGAATTCCCACAACATCCTTTTGAGCATCCTTTAACCTTTCCAAAAGAGATGGATGAGAAGTCATTTGTGAAAGGGTTGATGATTTTCCTTTCTCTATGATTCCCATGTCCATATTCATAATATCTAAGAAGATTAGATTCTTTTTAATTGTCATCATTTCTAGAATCACTGGGTCCTTTCTACTTAGAGCATCCACCACCTTATTCTCTTTCATAGGGTGGTAATGTATTGAGAAGTCATAATCTTTAATCAGATCTAACCATCTTTGTTAGCATATGTTCAACTCTTTATGTGTGAATATATACTTGATGATTTTGTGATCTATATATAATTCACACTTCTTCCCAAATAGGTAATATATCCAAATTTTCAAAGTGATGAATACTACAACCAACTCTGGATCATGTGATAGATAGATTTTCTCATGAACATTCAATTTCCTTCAAGCATAGGAAATGTATTTTTCATTTTTCATCAACAAACAACACAATCCCTTCTTCAAAGCATCACTAAATACCATAAAAAGTTATCCACTTGTGGTTAGTGTGATAAAGGGTGCAGTGATAATCCCCTTTTACTACTCCTTAAAGCTATCTTCGCATTCATAGCTCCAAGAAAACATGACTCCCTTCCGGGTTATTTTGGTAAGAGTGTTTGAAAATTATGAAAAATTGACGATAATATCCAGATAACCCAATGAATCTACAAATATCCTTCACCAATGTTGGACTCAACCATCCCTCAATTTTGGATATATTGGAGGGATCCATAGATATCATATTTCTTGTGATTATAAGGCCCATGAATGAGACTTCCTTCAACCAGAACTCATACTTTCTGTACTTTTCATAGAGCTTCTTCTTTCGCATGGTCTCTAGAATAGTTCTTAGATTCTCCCCATGCTTCTCTTTGGTTTTGGAGTATATTAGAATATAGCCTATAAACACTACCACAAATTTGTCAAGGTAATCTCCAAATACTCTATTAATCTTGTCCATGATGATTTCTGGAGTATTAGTGAGTCTGAAATGCATTACTATGAATTTTTAGAGTCCGTATATTGTAAAAAAGTAGTCTTGGGGATATTCTCCTTCTTCACCATTACTTGGTAATATATTGACCACAAATCCACCTCGGATAAGTATTGTGCTCCACGTAGTTGATTGAACAAGTCATCAATTGGGGGAAAATGATACTTGTTCTTTATCATGATTTTATTGAGCTCGGGTTAATCAATGGAAAATTGCATTCACCCAACATTCTTCTTGACGAAGAGTAATGGTACAACCCATGGTGAAGAAATTGGGCGTATAAACCCTTTATCTAGATTCTATTGTTGTGTTTTCCTGCTCCTCAATATCCGCAACAACTATTCTATATGGTTTCTTGGATATTGGCAATGAACCAGGTGTATGATCAATTAAGAATTCAACATCTCTTACAATTGGAAGACCAGCAAATTCATCGTGAAACACTTCATTCAATTCCCTCAAAATAGGAATGCCTTGAAGGATGGTTTCTTCCTTAGAATCAATCATTAGAGAAAGATACACGTGCTCATAGGGCAATAATATCCTCACTTGAGATGATTTTCCTAAAGAAGATTCATCCTCTTCCTTTAACTTGTACAGAATCGAGGGTCTATTCTCCATGTGGAAAGTGATTTCCCTCTCAAGGAAATTTATGTTGGCTCAATATAGGGAAATCCAATCCATGCCAAGAATTTCATCAAATTCACTATAGGGTGTTTGATGAGGTTATCTAGAAAGTTCAGTCCACAAATTATGATATGGGAGGATTTATATTCATGGAATGCAATGATTTCCCCCTTTTCTGGTCTCATTGAAATCTTTACTTCCATGATTTTTGGTGGTGTTGGGATTTTTCTACTAAACTTATGGGATATAAAATAATGCATTGAACCAGAATCAATAATGTACATTCACCATTCTTGAATAAATAACTAGCATACTTGTCACCACTTCGTTTTTGGGGTTCACTTCAGTGGTAGTGATAGAAAACACTCACCCTTGCTACCTTCGAGGTTGTTGGTTTCCTCTTAAAACCCTTGGATTACAAAACTAGTTTGTACAGTGCTCTGGTTATTTGCAGTTGAAGCAATTAACAGTGCGTTGAGGGTTGAGTGGAGCGTTCCTCTTCTTTGTCATAGTAGTGTGTTTTTCATACTGACAGTTAATAGTCAGGTGCCTGTCTCTTCCACACCTAAATCATTTCTTCATCCCCTTCATGAAATTTAGAGGGTGATTCTTTCCACACCTTTAGAATGTGCGGTGCTTTAATTTCTTAGAAACATTGGATTTATCTACCGGACTACTAGAATTAAATTCTACATTATGCTTCTTATCCCCTCAATGCCCTTAATATCCGCCGATCTCAATTTCAACTTTGAGGGCACATCAAACAATTTCCTCATAGCTATCGAAGTCATGGATTGATAGGGTTTTTCATAGGATAGGTTTTATCCCATCGAAGAAGAGGAAAACCTTGAATTTGTGGGTAATGAGAAAGCCACAGGAACATCATGTAAGCCTTGTGAAGTTTTCCTCATACACTCTGATGGATTTGTAATATTTTTTCTTAAGAGAAAGAAATACCCTTTCGACCTTAATTCAGAGGGTGTGAGGAAAATATTTATCAGAAAACATTTTCTATAAATCCTTCTATTCTAATGCCTCGATCTCCTCCTCAGGATTCATATTTTTTATCATTGTCTACCACTGATCACCTTAAACCTCTATATGAAAAGTAGCTATAAGTATCTTCTATTTTCTAGAACATTGAAGGATAGAGAAGATCTTCTCAATCGAGTTTATCCACTTTTTGATGATTGAGGGATCAAATGATCCATTAAAAGTATAAGACCTTTTTCTCTTGAAGCTCTCGATTGTGACTTTCTAATTAGGTGTAACACATAAAGGTGAATCCTATAAAAAAAGGGATAACATATAAATTAAATTTATTTCCTTAATGTTTCTATTTTATCCATGATCTACTTCCCAACATTTATTCTTAGGGGATTTTTTTTAATTCCCTTAATAATGGTTCATACCAAGCTATTGAATTTACCAAAGAATATCCACCAGGAGTTTTGTAACCAAGATTAAAACAAGACCCAATTTCGTGCTGTAGTTCCCATTCGAGTCTAGCTCAATGCAGTGTTTTTGGGTGTTAAAAATAGATACATTTGTCCTAGAGCCGCTTCTACCAGCTCTTATCCAGACTAGGATGTATTTTATTGATAAAACACTTACTTAATACTCATCAAAATTTATGTATATTTTTATTATACTTAGTATTATCTAAAAGGCTTTCACTAGGGTTTTCTAATCCTAATCAAAAAATAACCAAAACTAACCTATGATACCAACTATAAAAACAATTCTATTTATTTCACACTTAAACACAATTTCTTACATAAAATATTTACTTGATACAACATAGAAGACCGGGAGGTCTAGTTTCATTGTAGATTAGGAACATTACATAACAATATAAAAAATGAAATGCACATATTTATTCAAAACTTCTTTTACATGACCACACACATTCCTTTATACTTATCATTTCATGAGCTAACCTGGGAACATGCATAAGAAAAGGGTGTGCTATAAATCCTAGTATGGGAGTAAACAAGGCATAACATGAAGAATATAGTACTTGTGAAGACCAAGATATTCAATATAAATTTTTAGTGTTTTGGATTATTACGAGTCTACGAAAATTGATGACGCGTGATTCCAAGGACCATTGTGCCTGAAATGGAATTTTAAATTTTTTAAGTTAAGTTTAGTAAATGTGTTGGTGACATTATATATATTTTGAACTGGTGATTATATTAAAAATCAAAGGGCACCATTGAATTTGTAGTGCCAAGATTCTCTTAAAGGAGGTTTCACTTCGACCATAGTAGGTCAGGAGAAAAAGATAGATTTTGAACTTTACCAAAAAATAATAAAATAAATACAAGAATATTTAATTTGTTTTTTTAACTATTTTGTGTGGGTGGTGGCACAAATGAATTTTCAAGCCATCTAATGTCTTGACTCTTGGATTTGAAACCATGATGTTGAAACATTAAATTTGGTTCATAAATGAATCACATTAATGTTGTGAAACACAGTTGGTTCTTCCAGCTATTTAATTGAAGCTTGGGCATGGGATTTTGAAAGAGCTTCATCTAGGGAGTAACCTATGAAGAAGTGACATGATGTCTTCCACCGATGTGGAGTAGAATCTTGTATTTCATTGGAGGGATTGATCTGGGAATGACGAATGTAGGCAGCTTCATCAGGTGCGGATTATTCTTCCACCACCGCGATGTATCCAATGAATCTCAAGGTAGGTGGTTTATTAAAGTTTATATTTGATTAATTAAATTTATTCCAACTATTTTGATGTTAACGTAGAGGGTACATGACAATTAAACAAGGCTTGGACCGTCCGTCACTTCGTTCTTATCGCGTTCTTTGGGGGACGATCTTAAGACATGGCAGAACCTTGAATTCAGAATCCACAAATAGACGACAGAATCTCGGGAGGCCTGTAGGAGTAAGAGGAAGGGAAAACGAACCACCAGAGCTCACCCGGAGGCCCCCAGAAGTCCCATCAGTGCAGCGCCCACAACCAACGGACGGTGCTTGTTGGCCGTGAAAAGAGGCGGCACCGTGGAATATGATTGAGGCGGTCAGTAATGGACGACCACACTGGTGGCAAGGCAGCACACTGTCATGCACCGTAGAGATCAGGCTACGGCTTTGAAGCCGCGATGAACGGAGGGGACTGAAGGACCCCAGGACACCCTAAGAGGGGAGGGGTGAATCGGGGTGATAAATTTTTCTTTTAATGTGATGGATCTTCTTCCCACATTGGTAGGAACTTGTTGAACCTGTAAGATGAATATGATCAGAAAACAAACATTCACATGCACAGAGAAGACACAACACTTTTTACTTGGTTCACCACTAAGAGCTACATCCAAGGAGCATACGGCGACAAGTTTTCGGTCGTACCTAATTCCAGTAATCTTCACTAGCTGTGGATTACAAAGGTTGGGGCACAATCACTATGTCCCAGGCTCACTACCTTTACAAAGGTTCAGGGATAGCTCACTGCTTCCCTCAGGTCACTCCCGTTGACTCCCCCTGGATCACTTCCCTTAGGTGAAGTCCCACGCAGTTTATAGACGTGAAGGTCTCTTCATCATTGCTCAATGAAAGCATCCTATGTTATATATAGATGCTCTGTTGAAGTCCCACTATCACTCGTTAACTGATCTTCAACTTTCATGTAGCTCCAAGACAATCAGCAAGCCTCAACAAACACCTGGTGCGCAACACGAAGACGGCCCACAACTTTTAAGTATGGTGCACAAGTTATAACTAGCACGCAAGTCCTCCTCCAACACTTGCGCAACTCAACCTTCTTCAAAATAAAACTTGTGAGACTCACCTTCTTTTCAACCCAAATCGATTTTGAAACCTAATGGAAACCTCTCACGCAACTTCAATTCTGGCGCGCAAGTATCCCCAAATCACTTGCACTGCTCCACCTTGTGCGACCCACCAACACTTGTGTGACTTCAACACCTGTGTGAAGGGAGATCTGAATTTTTTCAAGTCCAAAGTTCGTCTCAAATGAGCAGGGGTGGTCCTCTATTTATAAGCATCCGGATACCATGCGCGGTGGCGCGCAAGTCTTCCCTTGGCACCCAAGTCTCGGCGTGAAACCCTTCTGTCCTCCTAGACACTTGCGCGACAGACTTCCAATCTTGGGCGCCCCTATTTACTTTGCCAAATTTTGTTGATCAAAACACAATGGTCAAACGACGCGCAACTTTCCAGTCCTCTAAGGTACTGGCACACAAGTCTTTTCACGATGCGCAAGTCACCTGCGTGACAGAACCAATACTTGTGCGACCCTCTTTCCTTTGCCATATTTTCATGTTCTAATTCTGAAAAACCATAGGCGTGAAAGTTTCCAAGCCTCCAAGGACTCGGCGTGCAAGTCTTTTTGGCAAAAACACATTTCTCTATATTTCAAATTTTGAGGCACAAAAAATTGGGAAACATTGGGAAATGACGCTATCTTCAATACTGTTGTCTTCTTGAACTGTATCATCACCTTGACGGTACACATTCTGAACATCTATTGAGGATTGACAACAAACACAAACCAAACTACAAATCATGCATAGAAGACCATGGTTCCAACAGGGACCTCCTCCCTGTGGGTTCCATGGAAAACCAGGCGGCACCACATGGCACAACCAAATAATAGCTGAATGTCTCTTTGAGAAATTCTAGAGGTGTACCGCAAAAACCTCAAGTGGGATGTGCTAGACGGCATGCCGAGCTGCAAGGGCGGGCTAGGACAGTCTGTGGCATAGTGGGCCGAGCTTGCCACTGCCTAGCCCAATCGGCCCGAGCTTATTACTGCCTAGACCAATCAGGTCGGGCCAGGTTAGACCCAGACTGGGTCAGGTCGACCTAATCCAGGGCGAGTCGGCCAAGGCTTGGTCAGGCCGGGTCGGTCCGACCGGGTCAGACTGGACCCAGACCCATTCAGGCCATGTTTCGCTTAAGGAGCTGTATCTTACGAACTAGACGTCCATTTTATGAGCCGTCTACAGAAATGGGATCCTTGGAGAGAATAAGTCCTTTTTAGATACTCCATCTATGTTTTAGATAATGTTGGAATATAGTCTGGTTGGATCGTACTCTAATCAAACCTAACCCTCGTCCCTAAAATGTCAATAACTCATAGACCAAGAGTCCTATTGACACGCCCTATATTGCATTGGAACCCTTACAAAATGAAGGTACATTTTGTTACTTCTTTGTGGAACTTCGTGGTAATTGAGGCATGACCATTATCCATAGGAGTATATACATGGGAACTCAAGTGCACCGAGTATAGGAAATCTTGTGGCTGGTTGTCATCTGAGTAGCTACCCTATGTGGATCAACATCTTAGTGACCTTGTGTGGATCAACATCAAGAGAACCTCTTTAGATCAGAATCAAAGAGTCACTATGTGGATCAAAATACAGTGAACCTGTGTGGATCATCAGAATAGTGACTGTAGAGACCCGAAGCTTAACGTACATTGACATTACATTACTTTTGTGGAATACTTAGTACATAACAAAAACACACACACAAGGACCGTAATAGTTTAGTGTCTTTGGAAACTCAGAATATAATCTTCTAATCATGGTGAAAGATCTTCAACATCTCCCATAATGATCTTCCTCTTTTTTTAATACTTAAAACCTTTCTTTATATCCTGGGCAAAAGAAAACATAAAAGGGTGAGCTCAAATGCTCAGTAAGGGTAAACAATAGAAATATCAATCACATCATATTCATAAGAACATAACATTTTGGAAATCTTAACCTGCAAAAGTGATCTTAATATCATAACATGGGATAAATCATAGTAGTGAAATGTAACCCCATTAATCATAACTTAAAACATTAAACATTGTGGCATACACACATAATCATAGAGAATCATTTCTTATTAGTCAAGACTCATTGCCAAGACTATCTTAGTGGACAAAGTCCATTTCTGAACTGAGTTCACTCCTCGTTTCAGTCCTGTTTCACTGAACCGGTTTAACCTGCCATTCCATCCATGTCTATCTCATGAGATATAAAATCTTTACCCAATGCATTGGAGGGAGATATAGGTCCCACCCATCTCATAATTATACCATTCTTATGTGTGCCACAAAATCATAAATCATACATCATTGCATAACTCATGTAATAAAAATGGGATTCTTAAACAACATGACATCATAAAACAGTTAATATAAGATAAAATAATTCATAAGAATAATTCCATCACAACATAATAAAATCAATGTAATAATAGGGATAGAAATATAACCCTTTATTATCTTAGATGGAAAATAATTTTGATAAAACACTTGAACTCCATTCTTGAGGAAAATATCCTTTCTACTTCAAAAACACTTTTCCTTTCTTAACATGTCATACAATTCTAAACTAAAAGAAGTTGATTAAAAATAAACTTGAGAACTTGTAAAGGAAGATTCTTGGAAATATTGTTTTAAAAATCCATTCATGCCGTATAAGTTAAAAAAAACATTCTTCTCGTACTTTTGTCGGAAAAGTCAAAAAGTACCTCGTATGAAAAAAGAAAAAAGATTCCTTTCATATATTTTACTACAAACTCACAGAAGGGTAAAATTGTATTTAAAAAATTTTAGGTGGATGGAAATAAGATTACATATTGAGGAAACATGGATGTGGATGATAAAATACACCCCAGTAAATTTCAAAGTATAAACAATCTCGGATAAAAATGAGATTGTGATATTTTCCTTACCTTAGGTACGATTTGCTTCGTAAGTGTCTGAAACTCCTGTATAATGATTTAAATAATGTCATTTAATTATTCCAGAATCATAATCATTGTTATGATATCATGTATGGTTCACTTATGACTTTATATTACCCATTCTTTTGTAAATTCCATGTTAAAAAGTGTTTTGGGTAAAATCGTTTCATTTATCATCCGTGTTTTGACTTGTAATTATTCATATGATTACTTAGATCATGATTACATAATTACAGAATATAAAACGTGATTTATATATAATATATATTCATAATATACATATATATAATAAATTAGTAAATGGAAAGAAATACACCATTCATGGAGACGGTAGGCCGTACGTACGCATGAACGCTGTTTTCGTTTCCTTATTGAGTTGAATGGAATTAAGTATTTGACATAAATATATATACACATAAATCTAGTATCATTATTATGTCATATATTTCATGATTACTTATTATATATACTTTATAATCATTCATGAATGGTTAATAATTGAGAATGAATCTCATCACGTCGTGGAGACGGTATTCCGTACGTACGCACGAGCGATGATATCGTTCCCATGATCGTGGAATTTTATTGGAGTGTATGGATACTATTATAGAATAAATATAAATTTACAATAATCATATATAGTTATTATTTACACCATTATACCCATCCAAGTAAGGTGGTGGTGGAAAATAGATTACACCACGGCGTGGAGACGGTATTCCGTACGTACGCACGCGCGGTGATTTCGTTTTCTGTAGGATGGATAGATGGTGAAATAGGGTTGTTTAATACTTATAATAACATATCATTATATTATTGATACTTATGTTATTACTTCATAATGAAACAACCTTAGAAGAAGAAGTGGAAGAAGAAATAAAGGTGAAAGAATCGGTAACTGAAATTACCTCTTCTTTGAAGCGCCTCTTTGAGACCTCCTCTTAGGGCACTAAAATTGGTCTTTAAGGAAGACCAGAACCTCTAGGATGTTTCTAGGGAAGTGGAGAAGAGAATATGTCAGAGGTTGGCCGATCTTGAAGGCTCAATGTGGTGTGAGGAAGAGAGGGAGGAGGTGCCCTTTTATAAGGGAGGAGAGGGGCACCTTTGGAATAACTACAAATATTATTTTATTATAAATCCAAATTCGGTTTTAAATAGCTCCAAATTGATTTATTTCTAAGATAAGGTGGGGATGGGTCTAAATAATCTCATCCAATAGAATTTAGACAAGTTTAGGTTCCTATTTTAACCTTATCATTTATATTTAACTTTAAGATAGATTATTTTACTTTTACCGTGTCTTCTTGTTTTCTTACTCTATAAGGTTAATAAACATACTATATCAAGCCAAACGAACCCCAAGTTGTTTATTATTAATATATATAACCTTATCTAAGTCATTTTTCCGAACCTTAGTTTTTTAGGAATAAAATAACAATTAATAATATAATATTTGTTTTAAAAACTATTTTATGTCAATTTTGACACTATTTAGTAATTGATTTTTGTGAAAATCATAACAGAATGATTAGTTCAAAAAAAGTTAATTAACTCAATACTAACATGTCATATTAACCTATAAAATTAGTGTAATTCATAAAAAGGCTCAAAATATATTTATTTGGGTATTTATAATATCAATTATTCTAATTTTACACTATTATGGTAATTACTGCATCATCATTGTGTCATAAATAAATTAATTTATTTAATGTCTAAAAATTATAAATAAAATATCATTATGTAGTAAATTTGATTATATTTCTAATAAATATTTACAATCGAATTTATCTTATTTATAACCCTATATTAAAAATGTTGTAGTAAATAAACTTTGATTTTAACTCTTTTAACTCTTCTTTGGATTAAATAATAATAAATGTCCTAATCTAATTCAAGTGGGCCTAAATGGCCATATTTTATTCCTAAGGTTGTTTTTGGTCGAATTACACTTATCCAATAGAATTATGACATGTTTTAGGGTAATAATAATATCATTTTTACCCTTAATTACCCTATTTAATTTTCACCGTGGTAAAAAAAAGTAAAAAGTTACTATTCACCAAAAATTATTTTCATCTCATTGAACCACATTTTACATACTGAAATCAACCGTGTCTCTCGGATTTTTGAAATTCCACTCACAGAAGCGGTAAAATTAAGTTTTATGAAAAATTCATTTTTTTAACTACCACTTAGTGGTTTCACTATTCATCAAAAAATGAATGTTTCCAGAAAAATACCACAAATTAGGCCTAAGATATATTTGATATTATGAATACAAAAATGATGTCTATTTTACCAAATTCAAAACATATCAGTTGCATTAATTAATTTAAAAAATTAATTCCCGTCGTCAAAACAAATAGCGTGTTCTTAAGAGATAATAACTATCAAAAGATTGACATTTGTTTATGTCTGGTTTAAATGTGAAATTACATCCAATGACCAACATTGTATTAAATTGTAAAAATATATTCAAAATATTCTTTAAAACCACTCAAATTAATAATTTATCACTATGAATTATTTCGATTAAAAAGGTTGTTTTTAATTAAAATTTAGTAATTTTCACTATTCATCAGAATATGAAAGTTATCCGAAAAGTACCAAAATTTCACCCTAAGCTTATTTCGATATTCCGAATCTAAAAATGAAGTCCATTTTGAAAAATAAAATTTATCAAATTTCAAAAATTGTTTATTACTATTCATAATGGCTAGTTTATAATAATATTATAATAACATATCATTGTTTAGCGAAACTCGGTATTGCGTACAACACACGCTATCACGGAAGGTCGCGCTTGCGTGTAAGGCAAGGCAAGTCAAGAATGCGTGTTGTGCAAGCTTCTTTTGGTGTAGCGTACAACACAAGAAATTAATGAAATTAAAAAGAATATTTTTCATAAAATCTCGGGGTGTTACATTCTACCCCCCTTAAAATGAATTTCGCCCTCGAATTTCGTCGCGGTTATAAATGGTTTACTACTCGAAAGTTTGTTTAATAGAAACCCACATCATAAAAAGGAAAACCCAAACTTGGCTTTAAAAACTAAAGTATGAAATGTAACGGTTACCCAAATTAACTCATCACTTGGTTTCCACGTAGGAGAACATAGGTGAAAATATGGATATGGAAGAAAAATCTAACCATCAAGTTCTGATGGAGAGTTGTAGAGAACATGGCTATGAAATAGCCAACAATCACAAATCCATAGATTTTCGATGATCTAAGGTACCATCTGATTCATCAGATATAAGGGCACTAGGACAACATTTTTGGTTTTCAAGATCATTTCCCTAAAGTTGGTGAATTAAAAGAAATACTTACATGATTTTGGTACAATTTCACTGTTGTTCATGCTTTGAACAATTTCCACTTCATATCTTAAAGAAATGAATTTGAATTTGTTATTCATGAAGTGTTAATAGATCATGTGATAGAATTATGGGTCATTCCATCTGTTTCGAACAAAAGGTTAGAAAAAGTTATCAAATATACATATGTCCGCCTATGGTGAGGTTAATCGTATACGATTCCAAAAATGAACTTATACTTCATATATCATACCGCGTAATAAAATAAAACTAGTTTCTACTAACCAGGGACTTCCTGTAGGCCAGTGGTAGGCGATAAAGGCCAGTCGCACTTCAGTTGTGGGTTCGATTCCCACAGCCTTGTCCGACGCAATGGGATGTCACCCGTCCTACAGGTTGTCCTTTTTCTAAAGCTATATTACTATAACATCCCATCAACAATATCAAAAAAAGTTCTATCCTTAATCAATACTAACTTATGTCCAACATAATCCATTCCAATCTTTTGGATTATCTAAAATACTTCGGTCCAAGCTCATAGTATAAAGAAAATGATTACTTGAAATGTCACATAACAATCACGTGAATGCCATCATTTATCCCCCATATATCATAAGATATATCTTTTTGGTCAAATTACAAACATGTGAATACCTTAATCATGTATTCTCTTGAAGAATGAATACCCATTAATTGAACCATAGTGAAAACATGAATGCAGTCAAAAGTTAACTCTTTCCACATACCAAAATCCAAAAATTCTATATACTCAAACCATGATATAACCTTCTCCTTATATCAGTCATGCACTCACGAATACGGTCAAGCATTTCATTTTCTCGTTTTCCTTTCATTATGCGCATATCATCTTTTTTTCCAAAAATATCTCAATCACATTCTATGGTTACCGGTACCATTGAAAACCACAATAGACCAATAAATAAATATTCCAATATTCCATGATACTATATACAACATTATTTTGGAATCCCATTACAAAAACACTTAATCATTCCACCACATCGTTGTCATATTCAACATCGCCAATAGTGATCACATGTGACTTCCCTTTGTCCTTTGCCTTAAGTGGTTGCTCATGTCGATCATCACTAACCCTTGGATTAGGGCATTTATTAGCATAATGCCCCATTTCATTGCACTTGAATCATTGAAGTGTTGGTGGTGCATTCTCTGCAGTCTTTTCTTTATTCACATCCTTAGAAACCCTTTTTCCATTACTTTTACACTCAGCTACTCGATGACCTTCTTTTCCACACTTAAAACATTTTCTAGTCCCTTTAAGATAATCTCCACCATGCTTCTTTCTACACTTTGAGCATAAGGAAACATTCATCTTCTTTTCACTATTATTCTGAGATTTCTCCTTGAACTCCATCTTTCGTTTCTTGTCAAAACTATGAGATGGATAAGTAACACCAACTTCCATTTCTACCTTAATAGCAAAACGCACAATTTCTTCATAGCTACTGAAGTCTCTTATAGCTAATGCCCTTCGAATATTTGGTTTTTAGCCACTGAAAAATCGATCAACTTTACTTTCAGGTTGGATGATAAATCGAGATGCATATTTTGTAAGCCTTGTAAAATTTGCTTCGTATATACCAACAGATTCATCATCCTTTTTCTTTAGTTCAAGAAACTCCTTCTCCATCTTTGTTCGAAGAATACGAGGGAAGTACTTATTGAAAAATATGTTCTTGAACTCGTCCCATTCCATGGAATCAATTTCATCTCTTTGCCTCGTATTCTTGATAAGATTCCACCATTGATCAGCTTCACCTTCCAAATGATACACTTCTAAGATGACTTTATCATGTTCAGAACATTGAAGAACTGAAAATATCTTTTCAGTGGTACTGATCCATTGTTCAGCAACAAGTGGATCAGAAGACCCATTGAAAGAAGGTGGACGTTGCCTCATGAAGGACTCAATAGAATATTGTTCCCTTCTCTGCTCATTTGTAAGTCCAGAATGATTCATAGCTTGTGTAAGTATAGCAATAAGATTTTTCACTCCATCTCCCATAACATTTGTTTGTTCAAGAGGAAAATCATTGCATTTTCCATTGCATTGATCAACATGGTTCCTTCGGGTTCCAGCCATCGTCTAAAACCCAAAAAGAATAGTGTGAGAGGCAAAAATCATGCTAGGGAAAACAACATAATAAAGGGGGATTACCTTCAATATCTAACATCTTAGGTTTAATTCTAAGATCATTAGCGCAATTATAGGACTATAACCTATACTTATACTTAACCTTTGGGACATCCCTAGACATACCTTAGAAATATCTCTAGGGATATCACTAAAGTTCTCACATCCTAGTTTCCAAAAGTTGACTAAACCTTTCCTCGGATACCAACTGTAGAGACCCGAAGCTTAACGTACATTGACATTACATTACTTTTGCGGAATACTTAGTACATAAAAAAAACACACACACAAGGACCATAATAGTTTAGTGTCTTTGGAAACTCAGAATATAATCTTCTAATCATGTTGAAAGATCTTCAACATCTCCCATTAAGATATTCCTCTTTTTTTTATACCTAAAACCTTTCTTTATATCCTAGGGAAAAGAAAACATAAAAGGGTGATCTCAAATTCTCAGTAAGGGTAAACAAAAGAAATATCAATCACATCATATTCATAAGAACATAACATTTTGGAAATCTTAACCTGCAAAAGAGATCATAATATCATAAAATGGGATAAATCATAGTAGTGAAATGTGACCCCATTAATCATAACCTAAAACATGAAACTTTGTGGCATACACACATAATCATAGAGAATCATTTCTTATTAGTCAAGACTCATTGACAAGACTATCTTAGTGGACAAATTCCATTTCTGAACCGAGTTCACTCCTCGTTTCAGTCCTGTTTCACTGAACCGATTTAACCTGCCGTTCCAGCCATGTCTATCTCATGAGATATAAAATCTTTACCCAATGCTTTGGAGGGAGATATAGGTCCCACCCATCTCATAATGATACCATTATTATGTGTTCCACAAAATCATAAATCATACATCATTGAATAACTCATGTAATAAAAATGAGATTCTTAAACAACATGACATCATAAAAAAATTCATATAAGATAAAATAATTCATAAAAATAATTCCATCACAACATAATCAAATCAATGTAATAATAGGGATAGAAACAGAACCCTTTATTATCTTAGATGGAAAATAATTTTGATAAAACACTTGAACTCCATTCTTGAGGAAAATATCCTTTCTACTTCAAAAACACTTTTCCTTTCTTAACATGTCATACAATTCTAAACTAAAATAAGTTGATTAAAAATAAACTTGAAAACTTTTAAAGGAAGATTCTTGGAAATATTGTTTTAAAAATCCATTCATGCCGTATAAGTTAAAAAAAACATTCTTCTTGTACTTTTGTCGGAAAAGTCAAAAAGTACCTCGTATGAAAAACGAAAAAAATTCCTTTCATATATTTTACTAAAAACTCACCGAAGGGTAAAATTTATAAAATTGTAGGTGGATGGAAATAATATTACATATTGAGGAAACAAGGATGTGTATGATAAAATACACCCCAGTAAATACCAAAGTATAAACAATCTCAGATAAAAATGAGATTGTGATATTTTCCTTACCTTAGGTCTGATTTGCTTCGTAAGTATCTGAACCTCCTGTATAATGATTTAAATAATGTCATTGAATTATTCCAGAATCATACTCATTGTTATTATATCATGTATGGTTCACTTATGACTTTATATTACCCATTCTTTTGTAAATTCCATGTTAAAGAGCGTTTTGGGTAAAATCGTTTCATTTGTCATCCGTGTTTTGACTTGTAATTATTCATATGATTACTTAGATCATGATTACATAATTCAAGAATATAAAACATGATTTATATATAATATATAATCATAATATACATATATATAATAAATCAGTAAATGGAAAGAAATACACCGTTCATGGAGACGGTAGGCCGTACGTACGCATGAATGCTATTTTCGTTTCCTTATTGAGTTGAATGGAATTATGTATATTACATACATATATATAAAAATAAATCCAGTATCATTATTATGTCATATATTTCATGATTACTTATTATATATACTTTATAATCATTCATGAATGGTTAATCATTGAGAATGAATCTCATCGCGTCGTGGAGACGGTATTCCGTACGTATGCACGAGCGATGATATCGTTCCCATGATCGTGGAATTTTATTGGAGTGTATGTATACTATTATAGAATAAATATCACTTTAAAATAATCATATATAGTTATTATTTACACCATTATAACCATCCAAGTAAGGTGGTGGTGGAAAATAGATTACACCACGGCGTGGAGACGGTATTCCGTACGTACGCACGCGTGGTGATTTCGTTTTCTATAGGATGGATAGATGGTGAAATAGGGTTGTTTCATACTTATAATAACATATCAGTATATGAGTGATACTGATGTTATTACTTCATAATGAATCAACCTTAGAAGAAGAAGTGGAAGAAGAAATAAAGGTGAAAGAATCGGTAACGAAAATTACCTCTTCTTTGAAGCGCCTCTTTGAGACCTCCTCTTAGGGCACTAAAATTGGTCTTTGAGGAACACCAGAACCTCTAGGATATTACTAGGGAAGTGGAGATGAGAATTTGGTAGAGGTTGGCCGAGCTTGAAGGCTCAAAGTGGTGTGAGGAAGAGAGGGAGGAGGTGCCCTTTTATAAGGGAGGAGAGGGGCATATTTTATTCCTAAGGTTGTTTTTGGTCGAATTACACTTATCCAATAGAATTATAACATCTGTTAGGGTAATAATAATATCATTTTTACCCTTAATTACCCTATTTACTTTTAACCGTGGTAAAAAAAGTAAAAAGTTACTATTCACCAAAAATTATTTTCATCTCATTGAACCACATTTTACTTACTAACATCAACCATGTCTCTCGGATTTATGAAATTCCACTCAGAGAAGTGGTAAAATTAAGTTTTATGAAAAATTAATTTTTTAACTAACCCTTAGTGGTTTCACTATTAATCAAAAAATGAATGTTTCCAGAAAATACCAAAAATTAGGCCTAAGATATATTTGATATTATTAATACAAAAATGATGTCTATATTACCAAATTCAAAACATATCAGTTGCATTAATTAATTTAAAAAATTAATTCCCATCGTCAAAACAAATAGCGTGTTCTTAAGAGATAATAACTAACAAAAGATTGACATTTGTTTATGTCTGGTTTAAATGTGAAATTACATCCAATGACCAACATTGTATTAAATTGTAAAAATATATTCTAAATATACTTTAAAACCCCTCAAATTAATAATTTATCACTATTAATTATTTCGATTAAAAAGGTTTTTTTTAATTAAAATTTAGTAATTTTCACTATTCATCAGAATATGAAAGTTATCCGAAAAGTACCAAAATTTCACCCTAAGCTAATTTCGATATTCTGAATCCAAAAATGAAGTCCATTTTGAAAAATAAAATTTACAAAATTTCAAAAATTGGTTATTACTATTCATAATGGCTAGTTTATAATAATATTATAATAACATATTATTGTTTAGCGAAACTCGGTATTGCGTACAACACACGCTATCGCGGAAGGTCGCGCTTGCGTGTAATGCAAGGAAAGTCAAGGATGCGTGTTGTGCAAGCTTTTTTTGGTGTATCGTACAACACAAGACATTAATGAAATTAAAAAGAATATTTTTCATAAAATCTCGGGGTGTTATAGTGACCCTATGTGGATCAGCATCTAGCGACCCTTTGCGAATCAGCACCATAGAGACCATATGTGGATCAACATTCTAGCGACCCTATGTAGATTAGCAGTTCACGACCCGATGAGGACTGAATTTAGTGTGGCCCGTTGTGGATCAACGATATATGACCTTATTTGGATCAATAATGGACAAACTCCGACATGGTTCAATTGTGGAAACTTTCCAATGGAATAAAATGATATTGCTTTAGAATAATCATCTTTATTCTTGAACTATGAATTGTTTACCTAGTTTGAGCTGAGTCTTTTGATTTGTGATTTGTGATTGAGATCATTCTTTGTGGTTTCCCTTTGTGGAATTCTGAGAGATCTACGGGGGTTTCAGGGTCTTTATTGGGTATTGTTATACTCACCCTTACACAGGCTTCGCCTGTACTTTTTTGTGTCTTATGCAGATGACGAGAAGCCTTGACTGAGACTTGGGGAGCGAGGACCTAATAGTGGAAAATAGTGACAGTTGACATGGAGAGCTATGGAGATGAGTTTTACCTACTCTTAATGTAGGATCCTTGGTGGATGATTCCGGGAGTTGTTTACTATTTTCAATTGTAGTTGTATATTCTAGTTGGGCTTGTATTTCGGCCCATTTACTCTCAGTACAAAATTTTACTACTACCAATATACATCATTTTTGTATCTTGTTGTGTTCTTGTATTGTATGTGTGTACAGTTTTAAAGGAAATGCCTTCCCATTTTAGGGACATTCCATTCCGGTGCTAGTCGCCAACCCCTGGCCTATGGAATGCTGGTGTGGGGTAGTCACGACATGGGTCCCGAGGGACAGGTCATGACAAAGTGGTATCAGAGGAGTAGATTCTACTGAAGAACTAGGACCCTAATCTAACCAATAGAGAAATATTGTTAAGTGTTTTTAGTATAGATTTTAGTTTTGGGATTCCATTGTTGGTGCGACAACTGATGTATCGATACACCCGGACCCTAAATTATGATTTCTAACTCGGGGCAGGAAAACACTAATTGCGTGTGTTTTGGAAATGTTTTACTTTTGATCTCTTTTGAGTCATCTCACTAGGAATAATTTATTGGCCGTGGTGCACCTGTTTCTTTTTAGGATACTTCAAAGTAGACAACCATTTTGGATTCTAGAGAGAGTACACGATGATGTCCCATTGAGCGATGAGGCTCCAATGTAGGGCCCTCTTACTATATTGGCACATTTGGGTGGTGTACCAGTAACACCAATACACACAGGGATGTAGTTTCTACCAACCCTACTGGCAGAATATGTACGCCGACTGAGCACATTGCATGAGTTCTAGAGATAGAGGCCTATGAGGGTTTGAGGCTAGACAGATCCCCAAGAAGCTGAGGACTAGTTGGAGGCTATGGCTAGAGTTTTCCACCTAGTTGGGACACCAACAGAGCAGATGGTGATCCTAGATGGTAGTATTTTCTAGGTAATGGTTAGAATATGGTGGATCCTGATGCTCTAGTCGCCTGATGAGGTGATGATTTCCCAATTGGACTTTGATACCCTCTTCATGGTGGAGTTAGTTCCAGTGTCACTATGATTTGTACGAATTCAGAAGATCCTGCCCTTATAGAAGGGTATCCTGATAGTAGACCAGTACTCTGCAAGATTCACTAAACTCTTGCGCTACTCCACCGAAATGTTATGAGACCCATTATTCAGGGCCTGGACCTTTGAGTAGGGTCACCAAAGGGATATCAGAGCATCGATGATATCAATAAATACCCCGACGCAAGCTGGAGTGCTCGAGAAAGCATTGTTGGTTGAGAGCTTCTTGGATGAGTAAGTACTGATGGTGAGAGCCACCACAGTGTGACAGGTAGCTGAGTCATCTGCAACAGGTAGTAGGCCGATGACTCAGATGCCCAAGTGAACCAGAACTTCTAGAGGATGACCCTAGGATGGAGGGTCAGAGGTGTGGAGCTCATGAGGCAGAGGGGGTCAGCTGGGAAGCAGACTGTGCTTCAAATACGGCGGGTAGGGCCACATGTCTCACGACTGCCTGACCCACTGTACAGACGATCAACAGACCGATGAAGTACCACTAAGTCATAGGTAGAGATTTGAGTGAGGAGGTCTGTAAGGTGGTGGACGTGACAGAGTAGCAGGTCGTGCAATAGTTGGTGGATGATGCTTTGAGGCTCTACCACCACGACCCATGGGTGGTCCCCCCCGACCACAGGGGAGAGCACAACTATAGACAACAGAGGCCTATGACCACAACACTCCAGATATGATTATAGGTATGATCTGTGTCTATTCCACCCTAGTTGAAGTACTTATAGATACAGGTGCTAGTCACTCTTTTATTGCCATAACACTCGTTCATATCTAGGAGATTCTAATGGAGTTGTTGGCTCAAAACTTATGATTATAGACTCTAATGAAAGAATATTTGATGATTACACACTGTTGTAGACAGTTTGAGCTCACTCTAGGAGGTGGTAGCTTTGGTTGGGATCTCATAGTAGCTACGTCAAGGCCTTACGACATTTTTTTGGGTATAGAAAGGATATCCATAGTCTTTTCTCAGATCGACTATTTTAGGTGCAAAGTGCAGTGTGTTTACAAGGATGGGACCATGTTTTCCTGCACTAGCAAGAAGGGAACCTTTGTAGAACTAGATGGACTTACTCAGAGGATGGTGCAACCTATAACTCATCAGTTGGCTAGCCTTACCCTAAGAGAAATTGGCGGGAAGATTCTGATTTATCCTGCAGTGGTGGATTAATATGCAGATGTCTTTCCTGATGATGTTCTTAGACTACCTCCTCGTCAAGAGGTAGAATTATACATCAAACTGTACCCCAGGATGGTACTGATATCTACACCAGAATATCAGATTTCTCTCGTGGAGGTTCATGAGTTGAGGGTATAGTTGGAGGACTTATAGAGGAAGGGGTTCAAAAGGCCTAGTGTTTCTCTATGGGCATCCCTGATTTTTTTCACCAAGAAAGAAGATAATGTTTGAGGATTTGTGTGGACTATAAATGTCTAAACTAGTTGACCATGAATAATAAGTATCCAATGTTATTGATTGATGATCTCCTTATCCAGCTGAAGGGAGCTCAATGGTTTTTGATGATAGACCACCAATCGGGCTATCATCAGCTCAAGGTATGAGATGAAGATGTACCAGAGACAACCTTCAGATATTGGTATGGACATTATTAGTTCTTGGTGATGCCCTTTGTCAAAACCAATGATCCAGAAGTTTTCATGGGACTCATGAACATGATCTTCTAGCCTTACCTCGAAAAATTTGTGGTAGTCTTCATTGCCGACATTTTGATATACTCGGTGTCGGAAGAAGAGAACACCACACACCTGCAGATAGTTCTGGATACACTATGAGAGCACCAACTTCATGGAACGCTCTCTAAGTACCAGTTCTATATACATGATGTCCAATTTCTCAGGAACATTATCTTGGAGGATGGATTTGTAGTGGACCCAACAAAGATAGAGGAAGTTCTTGCTTGGGAGCCACCTAAAAGTGTGACTGAGGTGTGGAGTTTCTTGGGATTGGCTAGGTACTACCGGAGATTTGTACCAAACTTTTCTAGAGTTGAAAAACCCTTATTATCTTTGACAATGAAGGGAAAACCCTTCGTGTGGATGGAGAGATGACAACAGAGTTTTCAGGAGCAGAGGTAGAGATTGTCGAGTGCACCCATCTCGAGGCTATTAGAAGAGGGTGTTCGATATGTAGTCTAATGTGATGAATTAGGGACTGGACTAGGATGGGTCCTGGTGTAAGATTGATAAGTGATCACCTACGGCTCATGACAGCTTAGACATAACCATTGGAACTATGATACCCATGAACGAGAGTTAGTAGTAGTGGTCTTTTCACTAAACATTTTGCGACACTACTTGATGGGTGAACGTTTTATAGTCTATTTTGATGACAAGAGTCTCATATAAATATTCTCACAAAAAGAACTGAAACTGAGATAGTGATGATGGATAGAGTTCCTCCTTGAATACGACTTAGTGATAGTCTACACTCATGGGAAGGGGAACATAGTCGGAGACACACTCAGCAGGAGGTCTATTCTATAGTTGCTCAGTGAGGAGAAATAGCAGATAGTCGCATTGCAGTTATCCTTTTTGGACATAGATGGAGAAGTTTATCTCCAATATATGATAGTTACTCCCCCAATCCTTCAGCGAGTCAGGGAGGCACATCTTGGGGATGTAGACTACGAGTCCTGACGTGCTCAGATATCCTTAGGACACACTCCCGATGGATTTTTAGATGGTGGGGTTCACTTCGTTCTCTTTTGAGGATGCACCATAGTACCCGTTATTATATGAGAAGAGGTGTTAAAGGAGTTCCATACATCCCCATTAGGGGTACATACTAGAGTGGAGAAGATGTACCAGGACATCCGGTGTCAGTACTGGTGTCCATGGATGAAGAAGGCAGTGGAAAATTTGGTATCGCAATGCCTCACTTGCTAGCATGTGAAGGATGATAATCAGGTACCAGTTGGCTTACTCATCCACTGTAGGTATGGGAGTGGAAGTGGGATGGTATCTCCATGGACTTAATGATAGGGATACAACATATGTTAATGAGCCACGATTCCATAAGGGTAATCGTTGACCAACTCACAATGTCGTCCCACTTCCTACCCATCTGAGAGAAGGGATCAGTATAGAGCTTGGGATTCCTCTACATTTAAAAGATTTTGTGACTTAACTGGGTGAAATCAATGATCATCTCGAATCACGATGCACATCTTATATCCTACTTATTAAAGGAATTACAGGAGGTGTTTGGGAGTTAGCTGTACTTGAGCACCGCCTTTCACCTTGAGAAAGATGGTCAGACGGAGCAGACCATACAAAAACTCTAGGACATGCTTCGTACTTGTGTCCTCGTTTTTTTCTTGCAGTTGGGAGCACCACATTCCACTGGTGGAGTTTTCTTAAAATAATGGTTATCACTCCACCATCAGCATGGATCCATTTGAGGCAGTGTATGAGTGACCATGCATATCACCTCTATGCTGGACACACCCATGGGAGTCACCACTTTTGGGACCAGAGTTGGTACAAGCTACCATAGTGAAGGCGCAGATCATCCTGGAGAGGATTAAGACTGCACATAGCCAGGAGAGAACCTTGGTGTTTGAATAATAAGACCATGTCTTCCCACGGGTCTCACCCTGATGAGGATTAGGGAGGTTTTTCCGAGGTGGAAATATATCTCTGAGGTTTATCAGACCTTTCCAGTTCCTCAGTAGAGTAGGCATGGTGGCATACCATCTAGATCTTTCCCTACAGATGCATAGGGTGCATCATGTTTTCCATGTGTAATAGATGAGGAGGTACATGAATGATCCATTGAACTTTATCGACTGGGGTAAGCTAGACATCGATGATGGGAAGATGTTTTTGGAGTTGCCAGTGGAGATGTTGGATAGATAGAAGCGAGTCTTTTAGGGATATCGATTACTCTAATGCGAGTTCATTGGCAGTATGAGACTCTCTAGGAGAGAACATGGGAGTGGGAGGCTCAAATACATGCTCAGTACCCCCATTTCTTCTCCTAGTTTTATTGTTGATTTTAGGGATGAAAATCCCTAAGGTGTAGAGAATGTAAATTCCTGGAAATTCCATATAATTGATTTAATTATTTGGGATTATTATGAGTCTGTGAAAATTGACGGCATGTGATTCTGTGTCCTGATGTATCCGAAATAATATTTTGAACTTTTTAAGGTATATTCAGTAAAAGAGGATGTGACATTTGATATATTTTGAATCGGTGCTCAGATTAAAAATATGAGGGTACCTTTGAATTCGCAGTGCTGGGATTCACTTAAAGGAGGCTTCACTTCGACTGCTATAGGTCGGTAAAAAATGATAGATTTTGGACTTTATAAAAAAAATTACAAAATAACAATAAGGATATTTATTTGTAACTGTTGAGAATTGGTGGTGGGACCAATTACTTGTCAATCCATTTAATGGATTGACTCTTGGTTTTGTAACCACGATGCAGAAAAATTAAATGTAGTTCATAAATGATCTGCATTTTTTTTTTGTGAAACATGGTTGGTTCTTCCATCTATTTAATTGAAGCTCGGGTGTGGGATTTTGATAGAACTTCATCAAGAAAGGAAATTCTGTTGAAGTTATGTGATGTCTTCCACCAATAGGGAATGGAAACTTGGACACTGTTGGAGGGATTGATCCAGGAACGATGAACGCCAGTGGCTTCGTCAAGTGCATATTCTTCTTCCACCATCATGACGTCTCCAATGAATCTCGAGGTATGGGGTTTATTAAAGTTAATCTTCGATGAATTAAATTGCTAACTCCTTCTATGATTTTAACGTGGAGGGTGTGGTCCAAACGAACAATTCCTAAACCCTCTGCCACTTCGTTCTTATCATGTTCTTCGGGGGAAAATCAAACAACATGACAAAACCATGAATTTGGAAGCCGCGTATTGACGAAGACATACCGGGAGGCCTGTAGGTGCGAGAATAAGGGAAAAAAGACCACTGGAGCTGAATTGGTTTCCCACGGAAGACCTGCTGGTTCGGCACCAACGAGACGACACTAGAATTCGGTGCCGGCAAGCGAAGGCAACCACCAATGCTCACAGGCCGTGGAAGGAGGTGGTACTGCTCGGTGTCGTGGAATATGATCAGTGTGGACAGAAATGGCCAGCCATGGTGGTGGCTTGGAGGCATGCCAACGCCCTCCCCAGTGAGCAGGCCACAACTTTGAAGTCGTGACAAAGGGAGGGGACCCACTCTCTAGGGGTCCTGCAGACAATAAGACGGCGCCACCTCGCACCGCCAATTAAGACCTGAACTTCTCCTTGAGACATTCAGGAGGTAGACCGTGCGAACCTATGGCGGGTCCCACCAGCTGGTAGGCCAAGCCACCACGACCCATCCTAGAGAGGGTGGGCTGGGCTGGGTCGGTCCGACTGGGTCGGACCGGACGCGGACCCATTCAGGTCTAGTTTCCCTTAAGAAGCTGTATCTTGAGAACCAGACGTCTGTTTGATGAACCGTTTGTGGCACTGAGATTCTTGTAGTGAGATATTGCTTTTGAGATACTCCACCTGAGTTTTGGAGAATGTTAGTGTAGGAACAATGTTGAAATCAAAACAAGCGTACCCAAAATTTTCCAAATTCTCCCATAAATGAACCCGGAGTGTAGCTCGTTCCAAAATATTCGATTAAACTTATCGTAGAGCCCAAACAAAGTTATGGATAAGAAGTTTTGGTTGTTTGAAGTTGGGATGATGGAAATAGCCATCTAGGATGGTTTGGGGGCAAAGTATGAATTTGCACATAAATAGGAAGTCTGGCACTGAAAACCATCTCCACACGTGGAATTTTGCGCGCACTGATTTGCACGCGTGGAAGTTTCTATGCACCAGCTGGTGCCCATGCATTTTTCTCACCCCATCTTCCACACACAGAATTTTACATGCACCGCCTCCGGGTTTTCCGCCTATAAATACAAGTGCACCCCCTTCTTCCGAGGGGCCCCCGAAGGTCAGTCGCCGCTCTGATGCGTGTAAGTCTGAATTTTCCGCACTCGTGTGGAAAATCCCCTCTCAGGCGAGAAAAACATAATTTTTTCACATAAAGGGGGGAAACACTCCCATTTTGCACGCAATTCTTTCACTATTTCATGTGCGGCCTCCCCATTGCACATGCGACCACCTATTGTGCACCCACCTCCCCTTTTTTGTACACCACTCCCCTATTGCGAGCCCACATCGCCAATTGTGCACCTGCATCGCCCATTGTGGTCCCATCTCCCATTTTGCATGCCCAGATCCCCTATTTCATGCCAAACCAGTGTTTTCCGCACACATGTCACGTATTGCGCACACACCTACCCTATAGCGCGCTGGCCATCTCTATTGCAAGCTATCCCTCCTCCTTGCATAGCCCATCTTGCGTGTCGCTCCAATTACATGCAACAGTTTCCTGGCTTGCACCTGCCGATCCATACCCCAGGGGATGTTCCCCCGCACCACCGCTCGGGGGTAGTGCCGGGTTGCGGTCCCGGTCCTCTGGGATGGTCCCTTCCATATCGTCACTGACCCCGTGAAAAATGGGGATTCAGAAAATGAACATTTCTGGCCGGGACACTGAGATTTTCCATTGAACCCTTATGCACACCCACCTTCCACCTATGGAATACTATGATTTCAGATACTCTTCCACACACCATGAAACACCTTGATTTGACATATTCCTCTTGGTTCGTTGCCTCTATCATGAGTAGAGGTTCGCGTCATCAATTCCTGAGTACCTTAAGTCAAACCATTCTTCAGGAAACTCCTCTACACCCTATCATTGGCACCTATGGCAGGTCGAACCAGAAAGGGCCGCCCCTGGGTAAGACCCAAAAACATCCATTGTTAGGCGACTTATGCCAAACAGTCCTATCTACATGACTTTGAACTATAGTAATCCCTATGTGCCAAACATAGGATGCCTCTTGATCTATACGAGAGATGCCTTGTGCTCCAAGAATAAGATGCTAACAGTGTTATCTACATGACTATAAACTGTAGTAATCCCTATCATTCAATAATAGGATGCCTCTTTCTCTATATGAGAGATTCCTTATGCTCCAAGCATGAGATTCCAACAGTCCTATCTACATGACTTTAAACTATAGTAATCCTTATGTTCCAAAAATAGGATGCCTCTTCCTCCAAATAAGAGATGCCTTATGCTCCAAGAAAGAGATGCCAATAGTCCTATCTACATGACTTTAAACTGTAGTAATCCCTATGTTCCATATGTTGGATGCTTCTTGATCCAAATAAGAGATGCCTTATGTACCAAGCATAATATGCCAACAATCCTATCTACATGACTATAAACTGTCATACGTACTCCCTATTTTTCAAACATAGGATGCCTCTTGTGCTGTAAGGGAGATTCCTTCTGCTCCAAGCATAACATACTAATAGTACTATCTACTTGACTATAAACTATAGTAATCCCTATCATTCAATAATATGACGCCTCTTTCTTTATACGAGAGATTCCTTGTAATCCATGCATAATATGCTAACAGTTCTATCTACATGACTCGAAACTGTAGTAATCCCTATGTGCCTAACCTAGGATACCTCTTGCTCTACACAAGAGATTCCTTGTTCTCCAAGCATAATATGCTAATAGTCCTATCTACAGGACTTTAAACTGTAGTAATCCTTATGTTCCAAACATAGGATGACTCTTTCTCTAAATGAGAGATGCCTTATACTCCAAGCATAATATTCCAATAGTCCTCTCTACATGACTATAAACTATAGTAATCCCTATCATTCAATAATAGGATGCATCTTTCTATAAATGAGAGATGCCTTATGATCCAAGAATAAGATTCCAACAATCCTCTCTACATGACTATAAACTATATTAATCCCTTTCATTCAATAATAGGATCCCTGTTTCTCTAAATGAGAGATACCTTATTCTCCATGCATAAGATGCCTAATTCCATGATTATAGTGGTGTAATTTCAAGAGCATCAGAATCCATTCAATCATTCCATCACTCCACCTAATGCTTTGCATGTCCTTCATTCAGATCTTCATCCACATCCATATCTGAAGGGACCCCCTAAGGGCCTGGTCCCATGCCTCATCGACTCACCTACCGTCCTCGACCCACTCCCCGTAAGAATTTGGAAAACACTTTGAGTCAGGTCCTGTGTTTCGAACACGGTCAGCAGTCGACCCTCATTTGTTTGTCCCCATTTCAGGATAACGTGATATGGATGCTATGTTTCGAACATGGTCAAAAGTTATCCTCTATCACCACGCCACCCTCATTGCATTCCAAATGTAGGGAATGTGATTCACACTTGTCATCTACCTTTGTTTGGACTAATATCAATGCCCTTGGAATTTTCCCTCTTGTGTGATAGCGCATAGTTGAATACCTCAAACCACCAGTGAGTTGGGATGCACTCATGGCCATACATGAGGAAGAAATTACGGGCAACTTCCTTGTGTAAGCCCCAACCACCATTGCCACTCTATAGAGGCACCCTGGGAAGCTTCCTTGCATAGCCCCATTCATAATTTCCGCTCTATAGCGGCACTCGGAAAGCATCATTTCGTAAGCCCCATTCACCATTGTCGCTCCATAGCGGCACCCCAGGAAGCTTCCTTGCGTAAGACCCATCCACCATTGCTGCTCTATAGTGGCAACCCAAATAGCTTCCTTGCATTAGCCCCATTCACCATTCCTGCTCTATAGCGGCACCTGAGCAATATCCTTGTGTAAGCCCCATTCACCATTGCCGCTCCAAAGTGGCACCTGGGGGAGCTCCCTTTCGTAAGCCCCATCCACCATTTCCACTCTATAGCATCACCCTAGGAAGCTTCCTTGTGTAAGCCCCATTCCCAATTGTCTCTCCCTAGCGGCACCCGGGTAGCATCTTTGCGTAAGCCCCATTCACCATTGTCGCACCATAGTAGCACCCTGGGCAGCTCATTTATGTAAGCCCCATTCACCATTGCCGCTCCATAGCGACACCCGGGCAGCTTCCTTGTGTAAGCCCCATTAACCATTGCCTCTCCATAGCAGCACTCAGACAACTTCTTGGTGTAAGCCCCATTCACCATTGCCGCTCCATAGCAGCACCCACGCTACTTCCTTGCGTAAGCCCCATTCACCATTGACACTCCATAGTGGCACCCCGACAACTTCCTTGTGTAATCCCCATTCACCATTGTAGCTCCATAGCGGCACCCGAGTAGCTTCCTTGCGTAAGCCCCATTCACCATTTCTGGTCCATAGTGGCACACAGGATGCTTCCTTTCGTAAGCCCCATCCACCATTGTCACTCCATAGCAGCACCCAGGCTGCTTACTTGCATAATCCCTATCCACCATTTCCGCTCCATAGTGGCACCTGGGCAGACTAGAGTGTAAGCCCCATGACCCATACCTGAACTACGCAGAATTTGATCCATTCTATGTCATGGTATGTAGGAAGCCTCCCTGAGGTTCAAGCCCACCAACACTCGGTCGTTCTGACCCCATTTATGTCGGTTCACCAAAACCATGAACTGCGAGGTTTTTGGTCTTTTCCAAGGTAGGGTACGTAGGATGGCTCCACGAGGTTCATGCCCCAAAACCATTGGACCCCCGGTCCACCTTCAGGTTGGTTTCCACCCACTTGAACATCATGGTCTTTGATATTTTCCAAGGAAAGGTACGTTGGAAGCCTCCATGAGGTTCAAGCCCACCATCCACATAGACCCCATGTCCTTATTCACATCATTTCACTGAACCCATGGGCCGCCTCAGAGCGTAAGCCCTAAATTCCACCACATAAACGACAATGTCTTTGATCCTTGCTAAGGAAAGGTATGTAGGAAGCCACCCTAAGGTTCAATACTAACACCTAGTTATTCAAAACTCTTTATGTTGGGTCACCAACACCTTGGGCCACCTCAAAGCGTAAGACCCAAATGCCCCTGAACTACGAGGTCTTTTATCCTTTTCAAGGAAAGGTACATAGGAAGCCCCCATGAGGTTCAAGCCCAACACCCGATCATTCTGATCATCTTCATGTCGGTTCACCAATACCCTGAACATCCTAGAGTGTAATCCCCATGTCACACCCTGAACTACGTGGTCTTTGATCTTTTACAAGGCAAGGTATGTAGGAAGCCTCCATGAGGTTCAATCCCACCATCCACCTGGACCCTAGGTCCCCATTCATGTTGGTTCACCGACTCCTTTCCCATACCCAAACTACGTGGAATTTGATTCCCTGCCACGGGGATTGGTAGGAAGTCTATTCGAGGCTCAAGACCAACACTACCGTCACCATCACGACGGTCCCATCTCATTACCCCTCCACTCCATTCAACTATACATCATCCATCTTGATTATCATCCAGGCCGCCACATCCCGGTGGGATCATGTCCTCCACGTCCTCGCTCCTCTTAGCAATACTTGGGCTGTAATTCATGCATAAGCCCCAGCATGTGTCTGGGTCGTTGTCCTTTGTGTACACCCTGATTCATCACCCCTTTGAAAAACATGGGTTTTGATCCCTATCTTATACATAGGGTACACATGAAACCTCCATGAGGTTCCATCCCAGCCAATGGTAAACCTTGGTGTCCCCCATTCTGGGGTGCACTCTCCCTGATCTGCCCTCAGTGGTGTTCAGATCAGGCATTACGATGTGACATCTCTCCTCTATGGGGTGCACCACCTTGGATCCATCCTCATTGAGCGTTCTGATCCATCCTTATTTCTCATGTTCCATCCTTGGGACAAACCAATCTGATCTATCTCTATGGGGCATTCTGATCACTCTCATTCTGTCTCCAGTAGACGTTAATCTTACGGCAAACCCCGTATTAAACAAGGGTATCTGAGGAAAACCTCAGATACATGCTGATTGAATATGATCCCCCACATTCGACGTGAGATGCCTCGGGTTCAAAATTCTTGAGATGCCATCTTAAGAGGAAGAATATAGGTTCCCCAATGTCCATGCATCCAAATATGCCCTGACATGCCTGATGTTGTCATCTACTCCGATCGAAGTTTGGTACCATGTCAAGACCCCATGGAATGTCCTGATAGTAGTAGTTTAATTAACCTACGTCCACAAAGATATGGCACTGGGAATGAGATTCACGAACCATGACTTAATCTATAAGGGAGACCGAACTAGGTGACGGGTTCTGAGGAGGAATCCATGGAAAAAAGAACTTACATCCCATCATCCCATTTCAATCATGGAGCAAACATCCCTAAATAAGGAGAAGATACTGACCTCCATTGCAAAGAGGGAATTGAGGGAAACAGCTACGCATCCTCCATAGAAAGATGCGCACACCCTGATGAAAGCATTGGAAATAACCAGGTTGGATCATTCTCAAATCCAACCGGGTACTTGTCACTAAAATTCCAATTACTCACAAATCGTGTGTCGAGTTGACACACCGTCTATTGTGTTGGAACACTTACTAAATGAAGGTCATTTGTCTTACTCCTTTGTGGAATTTCGTGGAAGTTGAAAAATTAATGATATCCATAGGAGCATATGCTATAGAACTCAAGCGCACCAGGTGCGGGGAATCCTGTGGTTGGCCGCCATCTGAGTAGCAACCCTGTCTGAATCATCATCATAGCGACCCAGTGTGGATAAGTATCTAGGGAACCTATGTGGTTCATCATCATAAAGACCCTGTTTAGAACAACATCTGGTGACCCTATGTGGATCAGCGTCATAGCGACCCTTTGTGGATCAAAATCTAGCGACCCTGTGTGGATCCTCACCATAGCAACCCTGTGTGGATCAAAAATCTAGAAATATTGTGTGGATCAATAGTGCGTGACCTGGAAAGGACCAACCTTAGAGCGGCCCATCCTGGATCAATAATATACGACCCTGTGTGAATCAAAAATGGAACAACTCTCATGTGGTTCAATTGTGGAAACTTCTTAACGGAATAAAATGATATAGATTTTGACTTATCATCTTTATTCTTGAACTCTGAGTTGTATACCTAGTTTAAGCTGGGTCTTTTTCTTTATGCTTTGTGATTGATATCAAGATTTTTGGTTTCCATTTGTGGAATTATGAGAGACCTTCGGGGGTCTTGGGGTCCCTAATGTGTATTGTTATACTCATCCATGTATGGGCTTCACCAAAACCTTGTTGTGTCTTTTGCTGACGATCAGTAGCCTTGACTGAGACTCAGGGAGAGAGGACATAACGATGGATGGTAGCGATGGTTGACATGGAGATCCGTGGAGACGAGATTTACCTACCCTTCAGGTAGGAACCTTTGTGGTTTATTATAGGATTTATTTACTATTTTCCATTGTAGCTGTATCTTTTAGTTGGGCTTATATTCAGGCCCATTTTCATTCAGTACACACTTTTACTACTACAATTTTACATTGTAGTTGCATCTTGTTGTGTTCTTGTACTGTCTGTTTTTATAGGTTTAAAGGCATTGCCTTCCCCTTTTTGGGATAAGCATTTCAGGTGCTAGTCACGAACCCCTGGCCTATGGAAGGCGGGCTTGGGGTAGTGACGACATGGGCCCTGAGGGACGGGTCAGGATAGTACCTGTTAAGAAATTTGATTATAAATGGGTCATAAAATAAACATTAACATAAAGTCATGATGTAGCATGATTATCATAACTTGGAAATGTGGAATCAACATTTAATTGATACTAGCTTGAGCTAAGGCTCATTAGACATGGAGCATGAGTAAACCCTAATTGCACATGAATTATCATGAGTAAACCCCCATTTCACTGGACGTATCCTAATACTAATCTTTACCCAATGCATTGGAACACTATTGGGGTGCACCGTTTGTAAACATTTTATGTCACGAATAAGTGTGCCACATGGCTCATACAATATGGATTGATTAAACACCATAATTTATTCCACAAATAAGAGACGAGGAGTACATAAATGTAAGTCCTCAATCAATAAGTAAATGTACATAAAGGTGAATACCCTTGATAATGAAATGGGTATGGGATTCACTTACATGATGATTTTTGCATGGGAAATTTGGGTGTAACATCAGCAGCATAACAACATCAAATAGAAATCATAATGTGGGTTTATGAGAGATAAATGGGTATCTCATATTTTATTCATGAAATGGAATGTAAGGGGGTCATGGAATATAATATTACAATACATGTACTAGAATTTATATGAGTAATATAAAATAATTTCATGAATGTAAATGAGAAGATATCGATTCCATACTGAATTTCGGCATGCAAATGGGTTTACATTGGAATCATTAATGAGAGAGAAATAGGAAATATAATCATTCAAACATAATGATGGAATAATTATATAGGTGTTAAATCATACCCCAATATTTTTAATTGAAAAAAGGGTAAAAAATAAAAATAAATTTGGAAAAAAATGAGAAAGGAAGAAATCCTTTACCTGGAAGTGTGACCCAAAATCTTGGCAGAGGATTCAGAGAGGATTATTAGGAGATTGGGGTACCTTGGGAGGATACTAGAGTGATGAGGGGAGAGTATCTATGTGATACAAGGGTTTTGAGTGAAGATAAAGTGGGATCTTGGGTGGGTTTATATAGGAAAAGGGAGGGAAGTCTTTATTATTTTGGTTTTGGAGACCACACAATAAACTAATCAAAACCACAAACCAACCCATGGTTTTTGACCATGGTTTTTGTCAAAGAGGAGTGTTAAATATTATTTTCTAATTACTATGTCCTAACTTATTGAAATATTAGGATTTCTTATTGGGAGGTGATTCAAACTCTGAAGGAAATCATTTTAGAATGTTAAAATGTATTTTATGTCTTGGAAGGTCCACTAAGGCATTATAAAATAAATACAACAAACCTAAAATTACTTTTTTTAAATGTAAAACATATATTGTATAAATTTCCCATTTATAGTATTTTATTACAATACTATTGGGTGATCGTGATGTAATCAAACACATTATATATTTAAAAGATATTTAATTTTTACCAAAAAATTCAACTATCATGGAAAATTATGAAAATTTCTCCATTGGATAATTTTGATATCCTTTTCCAAAAATAATATTAATTTTATCTAAATAATTTTCTAAATATGTGAATTTTTACTTTTTTAAAAAAACTAACATTTATCGAAAATTCATGGATTTTGACAAAAACAACACTTAATGCTTAATAAAAATTACAATTGTATTCATAAAAAATAATACGATCAATTATATTTAAAAAATTCTATTCTGTAATAATATTTTATTTAAATATTTTTCAATTAAAAATCCACTGATTCATAAAAATAAATTTCCTAACTGAATATTAACTAAAAATACAATTTTTTCTTCAATTTTTTTTACAAAGTAACAATATTAAAATGAATGTATATACATTATTATATACAAAAATACTGTACATAATCATAGTGCTAGGAACTTGTTACATAACCCCTTATAACTCCCGTATAAGGCTTAAGGGTAAGTTGTGAGATGGTGAAAAACTCTTGGGGTGGTTCATATAACATAGCTTTGGTGGTAATCTCGATTAACATCCACTTCTCTCGTATGTGATTCCGTTCAAGTTTAATGTGTTGAAGATCAGCTTGGTATTGGTCAAGAGAGAAGCCCAGTGACACTACCTCCTTTCTGAACTCTGAAAAAATGGGCTTCGTATGGAGCAATTATACAGGATGAGTCCATCACTTCCTTTGTCTATGGAAATTGGATTTTTTAAATCCATTTATTTATACGAATAATATGGTCACTTCTAAACGGATATATTAGCAATGGTAATAATTCGTAACATTATTTTAAAATCCAAAAACATAATACAAAGGAAGTGAATATGGTATATAACCATTTTACATAATATGATATTTAATTAGATAAAGAGGAATTTTTATTAATAAATGTTTTGGTCATTACTGAAGATGTATTGGTTCAGAAGTTATGAAGACATAATTCTCTCATAAAATTAGTAAAAATTAAGGATGAATCTATCTCACTTTACAATGATAGATTTTATTTTACAAATAAATAATTATGAAGAGATATTTGTGAGAATTATGGATTTAATAATGTTTTTCTTAGGGGATAAATAAATTTTAAAATATACACATGGTCTAAATAAATGAAAGAGATGCTTAGTTAGAAGTTAAATAAAAAAGGGAAAATTCACATGAAAATATATCTAGCAAAAATTAATGTTCATGAGGATTAAATAAATTTGAAGAGAAAATTGGAATATAGTTTGACATTTGTTTAAGATTATTTTAATTACCTCAATATGAAATGTCTTGAGTTGGATGTGAAATAGAAAAACATAGAATCAACACAAGATAAAACGTGAACATCAGTAATTTGAACATAAATTTATCTGAACTTTTCATATGAATCTAAAGTCATTGGAGAGAAAATACAATTAAATTAAAAAAACTTTATAGAATACAAAATATTGAAAATCTATCTTATATTTTTCCAAAAATTATTAAACATTAGATGTAAAAAAATTAGAGGAAAACCTAGATAGCTTTTTCTTTATAAATAATTGTCTCCACCTCCATTTCTAGAGATATAAATATAGAGTGTGGGAAACGATAGAGGATTCAAATTATATCATTCTGATTTCGGTTTCTTCTAAATTTCTAACATTTCATACTTCCCCTTTCTTCTCCACAACCCCTCAAATGAGGAGTTAAATGATTAGTTTTTGGGTAAGGGAAGATAAATTTTTTTTAATTCTTGACCCATGTTATTAAAATTACATTATTTTCGTTTTATATTGAATGGGTTTTGCTTATAGTGTTTCTTAATTCTATTAATATGATTTCATTTAAAGTTTTGGTTTTATTCACTATTTATATATTTGGTTGATGTTATGTAAACTCCTTCTACCTAGTGAATCTTATCTTAATTGAGTAGACTATGCTCGGTAGTGAGTGTCTTGTGATCATTATAAAATGTGTGAAATCCATGAATTGTTTTCGTATTTCTAAGGAGAACTAATTAAAAATTGGAATTTTCCATGTTTGTTTGAAGAATGTTTTTATTGAATTTCATACAAAAAGGTGTTGTTTCAATTTTTTCATTTAATAAAAGATGATTTGAAACTCGATTTAGGAGTGTTTGATTTATCATTCTATCAGTAGAGAGGTATAATTTCTATTAATATATTGATGGAATTTCAAAATAAAATCCACCCCAAACCCTATTACGTTCTTCATCAACCTATTTTGAACACATTATTAATTACTTTAATTTATTTTAATCATGAATAAAACACCCCCTATTCCATAAATTATGATAGTAAAGAGTCAAAACATAACATCATTTTCGAGGATGTAGTTCCATCAATCAAATTCTCAAATTTCACTATTGGAACCAGATACAATAATCATTACCCATTATATTCCGAAATTGAATGAATCTTATTGAATATACTTAAAAATTTAATTCAAAATTTAAATGTAAGGAAATTATAATTTTAAACTCAATTGAAACCTCAAGTGTTCACCATGATCCCATTATTATAATTGTAAATACTAACCAGAACCTTAATAATATTTGTGCACCATAATTCATTAATGAAAAAAGTCAACATCTTATGACATAACTGAAAAATTATTTGGGGTAATAAAACTAACATAATAAAATATCTTTCTATATTCCCTGGTTCGAATGAGAAATACCAAACAAGAATATAAAAGTGTTCACATATATCTGCACCACTTTCTGACCCATAAGAGTAGTTGAGGAGAAAATAAATATGTGGGATTTCCCATTTTCATTGGAATGAGCTACCAAAGAATGGTTTTATAACATATGACTTGGTGAAGTTCATGAATGGGATGATATGTAGTGATAATTACTGAAAATATTATTCCCCACCTCTATAATGACTTCTATCAGAGAAAATGGCATTCCATCAAACTTCCTTTTGGAGCGACCCTCCATGACTACCGGGAGACATTCAAGAAGCTTTGTTCAAGTTTAAAAAAAATCTAAAAATAAATAATAATCGATTCCTTATTTTATTTATACAACTATTAATGTATAATGACACAAACACAATGGATGTATCATCAGAAGGTGACTTGATTGACAAGTCACTGATAGAATCCAAGGGCCTAATAGAGAATATATCTCAACACTCACAACCATTAAACACAATAGATTCTACAAAATAGGTATTAATGAGGTATGAAATTCTAATATATAAATTATATTGGAATATAATCCTAAAGATATAACCAGTTTTGTGAGTCATATGTCTTTGAAATAAGTTAGTGAACAACAAGAACCAACCAAGGTTTATTGTTTATACTCCTAACCTAATCACTTCACTAGCTAGTTTATAGAAGTTCAGGGAATGTGAATTTATATTTTATACCTTAATCTATGGAAATTATAAAAAAATTAAGGATTTATATTACCTAAAGAAGTTTGATATGGATTTGTAAATCAATAGAATCATGCAAGATCCACTACCAACACTAATACACAAACTAACCACCATTCCATCATCAGTTCCAAAACACACCACACTTTTAATAAAATGAATCCTATAATACAACTATTTACCATGAAAACCCCCCAATTACAAAAAAATTAGACCCTATGAACATCCACACACTAGTTCATAACCTTATGTGCATTTATAATAAGTACCTGAGGTTAATGAGATGATGAATACTGTTGATAAGTTGACAATAACAATGTAAATTATTGTGTAAATTATTTATAAAAACACAAGAAAACAACAAGACCCACTAGTCACAAAACCTAAGGATAATTTCATTATGATAAAAATAAAATGTTTTAAAGAACACTTAGCACCAGTCCCCCCTGAACCAGAACCAAGTCCACCTAAACTGTGTGATAATAAATCTAGGAATTATATATATTATAAGAATATTTCTCCATGTAGAAGAAAATAAATTATAAGAGGATAAGTATAGGTAAACTATGAATAGATAAGAAAACAATTAACATTAAGGAAAGGAAAAAGTAATAATTACCACAACCATGTCTACATTAGAGGTTAGAATCAATAAAAATTCATGAGGAAATACTTCAGAAAGAAATTATGAACGTTTTCCATAAAGTAGAAATTTATATCCCATGCTAGAAGCACTCAAAAAATTCAATTGGCACGTTAATTTTTTAATAATATTTTCAAAATTAAGTGTATAATTCATTTTAATGTGAGTATCAAATTGGGAATAAATATATTAGTTCCTATCACACCATTGTTTCCAACAAAATTTCAAGATCCTTGGACATTTTCTACTCCCTACACTATTGGATCTTTAAATTTTTCTAGTGAATTTTTTGAAATAAATGCTTCAATTAAATTTTGGAATAAGATATTAAGAAATTATTTTTAGATGGAATAATTTAATAAGATAAGATTGGTTTTCTATCTTGTAAAAAGATCCACAATTTTCCTAGGAGGGTTTTTAGAAGATGTCCTTGTGAAAGTCCAAGATATACTATTCCCAACTATCTATTATGTGATGAATTTAAAAGATGATAGCATCCCATTACAATAATTGATAATTTTTGGGATACCATTCATAAATATATAAAATAATATCATTAATTTTTATGAGGGAAACTCAATATGAAGTTTATAGATATCAATTTAAAATTCAATATTTTTGACTCTATGAGGAATAATTTAGTTAATATTTAGGGATCCAACCTTAAAAATTACATAATCTTGAGATATGTCATTAATTTGACATTAATATTCTTAGAGGATATTTTCAGATATAGAGATTTAAGTAATTAGGTCATAACTCATACATATCAATTTAAATATTACAAGTAGATACATCTCTCACTGTCCATTTTTTCCATAAAAAAAAATCTTTAAAATGAGACGTGCTATCATTTAATGTTTAAACATAATGAATTTTACTTGATCCCATCATTGAATATATTCTTCTATAATTCATGTGGAAAACATTTCTAAACTTAAGATGAACATAAAAAAGTTCAATAAGGGCTATAAAATAAGGAATAAAACTATTAGTCTAAAATATTTAAAACCCATGAAAACATTCTAAAAAATCATACATTTCACACATAAAACACAAACTACATAGCTTACATTATGTTATCATAGTATTTCTACAAAACATCATATAAATAATAAAACATAAAGGTAAATTGAGGAACCTATACCATAATTACATTGTATCTTTCACATGTATATTGGGAGTAACCTTTATGGTTACATTTGTAATACCCAACACACTATATTCCCTAAATCTACTAGGAGAAACCATAACATTTAACTCTATCACGTAACCAAATGCATTGGAGATCTATCATGGGCTCACCCCCCCTAGGTTTATCACAGAACAACCCATATTTGGTTTATCACATAACTACCTATCAAATGTCAAAGTACTATTACATAATAATAATACACAAAACATTGAAATTATCAACATTTCACTCATCAATCATAATAAATCAATTCAAGATATTGAAATATTTAAAACCATTTAAAAAAATTAATAAAGATATTTTTGAATCAAAGTGTTCCATACCACTTTGAAACCATTAAAATAAATTAAATAATTAAAATTTTAAAACATATATGTCCATATAAATAAATTGTTAAAAACATTTTGAAAACATGGACATTAATGTGAAAGACTTAGAAGAAAAAATATTTAAAACATTAAAACAATGTTTTAGTTTAAGAGGCTCTTACCACTTGAGAAAATTATTGAATACAAATAATTAAAGAAAAAAATTAAAAAAAACCTATAATAACATTAGAATAAATATATTCATGATATAATATGTAAAATGGTAATATATACACTATATTAAAGTAAATTGGTTCATAATAGAAAATAAGTCTCAATAGAATGTAAATTGAGACAAAATCTATTACGAGGATCATATCATTAGATTAAGGATAAATCAATGAAATAATTATGTGTGAAAATTATAAATACACCCAAAATAAGTGGGTATTAATTGTAAAAAAATCAGAGGTCAGTCACACATATTCTTGTAACTAGAAAAACCAATGACATGGTGATTTAACTCAATGAATAGATATTGAGTTAAGATTCCCCTTACCTTGAATCCAAATCATCACGTATGTTCCTTGTTCTTACTGTATAACAAACATAAGATAATTTATACTTGTTTTGGAAACTTTTTAAAGTTTATTATTCATTTTATATAACTTATTACCATGTTATAACAATTACATAATTATTTAAGTTAATATAGGTCGTTTTATCGATAACCAGTACTTGAGTCGAAGATGAACTTGTTTGAATGTAAATTGTCCATGTAGTGAAAATTAAATCATATAAATAAAAATATTAGTTATTTAAATTTCATATATATGAAGTATATATGTATTTATAATTTTCCATAACATTTGGATATAGGAAATGAGATACACTATTCATTGAGATGATAGGTCGTACGTATAAATGAACGCTATTTTCATTTCTTTAACATATTAAAGGAATGCAAACTAAATTATACATAGTTATATTATAATTACAGTATAATATATAGGTTATATACATTACATAATTTCATTAACTCCATCCTTGATATGTTTCATGTATAGTATGTACAATTCATATCACTTTGAGGGGGTGATAGTCTGCACTTGAATGAAATTATCATATTTACACATTATGGAAAGTAAAAAGGTATGTTGTAAAGAAAATGTAACAACTGGGCTCCACCCATGAGTTACCCCACAAACACGTGGTCCCCACCCTAGGGCCCACCCATGTGCCCGAACGGGTCATATGACTAATGACTGTCCCCACAGGCCAACACAAGTCCTTTCGAGTGTGTTTCTTCCTCACTCGCACACACCCTGGGTAACTTCCTAGAAGGTCACCCATCCTGATCACTACTCCAGGACAAACATTCTTAACTATGAAGTTCTAATCAGGTAAGATTCTAAAAAGGAAGGCGCACCTTGTTGACATAAGAAATGAAATTCACCGTTCATGGAGATGGTAGGTTGTACGTATGCATTAAAGCTATTTTCATTTCCATAACATATTAAAGTAATGTAAAATAAATGATAAAAAGTCATGTTATAATTATAGTATAATTTATATGTTATATACATTACATAAGTTCATTAACTCCATCCTTGAAATGTTCCTTGTAAAACATGAATGATTCATATAACATTGAGGGGGCGATAGTCTGCACTTCCTTGAATGAAATTATCTTATTTACACAATATGAAAAGAAAAATGGTATGTTGTAAAAAAATTAACAAATGGGCCTAACCCACCAGTTTCCCCATAGACATGTGGTCTCCACACTGGGTCCCACCCATGTTCCGGAATGGGTCATATGACTAATGATTGTCCCCACTGGCCAACAAAAATCCTTCTAGTGTCTTTTTTCCTCACTCACACACACCCTAGGTAACTTTGATGAAGGTCACCCGTCCTAATCACTACTCGAGGACAAAATTGCTTAACTATGATGTTTTAATCAATTAGGCTCCAGATAAAGAAGGAGCACCTTGTTTACATAAGTCATATCATTTAACCATTTGACCCTTTATCATTCTGGTGTGTTACAATCTCCCTCCTTTAGAGAACAACGTCGTAATTGTGGGCCCTATATCTCAACCCAGGAAGTACACCACACTTATGTCTAGGTACCACCTCTGATACCAAATGTAAAAACTGGGCCCCACCCACCAGTTTCCCCACAGACACGTGGTCCCCACCCTAGGGCCCACCCACGTGCCTGAACGAGTCATATGACTAATGATTGTCCCCCCAGGCCAACAAAAGTAATTTTCCAGTGTGATTTGTCCTCACACACACACACACACACCATAGGTTACATCCCAGAAGGTCAACCATCCTGATAACTACTTTAGGCCAAGCATGCTTAACTGTGAAGTTCTAGTCAGGTAGTCTCCCAAAAAGGAAGGTGCACCTAGTTGACACGAGTCATATCATTTATCCATTTTACCATTTATCATTTAAGGGTATTAAAAAAAATTAAAGAAGATTATAGACAATATAAATATAATATATATCATATATAAATATAGTTCCATCAAAATTTCAACCATTATATGTGGTAGGAGAAAATGGAAAAATCATCGTTTTGTGAGGCAGTAGTTTTCCGTACACAGAAACAGTATATTCGTATCCATTAGATAGAGAAGTGTGTAAGTGTAGTTTGAATAATTATCTTAAAAATATCTATGTATATTTAGTATACTGGAGTTGTTATTTAATCAATGAATAAGATCATAGTGAGTGGAGAAGGAAAATAAAGTGAAGGTACTTGAGAGAAGATGTTACCTCAAAATTGGTTAACTTCTTTTGATTTGAGCCAAAAAGATTTCTTGAATTGTCTTCTTCCCTTGGTAATGATTATAAGAGGAAAGGAGGGATTATAGGAAGAGTAATTGAAAGAGATTTTCTGATCTAAAAGGCTTTGTATGTGTGGGATAAAGAGATGAAGAAGTTCCCTTTTATTGAAGAGGTAAAGGGCACTTTATGAAAGTATTGAAATATTAATTTATTATAAATTCAATTTAAATTAAAAATGGTATGAAAATCATTTAATTCTAATATAACATGATTTTTCATTTAATACCCATAATACAATAATTTTTAGACAGGTTTTGAATATATTTGTTTCCTTTTAATTTTGGTTTAACCCTTATTTTACCATTTTTAATCTTAAAGTGATATCGTGTTATTTACACATTGTGGGTTAATGTAATTACCATATCATATAAAACGAACCAGAGAAATGAAATTTATGAAATATTTGGACTTATATTTAACATTTATGTGAATATTTTATTTTTTGGAATTTAATACCATTTAATAAACTATTTTATTTTTTAAGTTATGAATTATGTCAATTTTGGACACTATTTATTCTTGACTTTTTTGAAAATTAATAACAACTTGATAGCTTTGTAAAAAAAACTTTGAATCAATCCAAAAATTTCATATTCACCTAGAAAATTAGTGGATGACATTAATTATTTCAAATAATATTGTTTTTAATATCTATAATATCATTTATTTTAATCCTTTATTAATGAATCAATCACCGTATCATCATTGTGCCATAATTAAATTTATTTATTTAAGGTCTAAAAATTATAAGTAAAATATCATGATATATGAAATAATTTTAGATTTTAATGACTATTTATTGTCTAAGATATCACTTATATAACCCCATATAGTTTTTTTAGTAAGAAGATACACGTTTAAGTTATTTTTCTATTTTCTTTAAATTAAATATTATAACATGTCCTTATCACTCCCAAATAGCTCCCAAATGCCAAATTTTAGGCCTTAGAATGCTCATGGTGTGAAATATATCATCCAATAGGATTAATAAATGTTTTAGGGTAGTTTTATATTATTATAATATTATTTTTTACTATTATTTACTTGATTTATCCTTTAACCAAGGTAAATAAAAAATAATTACTTAAGTTAATATTCATAATGTCAAACAATAAAAGGTACCTATTTACACAATTTGGAACTTCTAATTCAAAATATGGAATCCATTTTCCAAATTAAAAATACAGAATATGTAGTAATTAATTAATTATTAATTCCTGTTTTCAAAACAAGAATGTAGGTTTTTAAGAAATAAAAACTATCAAAAGATTGACATGTGATTATGTGCAATTTTAGTTTGAAATTAATAAAAATTACCAAAATTGGATTAAAATATAAAAATATATTCCATTTATACTTTAAAACCATTAAATAATATTATTTAACCATATAAATTATCTTGATGTAAAAAAGTTGTTTTCAATTAAAATTTATGGCATTTTTACTATTCATCAAAACATTATAGTTATGAAAAAATTTAAAATATTCATCCAAAGAAAATATTGATGTCCCCCTTCTAAAGAAGAATTTTATTTTATTAAAAATAACTTATAAAGGTTTCAAAATCTAAATTTTAAAAGGGTTCACCCTCAAAAGGCGTTAAAAATGCATTTTTAGAAAAATAATTCTTTTATCCAAAAAATTTAATTTGTTATTATATCATATCTTGAAAACATATAAGATGAATTATAAAATTACATTGAATATATATAACATATATTTTGCATGAAATAAAAATCCATACACAGTTATATAATTTTATAAACACAATTAATCAATTTTTAAATAGGTTTTCAAAAAAACAAATCCTTTATATTCAATTAGTTTTTATTTATATTTATAATAAATTGGATAACCAATGAATAATTATTTAAATATGTGTAAACCATATTTAAACAATTTATTTGATTCTATTCATTTCCTTCATTCCAACAACTAGGTTATAATAGTAACATTTAAAAAATAATATATTTTTTTCATTTAAAATCAATGTAGCATATCATGTATGCTATTCAAGATAATGTTTCATTCTTAAAACTCAATATGTTACATACTTCCCCCATTTTGGAAAATTTTCCCTTTTGATTTAAAAATTTGTCTTTGTAACATCATTAGTAACCCCACATCGAAAAATCGTTAATAAAAAAAGAACTTTAAAATAATGAAAGGGAAGTACAAGGTCACCAGAGATAACACATTCTCGTATACCATGAAGGAAAAAATGGATATAAAAGTGAAAAATAAACATCATGTTCTGATGGAGAGTGATAGAAAACATGATCAGGATAATGTTAACTACTATAAAACCATAAACTTGTGATGTGTTAAAAAAACATTGATTTCTCAGTATGAAAAATAATCAGAAACCATTTTTGTTTTAAGGTCTCTTTCATATAGTTGAGTAATTATTTTACTACATAGAATAAGAACATAATGAGACATTCTTACTTTTCAAGTATAGTTTCATCCTTTAATAAATATCTACCACAAACATATATTTTCACCAAATGATGTGTATTAAAGATGACATGGTCACTCCTGAAGTGCTAGAATCAACTTCAAGAGATTCACATAATCCAAAAAAGATGAAATATATATTTTTTCTTATCTTTTTACATTACCCAAAATTGAAATGGTTAGTAAAATATTAGATAATTGGAAAAAAAGAATAATCCTTTATAAAAATAAATACTGCACCTAATCACAAAAATTCAACAAATAATATCTAAATTTACACACAGACCATTTAATAAACAATTGTCCTTAAAATTATTCAAATTAATCCAAACTAAGATAGAAACGCAAAATTCAGAAGGATTCGATCACATAGTCTTCCATGATAAATCTTAACATTTATCTCCAAATAACATTGACTACTCTTAAATTCTCATACTTAAAAGTAATTAACATAATCAGATGTTGTCTGTGATAGGATAATAATTTCCATAAAAAACTCAAATAAATATATTCCAGAATAAAAACATAGATTATTCGAAAATGAAATTCAACCAATACTCCTGAAATGAAATTCCACAGTATTTTATTTTCCTTAGGCATATATTATTCCCAAAAGAGATAACGTCTTCCAAAATAACAATTATCACTTAATAACGAAATCATTTTCCCATGATAAGGATATCAATTTCGTAAAACATATGTTTCTAAATTCATCTTCTTCTTGATCCATAAATTTGTTAAACTAAAGAGAATAATGTATACTAACCAGACACTTCACATAGTCCAGTGGTAGGTGATAATGACTTGTCTCACTTCTGTTGTGTGTTCGATTCCCAAAACCTTGTATAACACGATGGGTTGTCCCCATTCTTGTAGGTTTTCCATTTTCAAAAAATATATAATTCATAAAATTTTCAAAAAATGAGATAACTTCCTCAAAAATAACCATAAAATATTTTAACCTCAAGGGTTATCTCATAACTCACATTTTTAATCCTAAAAAATTAATAACCCATAATTTCCTAAAAATCAAGGATAATATAAACTCTAATGGTTCTTTATAACTATATTCACAAAAAAATATAATTATTCAGTAATTAATATTTTAATATAAAAAACATAAGGGTTAAAAATACTATAAGTCTTCTAAAGTAATCCCATAATCAATGCATTTAAACATATCATTATCCATAGATCCAACATAAGTCTTCATTTCTTAAAATGTAGACATATTAATAATAAAAAATTCCTCATGATCCTTTATCCATGTTTTCCATATTATTCTTTTATACTTATTTCCTGCAAAAAAATCATGCATAATGTTCTAGGATTCCATAATTTAAAAACATGATATAAGATATAATCCGTACTTTTCATAGGTCATTTTCAGTTTCCTCATCTTCAATTAGAATGGGATAAGGTATTAATAAACATATATTTTTACAGTCCTAATTATCCCATTCCCAAACCTTCTTCATAGGGAATCTATTTGCGTAATGACCACACACAAAAAATTTAAAACATTCAATTGATCCCTTCAAAAGAACTTTTTTCCCTTTATTGGAGTCAACTAAACACTTCTATTTTCCATGTAAGATTACTGCTTTCTAACCTTTGTTACCACATCTACAATATCTTTTCACACCATTGAAACATTTTACTAAGTGTTTCTTTCAAAATCCTTGACACATATGTTTCTTAATATACATACCTTTAGGATTATCACCAGAACTTCCATAGGGATATGGTTCTCACATATATGATGGCTTATAAGAATCACCAAGGTTTAAGTGGCCAATCATGACTCTATATAGTTTGTTAAAAATAAACAGAAGAGTTCTTATTGTAGCTCCCATTCCTTTCGATTTCTTATTCAGAAAACCACCATAGTTTCCTTCAAATCCAATATTACATTGGTTAATGCTAGATCTAGCCATTTACTGAAACCAAAAAGTTAAATGAGATAATATTAGTAAAATCATCATATACTATCTTATTATGAGCGGAAACACTAATATATACTTATTCATTTTATCTTAAACACATTAAAATTATCTAAAATAATTATGACTCTTTCCAATATGCTAACCTTTATGTTTATATAAAACATGTCACCTATTCTTAAATAACTCCCAAAGCACTAATGTTATCTAAACTGACCTTTGATACCAACTGTGGCATTCATATCATACTTATATTGTATCTTTTAGAGCTACATAGGGATTAACCTTCATGTTTATGCTTGGAATACCCATAAAAATATATTCCATGAATCTATCAGGAGAAACCATAATGTTTACCTCCATCACATTACCCGATGTATTGAAGAGCTATCACGGGATCACCCACCCCAGATTTATCACAGAGCCACCTGTATTTGGTTTATCACGTAACCACCCATCAAATGTGTTAGTACCATTAGATAATAATTACACATAAAAGATTGAAATTATCAACATTTCACTCATCAAACACAAGAAATAAATTCAAGATATTGAAATATTCAAAACTATTTAAAACATTTAATATAGATATTTTTGAGTCAAAGTGTCCCCTACAACTTTGAAACATTTAAAAGAAATTAAAGAATAATAATAAGAAAACATATAAATCCATAAAACAAATATTTAAAACCATTTTTAAAGAATGGATTTTAACGGGAAGTATTTTGAAAAAAATATTTAAAACATTTAAAATAGCGTTTTAGTTAAAGAGTCTCTTATAACTTTTGAAAATACTTAAATAAAAATAATTAAAGAACAACATTAAACAAAACATATAATATCATGAGAATAAATAGATTCAAGATATAATATGTCAAAGGCCAGCATATACACCATATAAAAGTGAATTGGTTTATAACAGAAAATAAGTCTCAATGGAATGTTAATTGAGACTAAATCTCTTACGAAGATTATATCATTAGATTAAGGATAAATCAATGACATAATTTTGTATGACAAATAAAAATATACCCAATATAATTGGGTATTCAGTGTAAAACAATTAGATGTCATTCACAGATATTCTTGGAACAAGAAAAACCAATGGCATGATTATTTAACTCAATGAATGGATATTGAGTTAAGATTCCCCTTACCTAAAACTAGTGTAGAAAACATTATTTACATCACTATTGTTTACGTCGGTTATATATAACCGACGTGAGAATCTGTGAAACGTGGTTTTTTACATCGTTTATTTTATAACCGACGTAACAAATGCGGTGAGTATCTTTTTAATGTCGGTTATTTGAATAACCGATGTTAAAAATCGCTTATGTTCGGTTTTTTACATCGATTATAAATTAACCGACATAAAAAACATAAGTGAGGGGTTTTTTTACGTCGTTTATTTGATAAATGACGTAACAAACCAAAGCACGGGGGTTTTTTATGTCAGTTATTTTATAACCGACGTAACAAAACAACCCACAGAACGTTTTTACGTCGGTTATACAATACCCGTTGTAAAAAACTATGATTTTTGATGTCTTTTTTACATCGGTTATAGAATAACCGACATAAAAAACCAACATAAGGATTTTTTTATGTTTGTTATAAAATAACAGATGTAAAAAAAGCTGTATATGATGCATTTATAACGTCAGTTATTATAATAAACAATGTTATAAATGTAAAAAATAGTTCATAACGTCAGTTATTAAATAACCGACGTTATAAAACATTTAAAAAATTAACACGCCCCGTGGATTTGCATTTACATTTTTTCGATCGACAGTCCGGCGGCTCGTATCTCTCGTGCGGTAAACCCTAATCAACGTGTCGATCTCCCTACGTTAAACTCATTTTGCCTTCACCGTTTATCATATTTACTCTCCTTGGATCTATCATCTCAACTCGCATCACTCAAGTAAGCCTTCCACTAATTTATTTCGTTCATTTTTTTCCCAGATTGTCTCTATTTATGTTTTTCATTTTTTGTGTTTAAACTAGGTATGATTCTTCGATTTCGAACCCTCTTACCTCTTTTTTCCATCATCATCTTATTTATCATCCCTAGATCTATTAGATCAACTCGCAATATTCATGTAAGCCCCAACTACTTTTATTTAGTTTGTTTTTGTTTGGAGAATTCCCGACATTGATGGTAATTTTTGTTGTCATTGACAACTAATGATCTCATTCACCTATATTACTGCATAGAATGGTAATTGATTAAATGTACGAATTGGGAAATGATATTTCATGTGTTGTTTCTTCTTATGTTTATCTTCTTTTATATGAGAATCTATTAGACATATAATGTAATGGCTGTTGAACTCTATGGACCTTCGATGCATCTCTATGTCTCATGATTCCAAATAAAAATGGGTTCTGCTGAGGGATTACCCTAGTATTTTTTGAGGCCTTGGCCAAGGCCTCGATAATATGTTTAAGATTTCTAGAATTATCCATTACCTCATTATGATATTAGATATCAAGAAAACTTGTGATCATTTGACTAGTTGTATATCAATGGTTATTTTTAATTATCATATGATCATTTAAGTTGCCATATTTAATAATATTTAATTCCATCTATTTAATGGTGAAGTATATATTAAATTCATGTGTTTTTAGTTTTTCACCATGCCTAGTTTTTATATGTAAACCATTGTTTGGGGGGTTGTTGGGGGGGTGGGGGTTGTACAGAGGGTTGGGGGTGTCCAGGGGGGTGTCCAAGGGGGTGGGTGGGTGTGGGGGGCTGTCCAAGGGGGTGGAGGCTTGTCCAGAGGGTTTTGGGGGTTGTCTGGGGGGTGGGGGCTGTCCAGAGGTTGGGGGTGTCCAGGGGGTGTCCAAGGGGGTCGGGGGTGGGGTTGGTGTCTAGGAGGGGTGGGGGGTGCTGTCTGGAGGGGTGGGGTGCTGTCCAGAGGGTGGGGGGGGGGGGGGGGCTGTCAAAATGGTTGGGGGGTGTCCAGTGGGGTGTCCAAGGGGGTAGGGGGTGGGGGTGGTGTCCAGGAGGGGTGGGGTGTTGTCTAGAGGGGTGGGGGGCTGTCCAGGGGGTTGGGGGCTTTCCAGAGGGTTGGGGGGTGTCCAAGGGTGTCGGCGGTGGGGGTGGTGTCCAGGAGGGGTGGGGGTGCTATCTGGAGGGGTGGGGTGTTGTACAGGGGGTGGGGGTGGGGGGGGGGGGGGGTGTTGTCCAAAGGGTTGGGGGGGTGTCCAGCGGGGTGTCCAAGGGGGTAGGGGGTGGGGGTGGTGTCCAGGAGGGGTGAGGGTGTTGTCTAGAGGGGTGGAGGGCTGTCCAGGGGGTTGGGGGGCTGTCCAGAGGTTTGGGGGTGTCTAGGGGGGTTTCCAAGGGGGTGGGTGGGTGTGGGGGGTTGTCCAAGGGGTTGGGGGCCTGTCCAGAGGGTTTTGGGGGTTGGCCGGGGGGGGGGGTGTCCAGGGGGATGTCCAAGGGGGTGGGTGTGTCGGGGGGGGGGGGGGGGGTTGTCCAAGGGGGTGGGGGGCTGTCCAGAGGGTTGGGGGGTGTCCAAGGGGGTAGGGGGTGGGGGGTGGTGTCTAGGAGGGGTGGCTTTCTCCATCTGAGTTTTTATTTTAAATATGATTTGATTCTCAGGTTTACTCCATTCTCTCCAATTTTCAATCAACCATGTAGGTGCCATGGTTTTCTTTTATTCAGTGGAATTTAAAACTATTATATCTAACTATATTTTCTTTTAATAATAATATTCAAGAAATTTTTTTTAAATACGCATAGATTTTCTGTATATTTCAAAATTGTTTTACATTCAAATTATTATTATTTTCATATAAACTTATATTTTTCTTATCTTAAAAATATATATATTTTTGATATTTGTTATAGGTAATAATGAGTTGAAGTTGGATTACTGCACATAGAATGAGCAATGAATATGAGGAAGTTGTTGATGCCTTTTTGGAATTTTCTAAGAAAAATGTTCCAAGTAGTGACATTTTTTTCTGTCCATGTCTGAAATGATTGAATATGAAGAAGTTGAAAAGTAGAGAGATAAAATATCATCTGATATGTCATGGTTTTAATCCGAGTTACATCCCTTGGATTTGGCATGGTGAAATTGGACGAAATGTCACTGATGATGATGATTCACAAGATGGTATCCCTGATGGAATTTAAGAAATGATTCGCGATATTGTAGCAGAACAAATTAATATAGAACCGACAGTTGCACGTCTATATGGTGATGCTGAAAAACCATTATATCCCGGTTGTACAAATTTTACGGTTTTGTCGGCAGTGTTAAGATTGATTAACCTGAAGGCGAAACATGGATGGAGTGACAGAAGTTTTATAGAGCCGCTAAAATTAATGAAAGACATTCTTCCAATAGATAGTGATCTTCCATATTCACATTACAAGGCCAAGAAAATATTATGCCCGATGGGATTGGGATACAATAAAATAAATGCCTGTCTGAATGACTGCATTATATATTGGAAGGAATATGAATTTCTGTCAGAGTGTCCCAAATGTGGGACATCACGGTATAAGTTGAAAGTGAAATCACAGGCTGATGTAGAGATTACAAATCTCCCTTCAAAGGTATTTTGGTATATTCCTATAATTCATCATTTCAAACGTTTATTTGCTAATTCACATGATGCAAAAAGGTTAATATGGCATGCTGATGAGCGCGTATGTGATGGAAAAATACATCATCCAGCTGATTGTCCACAATGTAAGAAAATTGATGCGCAATATTCTACATTGGGAAATGAAATAAGAAATCTCAGATTAGGGTTGTGCACAGATGGAATGAATCCATACCGAACCCCCAGTAGCACACATAGTTCAAGGCCTGTTTTATTGGTAATTTACAACCTCTCTCTTGAAGTTTTTATGGAGCGCAAATATTTCATGTTGAGTATAATGATCTCTGCTCCAAAGCAACCCGATAATGATATTGATGTTTACTTGTCACCATTGATTGATGATTTGAAACTGTTATGGGCTGATGGTATTAGGGTGTATGATTCTTATAAAATGGAATATTTTCAACTGCATGCAGTTCTTCTGTTCACTATAAATGACTTCCCAGCGTATGGTAATTTTTCTAGATACAGTGTTAAAGGGCATAAAGCATGTCCAATTTGCGAACAACAGACATCATATTGTCAATTGCATCATGGGAGGAAAACAGTGTACATGGGTCATCGAAAGTTTTTGCCTATGGATCACCCTTATAGAAGACTAAAAAAGGCATTAAATGGCTCACACGAATTTGATACTGCTCTAAAACCTTTATCCCTAGATCTTTATTTTGAGAGGGTGAAAAACCTTGATGTGACATTGGGAGAGACACAAAAATCTGGTAATGATAGATATATTTGGAAGAAAAGGTCAATATTTTTTGAGCTACTATATTGGAGGTATCATGAAGTTAAACATAATATTGATGTCATGCATGTGGAGAAGAATATATGGGATTGTTTGATTGGAATATTATTAGATATTAAAGGAAAGAATAAAGATGGGTTGAATGCAAGATTAGACTTACTATCAATGGGAATATGTTTGTAGTTAGCTCTCACTCCTAAAGGAAGATGAACATTTCTTCCCCTGGCTTGTCATACATTATCGAAGAGGGAGAAAATTAGCTTTTGTCAGTGTCTTCATGATTTCAAAGTGCCTCAAGGTTATTCTTAAAATGTAAAATTTTTTGTCTTATTGAAGGACTTGACGTTGATAGGTATGAAATCACATGATTGTCACGTCATGATGCAACAAATTCTACCAGTTACATTGCGTGGAAAATGTCCCATTCATGTCAGAAAGACTATGATGAAGTTGTGTTATTTTTTCAATTCAATTTGTAACAAGGCGATTGATGTGAATGCTTTGATCATTTTGGAAAAGGATGTAATTTTTATACTTTGTCAATTGGAAATGTATTTTCCTCCAACTTTTTTTTGATATAATGGTGCATTTAATGATTCATCTGGTTCGAGAAATAAAGCTTTGTGGACCTGTATATCTTCGTTGGATGTATCCTTTTGAAAGGTATATGAAAATAGAAAAGGGGTATGTTAAAAATCCATATCGACATGAAACCTCCATTATTGAAAAGTATATTTATGAGGAGGTAGTAGAGTTTTGTACGAGCTACTTGGCTGCAGAGCAACACATAGGTTTGCCACCATCTCTATATGAATGAGTTAATAGTGAGGGAAAGGGGATTTGTGGCTTGAAAGTCAAATCATTGTTAGCTGAATAGATGAATAAGTCAGAATCATAAATCTTGAATAACATAGCTGATGCTCAACTGTATATCACGTTGCATATTAATGAGTTGAAACAATGTCATCCAAAGAAGAATGAAATGTGGATTTTGAATGAGCACAACAAATTTTTTTTGTCATGGATTAAAAAGACTTCGCTTGGTAGATTATATGTATCAGAGACATTAAAATGAATAGTGGGTGGTCCATGTTTAAATGTGATAACATGGTCCGGTTATGACATTAATGGTTATACATTTCATACGAAAGCTCAGGAAAACACAAGTGCAGTTCAGAATAGTGGTGTATTGGTGTTTGCAGAAGCAATGCATTTTTCGAGTGGTAAGGAAAAAAACCCAATTTTTGCATCAAGTGCATATTATAGAGTGATTGAAGACATATGGGAGGTTGATTACTTTAAAATTAAAGTTCCTATTTTTAATCTGTAAATGGTTTATCGGTAACAACAGTGTCATACACGATGAATTTGGAATGAAACTTGTTAATCTAAATAGATTGGAAGACACAGCTGATTCTTTTATAATGGAAACACATGAAAATCAATTTTTCTATGTAGTAGATCAATTAGATATATAGTGGGCTGTTGTTTTACAAAGGAAAAAACAATATGTTGCTAAGGATGAAGTTGATAAAGATGCTGATTTATGTGATATCCCTACTTCCATGGAAAGATTAACAGAACATAATGATGAGCATGTTGAAGACATAGTTTGTGCCATAAGGAATGATCAAGATGAAGGAATTTTGGAAAAAAAATCCATTTTTACATTCCTAAAATTATAGGTAACATATGTTTATTTCTTGTTTACATTTATTTTTTTCATAAATGATAGATGTTGTACGTTTTTTATTTATTAAAACATGTTTTAAAACAAAATAAGTATAAGTTTTTGTTTGTTTTAAGTTTGTTTATTTTACTTTATCATGTTTACCATTACATGAATTATATATCTATTATTTTTGTTCAGTGACAATTACTTTACCATGTTTACCAGGTTTACCATGTTTACCATCTTGACCATCTTTACCATCTTAACCATCTTTCCCATTGTTTAACATGATTACCATATTACCAATGTTTACTATTACGTAACTTAGTACACTTTTCTATTTTCTGATTACAGTAGTATTAAATTATTTGAATTTGAATATTTTTGAACTAACATTTGTTTTTTTTTGATTTGAAGGATAATGAAAGATCCTTCAGTTGATCAACCACATAATTCTGGAGATGAGCATACTGGTCATACCTCTGGGGAGGAACGTTCACATGCTCCTATTAGAACAAAGAGTTCAAATGTTGCTAAATGTGGGTGCACACATTTACCAAAATTATCAGTTGGCCGTACGCAAGATTAGAGGATAGTCATTGAGTTTTATGATGATGATATTCCTAGAGGTACAAATGCAAAATATTTAATGATTTTTGTAGAAACTCAGGCTAAGAGCAAAGTAATCATTCTGTATGATGACTGGAGAAGTGTGGATAAAGCCATAATCTCTCAGTAATGGGAGATTATTTTGGTAAGATATTTTTCTATTGTTTGAATATTCTTTAAATGAATCTAGTATATATAATATGTTTAACCTCTTCTTTATCAGATGACATTTGATATTCCTGACACTGATGGAGTCAGGAAGAAATGATTATTGTTGGCTTCCAAGAGATGGAGGGATTTCAAATCAACCCTCTCATCTGATTTCATTTATGGTCATAGGAGTCATGATAATCCATGTCGTATATATCCTTTTATAGATGAAGACACATGTAGAATTTTTTTTGAAAGTAGAAGAAAAGAGTCATTTTTGGTAAGGTAAGTGTAAACTATTATAATATATCTTATATAAATGATCTTATTAACGTTTTGTTAATGATTTCTTATTATTAATTTACAGAAAACAAGGAAAGCTCATCAGGAGATCCAATTTAAAAATGTATACCCTCATAGTTTATCTCGGGGAGGGTATGAATTATTGGAAGAACAAATGATGGAGGAAAAATTTCAACAACTAAGAGATGAGTCTTCAAGCTCTCGAGAGGTGGCCCCTCCATCCCCTCCATCTAGACATGAAAAATGGAAGAGATCTCGGAAGGGAAAAAAAGGGAAATATCTTTCAGATGAATCGAGAATCGTAGCTGAGAGGATTGTAAGCTATATATTTTATTTATTTAAGTTAACCATTTTCTTCATATAATTTCAATCATTACAGAAATGTTCAATTAATTAATACCAGACTCTCTTGAGGAGCAGAGTTCACAGGGGACATTTACAGCTACTGGGAGGGAAGATATTTTATCTGTAGCATTGGGAAGGCCCAAACATCCTGGTCGTGTAAGAGGATATCCGATAGGTGTATCAGTAAGAAAAGTGTTTCCACATTCATTAACTTCAAATGTTGATGGGGTTTATAGAAAAAAAATTGAATCCTTGGAGGCTGAAATTCATAATATTAATGCGACGATGGAGGACAGGATTAGAGCATTGGTGCAGTCTGTGTTTGAAGACATGAAAAGACAATTTCAGAATGCAGCTCCCACTCTTCCACCTCCCCCTGCAGACCCCATTATTTATCCTCCACCTCCGCCAGTAGCTCCCACTCCCCCACCTCAGCCTGCTGACCCTATTTTTTATCCTACTCCTTCGCCGCAACTTCCTACTTATTGTGAGTTGTATGTTGATGATTCTCAACAGCATATAGTAGAATTTGGGTTGGTATATTGTATAGGAGATACAGTTCATCATAAACAATTAGAGGTAGATAATCAGAGGGTCACTGTACAAGATATTATAGATAGATCAACTCGGGTACCATTACCTACAGATGAGGTGGCGACAGTTTGACATAGTATCAGCCATTTTTTAATTTGGCAATTCAGACTTCTTCGACTCATTACCTTGGAGGTATGAATGTTATATCTTTTTTTATTTTTTTTATTAAAGTTGTTTTATCATTTGAAAACTAATATATTATTCAATTTATTTTTACAGGAATACTTCAAAGGTAAAGAAATACTATATAGACAACAACAAATACAAATAGCTATGACATCAGATACAGAATCTAGTAGTCTTGACAGATTGTCAAGATTTTCAAATTTGTTGGCGGATCATTATGAGTTTCCAATGGAAGCTCATTTTTGTGTATGTGAAATAAATGTGGGGATTATGAAAACTAATATCATGGAGCTTGTTACTGGATATAAGTTAGGCATCAACGTGGTGAAATTTTTTTCCATGTAAGTCTTAACACCTTTTCCCTGCGTTATATTTATTAAAAATGTATACTTATGTCTGTTTTGTATTAGGTATCTTTATAAAATTTGTGAGAGATATGAGCTGACAAATGTATATAGATTTATGGACCCGCAATTGATTTCCCCTGAATCATGTGCATTGGATGAGGAACAAAGATTGCTTTATATTGCTGAAAGACTAGAAAAGAATATAGTCACACAATGTTGGATGATTCCTTTTTGTGAGAGTTATGAAACACATCTCTCTCTAATATTTAATTATCTTTTAACATAAAAAACCACTAATGTTAGATTTCATTTTATCAGTGATCATTGAATGTTAGGGGTTTTTTGCCGAAGGGAGAAAGAACTTTATTGGATATTCTCTGTCCATGATGATGTGCGGGAAAGTTTTAAGAATATATTGGAAAAGTAAGTTTCAATTTCTCAATAGTTTTATATATTATAATGAATTTTAAATTTACCCCATTAGTATTATTTTCTAATAGGGCATGGGTCTACTTTCGAAAAAACGCAAAGAAAAGGAATAAAAAGATGAAATATGTAAATGCGAAGGTAAATATCCATTTATAATTTTTACTTTTTGATTTATTACATTAAAATAATATATTGAATTTATGCTCATTCAAACAGAATTGTCATGAACAACAAGGCATCATCGAATGCAGATATTATATGTTTAGATTTATGTATGAAATAATAACAACTGGGACAGTTATGAATTTTGACCTGGTAATATTTCCTCTTAAACTTTCCCATAATATTTCAATTTGATTTACTCATTATACACGTTAACTACTATCCTTTTCATTTGTAGCTTTTTGATGACCCTCAACCCTATAATTCTAAAGACATCAAACACTTACAGGTGGAGTGGTCAAATTATTTTATAGGTTTGATTAAATTTTAGTAATTTGTAATGTAAAATGTAATTTTGAATATTGTCATTGTAATTGTGTATTTGTTAGTCGTTTAGGTTGGATTTAGTTTTTTTTATGTTGACAGTGTATGTTTTTAATGATATAGATGTAAATGTGTAATTTTTCTCTACTTCTTGTTTTGGTCTACTTATGATGGTTTTTCTGGTATGGATTCTGGTCTGGGGGGGGAGGGGTTTCAAGGGTGTGGGGGGGTGTTTAGTGGGGTTGGGGGTGTCCAGGGGTCTGGGAGAGCAGTCTGGTGGGGTTTTCAAGGGGTGTTTGGGGCTGTCCAGGGGGTTGGGGGGCAGTCTAAGGGTGTGGTGGGGGCTCCAATGGGGTGGGGGAGGGCTGTCCAGGGTGTGGGGGGTATACATGAGGGTGGGGGGGGGGGGTGTCCCGGGGTGTTTGGAGCTATCCAGGGGGTCGGGGGGCAGTCCAGGGGTGTGGTGGGGGCTGCCAAGTGGGGTGAGGGGGTGTTGTTCAGGAGGGTGGTGGGTTGTAGATGGGTGTTTGGGCCTGTCCAGGGGGTCAGGGGGAAGTCCAGGGGTGTGGTGGGGGCTTTAATGGGGTGGGGGCTGTCAAGTGGGATGTGGGGGTGAGGGGGTGCTGTTCAGGAGGGTGGGGGTGGGGGGGCAGTCCAGGGGTGTGGTGGGGGCTCCAATGGGCTGGGGGAGGGATGTCTAGGGTATGGGGGGTATACATGAGGGTGGGTGGGTTGTCCCGGGGTGTTTGGAGCCGGCCAGGGGGTCGGGGGCAGTCCAGGGGTGTGGTGGGGGCTGTCAAGTGGGGTGATGGGGTGAGGGGGTGCTGTTCAGGAGGTAGGGTGGGGGGTTGTCGAGGGGTTTTTAGGGCTATCCATGAGGTTGGGGGGGGGAGTCCAGGGGTGTGGTGGGGGCTGTCAAGTGGGGTGAGGGGGTGCTGTTCAGGAGGGTGGGGTGGGGTGGGGGGGGGGGGGGTTGTCGAGGGGTGTTTGGGGCTGTCCAGGGGTTTGGGGGGCAGTCTAGGGGTGTGGTGGGAGCTCCAATGGGGTGGGGGAGGGCTGTACAGGGGGTATACATGTGGGTGGGGGCTATCAAGTGGGTATGTTTTATCTGTTATCATTGTAAATGCTTAAATTTGCTTTAGTTCATGTTTTTATCTTCTGTTTTTGTGGTACGAATTAGGGATTTGGTTTCTGGTTGATTTTGGGGGAGAGTAGGGGATTGAAGTGGATTTTTTAAGAATTTTTTTCTCTTTCACGTCGATTATTTTATAACCGACGTGATAAAGAAATTGAGAAGCATTTATCACGTCGGTTTTTTCATAACCGACATGATTAACACCTGTGGAATGGTTTATCACGTCGGTTATGTAATAACCGATGTGATAAACGGCCTGGGAAATGGTCTATCACGTCGGTTATTGATTAACCGATGTGATAAACCCCTCCCAAGACTGGTTTATCACGTCGGTTATTTAATAACCGAAGTGATAAACCCTTTCCCAGGCCTTTTATCACGTCGTTTATTGATTAACCGATGTGATAAACCCCTCCCGGGACTGGTTCAGTAGGTCGGTTATTTAATAACCGATGTGACAAACCATGGCGCAAGAGTTTATCACGTCGGTTATTAAATAACTGACGTGATAAACTCCCCTGCACGTGTTTATGACGTCGGTTATTGTATAACCGACGTGATAAAGCCCCCCCGGTTTATCACGGTGGTTATATAATAACCAACGTTATAAACCCCGCCCCCTCAGGTTTTTTCACGTCGGTTATTAATTAACCGACGTGATAAACACCGCGATGTTATGTATGTTATGTCAGTTTTTAAATAACCAGCGTAAAAACATTATTTATAAAATCTTCTGTATTAACGTCGGCTAAAACCCAACGTACAAAATGAAAAATGACCGACGTAAATAATGTTTTCTACACTAGTGCTTGAGTCCCAATAATCACCTATGTTCTTTTTTTCTTATTGAATAATAAACTTCAATAAATTTATACCCTTTTGAAAACCATTTTTAAGTAAATTATTCTTGTTATATCACTTATTACCATGTTATAGTAGTCATATAATTATTTAATTTAATATAGGTTGTTTTTTCAATATTTGGTACTCGAGTCGAAAATGAACTTATTTTGATGTAAATTGTCCATGTAGTCAAAATTCTATAATCTAAAAAAATATTTTCACGATTTAAATATAATATATATCCAGTATGTATGTTTTTATAATTTTCCATAACATTTGGAGATATGAAATGAAATGCAATGTTCATGGAGATGATAGGCAGTACATACACATGAACCCTAATTTCATTTCTTGTTATATTAAAGGAATATAAACTAAATGATACATAGTTATATTATAATTAAAGTATAATATATATGTTATGTTTGTTACGTAAGTTCATTAAATCGATTCTTTATACATCACATGTATGGTATGAATGAGTCATAACACTTTGAGGGGGCGGCAGTCCGCACTTTCTCAAATGAAATTATTGTATTTACACATTATAGAAAGCATAAATATATTTTGTAAATTTAACATACAGAATCATAGAAAAAATATTAATATAATATATATCATATATAGATATATTTACATCATATTTCTTACCATGGGATTTGGTAGGAGAAAATTGAATAATCATTGTTTCGTGAGGCAGTAGTTTTCCATACATAGATTCTGTATGTTTGTTTCCATTAGATGGCGGTATGGGTATGTGTAGTTAGAATAATTATCATAAAACAAATTATATTATATTTAGTTTATTTTTTTTATAAAATCAAATAATAAAAAGATCCTATGGAGTGGAATTGGAAAATAAAAGGGAATGAACTTGAGAGAAGATGTTACCACAAAATCAGGTAACCTCTTTTGATTTGAGCTAAAAGGCTTTCTTGAATTGTCTTCTACCCAAGGAAAAGATTCTAAGAGGAAGTGAGGGATTATAGGTAGAGTATCATATAGATATTTTTATAACTAAAAGGCTTTTTAAGTGTGATATAAAGATAAGAAGAAGTTCCCTTTTATAGAAGAGGTGAGGGGCACTTTAGGAATTTTATGAAATATTAATTTATTATAAATTCAATTTCGAATAAAAATGGTTCAAAAATAATTCAATTATAATATAAGTTGATGTTTTTTCGAATACCCCTAATAAAATAATTTTTAGAGAGGGTTTTTATATTTTTTATTGTTATATTTTTGGTTGAACCCTTATTTTACCCTTTTTAATCTTATGTTGATACCTTGTTATTTACAAATATTTGGGTAATGTAATTACCATATCATTTCAAACAACCCAAAAAAATTATATTTATAAAATATTTGGACTTATCTTATATATTTGGCCTAATATTATATTTTTAAGAATTTAATATCATTTAATAAACTATTTTATATTTTAAGTTATGAATTATGTCAATTTTGGACATTATTCATAGTTGTTTTTTTTAAAATTCATAATATCTTGATTACTTTGAGAAAAAAATATTGAATCAATCCATAATTGTCGTATTCAACAATAAAATTCGTGGATAACATTAATTATGTCAAATAATAATTATTTTAAAATTTATAATATCATTTCATTGAATCCTTTATTAATGAAGCTATCACTACGTCATTATTGTGTCTTAATTAAATTTATTTATTTAATATCTAAAAATTATAAATAAAATATCATGATGACGGAAATATTTTTAGATTTATGATGGATATTTATAGTAAAATAGATCACTTATATTACCCAATATAAAAATTGTTTTAGTAAGAAGATACACATTTATGTTATTTTTCACTTTACTTTAAATTAATTATTATAACATGTCATTATCACTCCCAAATGGCTCCCAAATGCGAAATGTTCAGCCCAAGGATTCTCATGGTTAGAAATATATCATTCAATAGGATTAGTACATTTTTATGGTAGTTTTATACTATTATAATGTTATTGCTTTACCCTTATTTACTTGATTTACCATTTTACCATGGTAAATAAGAAATAATTTCTGAAGTTACTATTCATAATGTCAAAAAATAAAAGGTACCTATTTAAAAAATTTCCACCTTATGATTCAAAATATGGAATCCATTTTTCCAAACTAAAAATAAATAAAATATAGTAATTAATTTAATATAAATTGTCATTTTCAAAACCAGAATGCAAGTTTTTATCGAGTAAAAACTACCAAAAGATTGACTTGTGTTTATGTCCAATTAAAATGTGAAATTACTTATAATGAAAAAATAGGATTAAATGATAAAAATATATTTTAACTATATTTTAAAACCATTTTATAATATTATTTAACCATATAAATTATCTCAGTGGAAAAAGTTGTTTTCAATTAAAATTTAGCGTATTTTTACTATTCTTGAAATCATGATAGTTTTTTTCAAAAAATATAAAAAATTCATCCAAAGTAAATTTTGATGTCAAAATTATAAAAAATAAGTTTATTCTGTCATATAAAACATATAAAGGTGTCAAAAACTAAATTTGAAAAGTTTTCTCCATCAAAAGGTGGTAAATCTACTTTTTTAGAAAAATATATCTTTTATCCAAAAAATGGAATTTGTTCTTATATCATATCTAGAAAACCTATAAGGTGAATTTAAAACATTAAATTGAATATATATAGCATATATTTTTTAATTATATAAAAATCCCTAAAGAGTGATATGATTTTATAAAAACAATTATTCTCTTGTTAAACTGGTTTTTATAAAAACACCAACTTTATCTTCAATTAGTTTTTATTTCCGTTTATATTAAATTTGGAATCAAATGAATAATTGTTTTAACATGTGTAAACCATATTTTCATAATTTAGTTGATACTATTCTTTCAAACCATTCCAATGATAAAGATATAATGGTAACATTTAAATATTAATATTTAGTTATTTGTTTAAGCTCGATGTAGCATATCATGTATGCTATTGAGGATAATGTTTCTTTCATACAACTCTGGATGTTACATCATTCCCACATTTTGGAAATTTCATCCCCACAATTTTTAAATTTGGATCCAAAATTTCACTAGTAATCCCATATCGAAAAAGGGTTAATAAAACCAACACTTTAAAAGAAAGAAAGAGATTTAGAAGATAAACCAAGAAAAAACATACATGGATTCCATATAGGAAAACATGAATATGGAAGAAAAAAATAACCACAATGTTCTGATGGATAGTAATAAAAAACATGATTAGGGGAATTATAACAACTATAAGACCAAAAACATTTTATGGGTTAAACGGTCTTTGATTTCTAAATAGGAAAAGTAAATGGAAGTTTTTTTATTTTAAGGTACATTTCATAAAGTTGAGGAATTCCTTTACTACATAAATTAATAACATAAGGAGACATACTTACTTGGAAATTAGAATTTATTACTTTAATAAATGTCTACCACAAACTCATCTTTTCTCTAAATGATGTGTTTTCAAGATGACTTTGTCACACCTGTTGTGAAAGAATAAACTTATAGAGAATCTCATAATAAAAAAAGGATAAACTATATATTTTCCATGTCTTTATACATTAAAGAAAACAAAAATGGTTAGTAAAATATCAGATAATCTGAAAAATAATAATGCTTTATAAAAATAAATACTACACATAATCTAAAAAATTCAATAAACAAAACCCAAAGTTCAAAATAAACCATTTAATAAAAAAATTTCCTTAAAATTATTCCAATTAATCCAAACTAAGATAGAATCTCAAAATTCAGAAGGATTTGATCCCATAGTCTTCCACAATAAATGATAACATTTATCTCCAAATAACATCTAAAACTCTTAAAGTCTTATACTTAATGGAAATAACCCTAACCACATGTTCTCCATGATAGGTTAATCATTTCAACAGACAACCCCAATATCCATTTTTCCACAATAAAAACTTAAATTCAACCAAAATAAAATTCAACCCTTACTCAAATAAAATCCCATAGTATTCTATTTTTATTAGGCATATACTATTCCCAAAGAAGAGAATATCTTCTAAAATAACATTTATCACTTAATCACCAAATCATTTTCCCATAATAAGGATATTTATTTGATAAAACATATATTCTCAAAATAAACATATTATTGATCCATAAAATATTTTAATTATAGAGAATAAGTAATACTAACTAGGGACTTCACATTGGCCAGTGGTTGGTAATAAAGCCTTATCACAATTCGATTGTGGGTTCGATTACCATGGCCTTGTCTGATGTGACAGGTAGTCACCCTTCCTGGGGGATTTCCTTTTTCAAAATCTATATAATTCTCAAAACATTCCCAAAATGATACAAATTCCTCAAAAATAACCATAACATATTTTAACCTCAATGGTTTTCTCATACCTCATATTTTGCCTTCCAAAATCGTAATAACCCATAATTGCCTCAATTTTAAGGATCATATAAACAATAAAGGTTCTTTATAACTATATCCACTAAAGAAAAGATAATTTTTCATCAATTAAAAGTTTTATATAACAAACATAACGGTAAAAAATGCTAGAAGTCTTCCAATGTAATCTCATCATTAATACATTTAAGAATATAATCATCCATAGATCCAACATAACTCTTCAATTCCGAAAACAGAGACATCTTAATCATCAAACATTCCTCATGATCTTTTATCCATGATTTTCCATCTTATTATTTTATACTTATTTCCTAAAAACAAAATCACGAATATTGTCCTATGATTCAATAATGTCAAAAAATGAGCTAAAAAATAACCCATACCTTTCATAGGTCATTTTAAGTTTCCTCATCTTCAATTAGAATGACATTAGTTATCAGTAAAGATATATTTGTACAATCCTGCTGATCCCATTCCATAACCTTATTTGCCAGGAATCTATTTGCATAACGACCATTCAAAAAAAAAAATTAAAAACATTCAATTGATCCATCAGAATGAACTTCATTCCATTTCATATATTCAAATGAATGCTTCCTTTTTCTATATGAGGTTATTTATTTATGACCTTCATTACCAAATCTATAACATCATTCATTCCCTTTGAAAATTTTTCCTAGGTGTTCTGTTCCACATCCTTGACACATAGGTTTTTTGATACACTTACCTTTATGATTATTACTAGAACATCCATAGGGATTTGTTTCTCACATATATGATGCCTTATAAAAAACACCAAGGTTAAAGTGGTCAATCATGTTTCCTAATAGTTGATTAAGAATATCCATAAGAGTTATCATTTCATCTCCCAATCCATTCAGTTAATTATTTAAAAAACCACCACAATTTCTTTGACATCCATTATTACATTGGTTCTTGATAGATCCAACAATTTACTCAAAACAAAATGTTCAATGAAAGGATATTAGTTAATTCATCATATACTATCTTTTAAGGATGGTATACACTAAGATGCAACTATTAATGTTTTCTTAAATTTATTCAATTTATCAAAATAAAGTACAACTCTTTCTAATATTCTAACCATTATAGTTATATAATAAATGTCACTTATTCATAAATAACACCCTAACCCCAAAAGTTATCTAAACCGACCTCTAATTCCAACTATAAGGCACAAACCTAAAAAGTAACATAATGTCACAACCGTCATTTCTATTAATTTTATTTTTATTATTTCTTGTTTCTGAGTGTCCGCGCTGCGGTCCGAGATGCACCCCGGATTAAAATATTTGTCGTTTGATGCTTTTTCTGGGTTTCAGACCCGTGCGCGGCCACTGCCTGGTTTGCGGTCGCCACGTAGTTGGCCCGGGTATCGGGCAAGTGCTCTTTTTTATAAATTTGTTTTATTATTTTAGTTTGGTTTGGATCGCGTTATTATTAAATGGTTATTTTTATTAATTTTTATTATTGTTAATTTTATTATTATTATTATTCTGGTATACTATTATTATTATTGTTTTATTGATATTATTATTATTAATATTATTAATATTATTATAGTATTAATATAGTATTATTATGTTTATTATTATTATTAATATTGTAATAATAATACTATTATAAGAGGAAAAAAACAAGAAAACCCTAGAAACCCATAGGTACCCGAAACCCACCCCTTCCCTTTCCTGTTCCACCGTAGGTCACAAACCCCCCTCCTTCCCTGTTTTCTTCCAGCGCGACCCAGCCCCTCCTATCCGGCTCCCAGCCGGCGCTCCCTGTTGCGTCCCGACCGACCTCCTCCTCAACCTCCCAACCCAGCTCCTCCCCTGCGTGCCATCGACCCTGCACCCCACCGCACCTCCGGCCTACCTCCATGGTCCCCCCTCACCTGCGCCACCCCCCCTTCAGTCCGCTGCAAGTGCACCGGCCTCGCCTCCCCCTTTGGCCACTGCCCTCCGCCGCTGGCTCCTGATCACACCACCTCTCTCGCCCCCTCTAGCGATGACACCCCACTCCAGCCAGATATCCTCTCGAGTGTGGCCTCATCCGGCGGTTACCCCATCCGGCGACCTCCCCTCCCTCCGGCAGCGACTACCCACACCCCCCTTGGATCCGTTCGGTCTACAACACGCACCTCGTCTCTCGGACTTCCCCTTAATTTGTTGATTTCACCGGATCCCTTCATGTTTTGTGTCCGATTCAACAAGGTATGGTCCCTATATACCCTCCTCCCTTGCTTTGACAAATTTATCACCTCCCGAAACTCTATTTGAGTCTGGCCAAAATCCTAGGGATTGGATAATTCGATTTTTGTTGGTTTCTTTCATTGTTAAGGTATGCGGAATGCCCCTCAGGTCAACTTCGTGTGTATTCCAGCATCCACTGCCTACGGCGAAGCGGAATGGATCGTTTCGGCTCGTCGCTACCACTCGGGGTAAGTGTTATATTCTGTTGTTGTGTTTCACACCTTTTAATTGCGTTCCTTAGCATTTTAGGGTTACTAGAATTTTGTAGAATGTTAGTGTCTTCTTGAGGTGTTGCGCTTGCATATACAGGTATGTGTATATATATATGTATATACATATGCCCTACTTGCACTTATTCTCTCATGGTGCGGGGAAAATTTATAATGGATTAAGGGTAGACACACACAAACACAGATATATATATATATATATATATATATATAAGAACACATGTGTGGACAAGTGCGGGACAGTCTCCGCCAAGGGTTTTATGTGCCGAAGTGCTCGGGCTTGGTCTTCTCCTCCTTGGGGTAGGTTCCTAAACTTTTTGTTTCCAATGTAATTCTGAAATTATTGGGATTTATTTTCCCCAGATGCCAGTATTAATATATTTGATAGCCTTGTGTTTCTTTGAACCCATTTTTAGTTTTCCTGGGCTTTGGCGTTAACGGTTGGTTTCGAGAGTCCTCATTTTTATGAATTAAATTTGGAATACTTAATTGTGTTAGGTTTTTCATGAAATGATTTTGGGTCCTTTTAATGGTTTTAAAGTGGGGAAATAAGTCTTGGCCGGTTTAGCTTTGATTAGGTGAAAAATGAAATTTAAAAAAGGGGAATTTGGTTTTAAATTAAGGTGCGACATCAAATGATTTCAAATGGGGTTTTCATTTTCTTCAAATGGGTGGATTGCTTTGCATAAATTCAATTTTGTTTTGGAATGGGGTTTTATGCATTCTTTATGTTTGATAAAAATGCCAAATAAATTTTTTCAGGATGAGATGCACTTGATTATTTAAATTTAGGCCGAATGAGTTTTAGGGTGGGTGGCCTTTGTGTTCAATGGGTTTCTCTTTGGTTTTGTTTTATAAATTTTAAAGCGGTTCAGTAAATAATGTAAATGGTGTGAGTTTTGATTAAAAACATGTCGTCGTGGTTCTTTCACGTTGTTTGGTTGTTTGGTTTGTTTTAAGTCCGTATTTGTGTGATTTTGGTTTTATGCGTTTATTTCAGCACGTTCGCAAGGTAGCCCCATGATATCACTTTCATCAGCATGCGCTTGCTTGTACGCCTACGCGAGGCACGTCACGCCCTTGTGTTTGGACAGCGAGCCGAGGTAGGTCCCCCACTGCACTTACCTTTAGATTTAGAATTTATTAATTTCTTGTCGTTTTATTAATTTTTAATAAATTAGAAATAATATAAGATAATAAATTATTAAATGATTATTTGGTGTAAAAAGAACCGTTTATTTTATATCGAACACTTCAAACATTTTCACGATGAGAGAACACTCAGTATTGAAAGAATACATGTTTGGACTTTAAACATAATTCACAGAATTTCAAATGTACTTCTAGTTTTAAAGATAAATGATTTCTTCTAAATAAGTGCTTTGAGCTTTTTGAGAAATGAGGTTTTACATTAAAATTGGTGAAACCCCGTTTGGCACATTAATAAAATAGATTAGTTTGGAAAACCCACTCAGGGGTGATATTTGGTGTGCGTCTATTTAGTGAGTTGTATGTGATGTTTTTTCATTGTGACTGATTAATTTACATTGTGGATGCACCCCCTTTTTATTGCTTGTGTTGACATGGGAACCTGGCATATTGAGTGATTTTTCGGATAACGGTTGCTGCACTAGTTTAGACCACTCACTGGCTAGTGGCCCCATAGTAGGAGAATACTAAGTTATTGCTGCTATGGGGATTAGGCCCCTCGATTAGGCCATGCAGGGCTATACCGGTTAGTAGTATGGGCATTATGATATCATCGAGTTAGGGCATGCCTTCAGGAAGAGTCAGATGTATAGTATGTTTTGGATTGTTCACGATCTCCTAAGTTCGACCCATGTTTCTTTTAGTGTTTATTTGTGTGTGGTGGACGATTGAGAGGTCGAGTTCGGTTGCTGACCCATGTGTGCCACTTTTACCATTACCCTTAGTGTGTGTTGTGTGTGATTTTCCTTTTGACTAACAACTAATGTTTGGATTTCTAAATTGCTCGCAAAATGTTTTAAAAATGAAATTCACCTGGTTCTTTCAACATTAAACTTATTATAAATTAAAAAGGGCAATGGACTGTTACTTTTTTTAGAAATGAACGTGTGTGGAAACCATATTTCAGATAATTTAGTTCAAATCTGGAATTGATAAATTCTTTATTTATTGGTATGTAAATTGGGAATAGAATTAGTCGGGCCTACCTACTGAGTTATCATACTCACGCCTATAATGTTTTTTAGTTTTTAGTTCTGTTTATGGTTCCAGATTCAGTTGTTCTCCTTGAGCGATGTTGGTTCTGGTATTGGAAGGTGACCCAAGGGGTCACGTGGAGTTTTAGTCGTGGTCAGGTTAGTGGCATTGTTTGTTGCTCTTTATTTATTTGCAATTTTTCCATTTATTTCTGATGCTTAATTTATTTTTCTTTTGGGCCAAATCGTTCTCACCTGATTACTTTTGATGCCCGGCACTAGTTTCCAGCCCGTGGGGATCGTGAACGCCCTTCGGGCCATCTCGTGGGCCGACTCAGGTGACCGGTTCAGGGTCGACCCGGGTTGGTTCATGACAAAATTGTATCAGAGGAGGCCCTTTTTATTTGGGGTTTTTGGTAGATAGAGATTATGATTGTTGGGATTCTAGAGGTAGGTATGGGAAGGACGTCATGACCCCTCGCCCATTCCACACTTCGAGTCGCCAGGGATAGTTCGGGGATTGAGTCTTTATTTAGTTCTAGTTTGTTTTGGATTGAGGGATGACAAAGGAGGTAAACCGATGTTATATCGTGATATCACATGGAGTAGTGACCCATGTGGAGTCCGGGTACACGGTTGGAATTCCTCCCAGTTGTTGACGCTTACTCGGGACATGTCCCACTACCGTGTCACCGGGTTAATTGTGACCGCTAGTCCCTCCCTCTAGTGGTTTGATGTAAGTTGAGTGTTGTTTTCATTCTGGTTGGTGTAAGTGCATTTTTTTGGAAATGAAAAAGGGTTCTTTAAAATGGGACTAATTTATTTTAAATTAATTTAAATCTACGAAATGAGTTTTAAAACTGAAAGCTCTTGGTTTGGAAATCCATTGTTTGCTTGGAATTGGTTAAGAATGGTTTGGGGTGAAATCTCGAGTCCTCTTTATGAATGTTTGCACATGTGTGATAATGCATAGAAAGTGCATGTTGGTGCATGTATGAATGGAATGTGGATAACGACATGTGAAACGGGTCAGGAGATTACCTGGGTGTTTATTTGAAATTAAAGTCTTGGTCTTGTTTTCTAAATTTTTCTTTAAATAGGGGAAATTGTTTTGGAAAGTGATTTTGATTTGAAAGTGGATTGGTATTTGGAAAGTGGAATAGAAAAAGGAGGTTTTAAAATTTAAAATGAAAAGGGGATTTTAAAAATGGGATTTTATTTTGGATTGTGTTTGTATTTGTTTGGTCTTTGTGCTGATTGTTTTTGATGAAGTATCTTTTATTGATGTTGCTTCGGTTTGATGTTGGTTTCAGCTTGGTGTTATTTATGTTGTTCAGAAATACCACCTAGAAAGGTCCCCAAAGTTTTGACAAGTGATGCCCAGTTTTTGGTCTTTCTTGGACGTTGTCTATCCTTCATGGTGGTTGTAGTCTGTTAGAGACAGTAGAGTGGCTTGAAGAGGTCGAGCGCATCTTCAGGGTATTGGGAACTCCCGAGGCTGTTAGAGTGCATGTTGTCCTGGGTCTGTTCGAAGGTCCAGCTCTGGATGAGTAAGAGTTGTTTGCCCCACCATTACTGCAAGTTGGTATTATGTGGTATTTCTTCAAAGTCGTCTTCATTCAATGGTTTATACTTGTGGAGGTGAGGACGAAGGAAATAGAAGAGCTCATGCGTGTTCAACATGGCCAGCAGACGATGAAAGTGTATGTTGACCATTTCAAGGATCTTGTGTCTTCTTTTTCGGGGGTAGTGTCACATGACTGGATGAAGACTTCTCTCTTCATCAGGGGTCTTCATATAGAGATCAAGGAGCGAGTCCTCCCTTTTTGAGAGCACCACTTTTTGAGAAGTTGGTGCATGAGGTGTTCTTAGTTGAGTTAGTCCCCGGAGTGCAAACGATTTGCAATACACTATATCCAGTTGCTCGTGAAGGTCACCCATCTGACGAGCAGAGTGTGTCAGGTAAATTTGTTTCTAAAGAGTTCTCTGTAGTGGCTCGAACTTCCAGTTCGTCGAATCGTCTAATGGTGTACCGTCAGTATGGACGTTTAGGGCATACGAGCCGTCATGTAACACCCCTCCGAAGACCTTCCATCATTGTAGGTGTCTAGGTCATCTAGATAAGTTTTACAAGAAGCGTCTCTTGAGGAAGACACGGTGACCAGAAGATTCTTGTGCCTGACTGTGAGGCAAGAGATGCTTCAACCATCAGATCCCCAACCACAGGTCTTGGGGTGAAGCTCGCGTGTAGTCAGGAGTTTTCAGGAGTGTGACGCCTCAATTCGGGTATCGTGTTCTGTGTTTCCAACAAAACATTCAAAGTCCTTCTATTCTCTTTCTTCCACTGTTAAAGTTTTGGAGTTGTTGTAGGTTCGTTGTGTCGTTGTGAGGTTGGGTTGAATGTGTTCATTTGTAATCCAAACAGTCTCGTTTTTTTGATTATGGTGTTTAGGAGCATGCATTTTTCTTAGACGTATGTTTGGACCTTGCGTGGGTTAATCTTGGTTGGGCAGTGTTCGTTTGGAGATATAAGTGCCTGTGGAGGAGTTCAGGTTTGCGGTTATGCTTGGGTTTACTGCTTGGATTAAGTTCTGCTCGGATATTTTTCTATCATCTTAGGGCTTTATTTGGTCTGAGTTGATAGTTCCAAGTTTTGGCAGAGGTGCTGTTTCGCTCGTGCTATGGAGGTTAGTCTAGATCGGTTGGGAGTTCCCGTGTCGCCCCCTTCCCGAGGTGGTAGGTTTAGGTGTTAAATTTCTTTTCTAGTTTAATTCTTGTGGTGGGGAGAACCCTCTCGTGTTCTCCTATTCTCTTGGGGTGTGGTTCCTTTTAGTTTTAAATGGCGCATGGATTCTTGTTTGGTCCATCATTCAGCTGGATGACTTTCTGGGGGTAGAAAGTGTCTGTGGTGGGGAGAATTGTCACAATCACCATTTCTATTTATTTTGTTTTTATTATTTCTTGTTTCCGAGTGTCCGCGCCGCTGTCCGGGCTGCGCCTCGGATTAAAATATTTGTCGTTTGATGCTTTTTCTGGGTTTCAGACCCGTGCGCGGTCGTCGCATGGTTGGCGGGCTCCGCGCAGTTGGCCCGGGTGTCGGGCAAGTGCTATTTTTTTATAACTTTCTTTTATTTTTTTAGTTTGGTTTGGCTCTCATTATTATTAAATGGTTATTTTTATTAGTTTTTATTATTATTAATTTTATTATTATTGTTATTCTGGTATACTATTATTATTATGGTTTTATTGCTATTATTATTATTAAGATTATTAATATTATTATATTATTATTATTATTATGTTTATTGTAATTATTAATATTGTAATAATAATATTATTATAAGAGGAAAAAAACAAGAAAACCATAGAAACCACTAGGTACCTGAAACCCATCTCTTCCCTTTCTTGTCCCACCACGGGTCACAAACCCACCCCCTCCTTCACTATGTTCTTCCAGCGCGACCCCACCCCTCCTATCCGGCTTCCAGACGGCGCTCCCTACCGCGTCCCGACCGGCCTCCGCCTCAGCCTCCCTACCCAGCTCCTCCCCTACGTGACATCAACCCCACACCTCGCTGCGCCTCTGGCCTGCCTCCATGGTCCCCCTTGCCTGCGCCGCCCCCCCCTTCGGTCCGCTGCATGTGCGCCAGCCTTGCCCCCCCTTATGGCCACTTCCCTCCGCCGCTAGCTCTTGCTCAAACCACCTCTCTCGCTCCCTATAGCGATGACGCCCCACTCCGGCCAGATATTATCTCCAGTGTGGCCTCATCCAGCGGTTACCCCATCCGGCGACCTCCCCTCCCTCCTACAGTGACTAACCGCACCCCCTGGAGCCGTTCGATCTGCAACACACACCCCGTCTCTCGGAATTCCCCTTCGTTTGTTGATTTCTCTGAATCCCTTCACGTTTTGTGTCCGATTCAACAATGTATGGTCACTACATACCCTCCTTCCTTACATTGACAAATTTATCACCTCCTAACACTCAATTTGAGTCCGACCAAAATCCTAGGGATTGGCAAATTTGATTTTTGTTGGTTTCATTCGTCTTCGTGTGTATTCCATCATCCACCGCCTACGGCGAAGCGGAATGGCTCGTTTCGGCTCGTCGATGCCGCTTGGGGTAAGTGTTATATTCTACTGTTGTGTTTCACACCTTTTAATTGGGTTCCTTATAATTTTAGGGTTCCTAGAATTATTGTAGAATGTTAGTGTCTTCTTGAGGTGTTGCGCTTGCATATACATGTACGTGTATATATATATATACATATGCCCTAATTTCACCTTTTCTCTCATGGTGTGGGGAAAATGTATAATGGATTAGGGGTATATATATATATATATAAGAACACATGTGTGCGCAAGTGAGGGACATCTCCACCAAGGGTTTCAAGTACCGAAGTGCTCCGGCTTGGTCTTCTCCTCCTTGGGGTGGGTTCCTACACTTTGTGTTTCTAATGTAATTCTGAAATTCCCTTGATGTAAGTATGAGTATATTTGATATCCTTGTGTTACTTTGAACCCATTTTTAGTTTTCCTCGGCTTTGGCGTTAATGGTGGGTTTTGTGAGTCCTCATTTTTATGAATTAAATTTGGAATACTTAATTGTGTTAGGTTTTTCATGAAATGATTTTAGGTACTTTTAATGGTTTTAATGTGGGGAAATAAGTCTTGGCTGGTTTAGCTTTGATTATGTGAAAAATGAAGTTATAAAAAAGGGAATTTGGTTTTAAATTGAGGTGCGACATCAAATGATTTCAAATGGGGTTTTCATTTTTTTTCAAAAGGGTGGATTGCTTTGAATAAATGAAATTTGGTTTTTAAATGGGGTTTTATGCATTCTTTATGTTTGATAAAAATGCCAAATAAATGTTTTCAGGATGAGATGAACTTGATTATTGGAATTTAGGCAAAATGAGTTTTAGCGTGGGTGGTCTTTATGTTCGATGAGTTTCTCTTTGGTTTTGTTTTATAAATTTTAAAGCGGTTTAGTAAATAATGTAAATGGTGTGAGTTGTGATTCAAAAACATGTCATGGTGGTTCTTTCACGTTTTTTGGTTGTTTGGTTTGTCTTAAGAATGTATTTTTGTGATTTTGGTTTTATGCATTTATTTCACACGTTCGCAAGGTAGCCCCGCGATATCGCTATCATCAGCTTGCGCTTGCTTATACGCCTGCACGAGGCATGTCACTCCCTTGTGTTTAGACAGTGAGCTGAGGTAGGTCCCCCATTGCACTTACCTTTAGATTTAGAATTTATTAATTCCTTGTTGTTTTATTAATTTTTAATGAATTAGAAATAATATAAGACAATAAATTATTAAATGATTATTTGGTGTGAAAAGAGCCGTTTATTTTATACCGAACACTTGAAACATTATCTTGACGAGCGAAAAACCAGTATTGAAATAATGCATGTTTGGACTTTAAACATAATTCACGGAATTTAAAATGTACTTCTAGTTTTAAAGATAAATTATTTCTTCTGAACAAGTGCTTTGAGCTTTTTGAGAAATGAGATTTTACTTTAAAATTGGTGAAATCCCGTTTGGCACTTTAATAAAATAGATTATTTTGGAAAACCCACTCGGGGGTGATCTATGGTGTGAGTTGACTTCGTGAGCTGTATGTGATGTTTGTGTATCGTGACTGATTAATTTACATTGTGGACGCACCCCCTTTTTATTGCTTGTGTTGACATGGGAACCTAGCATATTGACTGAATTTTCTGAGAACGATTTCTGAACTAGTTTAGACCACGCACTGGCTAGTGGCCCCATAGCAGAGGAATAATGAGTTATTACTGCTATAGGGATTGGGCCCCTTGGTTAGGACATGTAGGGATATACCAGGTAGTATTATGGGCGTTATGACATCATCGAGTTAGGGCATGCCTTCAGGATGAGTCAGATGTATAGTATGTTCGGGATTGTTCACGATCTCCTAGGTTCGACCCATGTTTCTTTTAGTGTTTATTTGTGTGTGGTGGATTATTGAGAGGTCGATTTCGGTTGCTGACCAATGTGTGCAACTTTTACCATTACCCATAGTGTGTGTTGTGTGTGATTTTTCTTTTGACTAACAACTAATGTTTGGATTTATAAATTGTTTGCAAAATGTTTTAAAAATGCAATGCACCTGCTTCTTTCAACATTAATCTTGTTCTAAATTAAAAAGGGAAATGGACTGTTACATGTTTTAGAAATGAAAGTGTGTGGAAACTATATTTCATATAATTTAGTTCAAACCTGGAATTGATAAATTCTTTATTTATTGTTATGTGCATTGGGAAGAGAATTAGTCGAGCCTACGTACTGAGTTTTAATACTCACACCTATAGTGTTTTGTTGTTTTTAGTTATGTTGCAGGTTCCAGATTCAGTTGTTCACCATGACCGATGTTGGTTGTGGTATTGTAAGGTGACCCAAGGGGTCACGTGGAGTTTTAGTCGTGGTCAGGTTAGTGGCATTGTTGGTTGCTCTTTCTTTATTTTCATTTGTTCCATTTATTTATGCTGCTTAATTTATTTTTATTTTGGGCCAAATCATTCCCACCTATTTACTTTTGATTCTAGACACTAGTTGCTAGCCCATGGGGATCGAGAACGCCCTTCGGGCCTTGTCGCGGGCCGGCTCAGGTGACCGGTTCAGGGTCTACCTGGGTTGGTTTGTGACACATAATCCTAAGATAAGTCATTAATTTTACTTTACTTCACTTCAAGGATATTTTAATGATTAGTGCTTTAGATAATTAGGTCATAACTCATACATAGAAATTTAAATAATACAAAAAGATACTTCTAGTCACTATCTATTTTTTCATATAACAAAATATCTTTTAAAATAAACATGCTATAATTTAATGTTTAAACAATATGACTTTTCCATGATCCTGTCCTTGACTCAATTATTCTATAAGTCACAGTGAAAAACATTTCAAAACATAGGATGAGCATAAAAATACCATTAAGGTATATAAAATAAAGAATAAAACTTTTAGTCCATAAATATTTAAAACCCATGAAAACAATTTTACAAAATCATACTTTTCACCCATAAAACATAAACTACATATATTACTTCATGTGATCGTAAGATTCCAAAAAAACTTCATAGTAATCTTAAACATAAAGGTAACTTGTGACATCCATATCATACTTAAATTGTAGATTTAACATCTATATAGGGAGTAACCTTAATATTAATATTTTGAATAGCCACCATAGTATATTCCCTATATATGTTAGGAAAAACCTTAATGTTTACCTCTGTCACGTTACCTAATGCATTAAAAAGTTATCATGGAATCACCCAACCTTGGTTTATCACAAAACCTTCTTTATTTGGTTTATCACGTAACCACCCTTCAATTGTCCATGAACCATTACATAATAATAACAAATAAAATATTTAAATTTGCAACATTTCACTCATCAAACACCATAAATCAATTCAAGATATTGAAATATTCAAAACCATTTAAAAAATTACATAAATATATTTTTGATTCAAAGTTTCCAATACCACTTTGAATTTTTTTAAAGAAATTAAAGATTTAAAATTTTAAAAAATATATGTCCATAAAAATTAATCTTTTAAACTATTTTGAAAACATGGAAATTAATGAGAACGATTTAGAAGAATAAATCTTTAAAACATTTAAAATAATGTTTTATTTATAGAGTCTCTTACAACTTTAGAAAATACTTGAATAAAAATAATTAAATAACAACATTACAAGAATCATGAAATATCATGAGAATAAATATATTCGTGATATAATATGTCAAAGGGAATTATATACACCATATAAAATTAAATTGGTTTATAATTTCAAATAAGTCTCAATGGAATGTAAATTGAAACCAAATCTCTTATGAAGATAATATCATTAGATTAAGGATAAATCAAAAACATAATTATGTGTGAAAAATATAAATTCACCCAATATAAATGGGTATTCAGTTTAAAACAAATAGGGGTAATTCACACATATTATTGGAACATGAAAAACCAAATACATGGTTATTTAAGTCAATGAATAGATATTGAGTTACGTTTCCCCTTACCTTGAGTCCAAATCGTTAAGTATGTTCTTTGTTCATCCTGAATAATAAAATTCAGTTAATTTATACTTTTTTAAGAACCTTTTTCAATTTTATTATTCCTTTTATATCACTTATTTCAATGTAATAACAATTACATAATTATTTAAGTTAATATCGGTCGTTTTGTTGATATTCGGTACTTGAGTCGAAAATGAACTTGTTTTGTTGTAAATTGTACATGTAATAAACATTAAATCATCTCTAAAATGATATTAATGATTTAAATATCATATATATCATGTATATATGTATTTATAATAGTCTATAACATTTTTATATAATAAATGAAATGCAGTATTCGTGGAGACGGTAGGTCATACGTACGCATGAAGGCTACTTTTATTTCATTTTCATAGTAAAGGAAAGTAAAGTAAACTTTTCACATTTATATTGTAATTATATTATAATATATATGCTATATATGTTATTTAAGTTCATTAAATGCATCCTTTATATGTTCCATGTATGGAATGAATGAGTCATATCACTTTGAGGGGGTGATAAACCATACTTCCTCAAATGAAATCATTGTATTTACACATTATTGGAAGCATTAAGCTATGTTGTAAATAAAAATTACAAAATCATAGAGAAAATTAAAACATAATATATAACATAAATAAAAACAATTCTATCATAATGGCCACCATGAGTGGTAGTAGGAGAAAATTGAACAATCATCGTTTCGTGAGGTAGTAGTTCGCCGTCCACAGAAGCAGTATGTTTATATCCATTAGAAGGAGGTGTGTGTAAGTGCAGTTCAAATAATTATCCTAAAAACATAATAATATATTTATTATACTATTTTTATTATTTAATAAATGAAATATAATATTATATGGAGTGTAAAATAAAAATAAGTGGAAGGAACTTGGGAGAAGATGTTACCTCAAAATCGAGTAACTTCATTTTATTTGAGAAAAAAGGCTTTCTGGAATTACATTCGTCCCAAGATAAGTATTCTAGGTGGAATGGAGGTACTATAGGAAGAAAATTTGATAGATATTTTCCAAACAAAAACGATATTTAAGTGTGATATAAAGATAAGAATAAGTTCTCTTTTACATAAGAGGTTAGGGGTACTTTAGGAAAGTCTTGAAATATTAATTTATTATAAATTAAAATTCGATTAAAAATAATTATAAACTCATTTAACTCGAAGATAAGATGATTTCTGTTTGACTACATATCATCCATTAATTTTTAGACAGTTTTTGAATATTTTTTTTATCCTTATCTTTTTTGGATTAAACCTTATTTCACCCTTTTTAATATTATAGTGATATCATGTTATTTACACATTATGGGTTAATGTAATCACCATATCAAGCCAAATGACCAAAAAAATGACATTTATGAAATATTTTGACTTATTTAAAATATTTGGCCAAATATTATATTTTTAGTAATTTAATATCATCTAATAAAATATTTTATATTTTATGTTATAAATTTTGGAAAATTTGGACACTATTCACAACAACATGGTTCCTTCGCAAAAAAATATTGAATCAATACTAACATGTAATAATCTCTTATAAAATTTATGGATTAAATTAATTATGTCAAATAATATTTTTTTTAACATTTATAATATCATTTATTTGAATCCATTATTAATGAAGCAATCACTACATCATCATTGTGTCGTAAATAAATATATTTATTTTATTTCTAAATATTATAAATAAAATATCCTGATGTATGGAATATTTATATATTTATAATGATTATTTATATTAGAAAATACCACTTATATAACCATATAAAAAAAAATTTAGTAAGAAGACACATGTTTATGTTATTTTTCTCTTCACTTTAAATTAATTATTATAACAAGTCATTATCACACCCAAGTGGCTCCCAATTGCCAAATGTTATGCCTTAGGATGATGATGGTTATAAATATCTCATAAAATAAGATTATTACATGTTTTAGGGTTGTTTTATATTATTGTAATATTATTTTGTTACCCTTATTTACTTGATTTACACTTTAACTATGGTAAATAAAAAATAATTACTAAAGTTCCAATTCATAATTACCAAAAATAGAAGATACCTATTTAAATTTTTTTTACCTTATGATTCCAAATATTTAATCCATTTTTCAAATCCAAAACACAAAAAATTTACTAATTAATTTAAAATTTATTCCCATTGTCAAAACCAGAAAGAGGGGTTTTAAGAGGTAAAAACTACCAAAAGATTGACACAAGGTTATATACAATTTAAATATAAAATTACTTCCAATGACAAAAATAGGATTAAATGATAAAAATATATTCCATTTATAATTTAAAACCATTAAATAATATGATTTAATCATATAAATTATCTCGATGGAAAAAGTTGTTTCTAATTAAAATTCAGCGTATTTTTACTATTCATCAAAACATAATTATTATTACAAAAATATCATAAATTCATCCAAAGTAAATATAGATATCCAATTTCAAAATAATATGTTCATTTTTTCAAATAGAACATATAAAGGGGTTGATAAATAAATTTAAAAAGTGTTATTTATCAAAATTAATTAAAACAACATTTTAAAAAAAATACTTTTTTTATTTGAAAAATTGAATTTGTTCTTATATCATATCTAGATAGAATATAAAATTAATTAAAAAAATTAAATTGAATATATATAACATATATTTTTCATTAAATAAATATCCACAAATAGTGATATGATTTTATAAACACAATTATTCTCTTTTTAAATAGGTTTTCATAACAACACATCCTTTATATTCAATTGGTTTTTATTTATATTTCTAATAAATTTTGTAACCAATGAATCCTTATTTAAACACTTTTAAAACATATTTTCAAAATTCAGTTGATACTATTCATACCCGCCATTCCAATGGCTAGATTATAATGGTATCATTTAAATAATAATTATATTTGTTTGTTTAAGATCGATGTAGTGTATTACGTATGCTATTGAAGATAGAGACTCTTTCTTAAAACTCAATATGTTACATGATAACTCAAAATTTACAATTTAATAACTTTAGGAGAAAAAAATTTGAATAATATATAATGTTTCATTAATATTTAGCCATATTGAATCATTTTATGATTTAAAGTTGCCTAGAATAATAGGCTATCTAGAATTATATAGACTATAGTAAATATGTTTTCAAATTGAAATAAGCTTAACCTCTATGTTTTATAATAAATCTTATAATTTCTCTCTTAAACAAGTGGCTAATATGATACCTTTTGTATAAAAAATTCATTCTTTAGGAATGGTTATCCATAATTTAAATTTATCTCCTAAACAACCCCCAGATTTAGAATTAAATCCACTTACTACTTATTTGAATTATGTTTACCTCATTTAAAGAGAAAAATTTCCAGTGACAATTTCCAATAAAATATCTTCAACCTAAGAAGAATATTTCATTGAAATTATTATAAATAATTTCCATGAAATAGAGTTCTTCTTAGGTGATATCCCAAAAATAAACCTAAAGATATATAATTTTTCTTAGGGTATATTCAAAACCTATCAAAGAACTCCAATGGAAAATGAATCCAACCTTAATGGAGGTAGAAAAAATGATATAGAGAATATTTTGTAAGTAAGGATAATTTATCCAATTAAATATTCACAATGGGTATGCCACATAAATATAGTTCCTAAGAAAACTAGCTTAACAATTATGAGGAATTAAATGAATCAATTAATCCATTTGATAATTCAGAACTAGAGATATGTTTATAGTATAGGAAATTATTTTAGGTCACTATGAAATATCACTTCACCATCCAATTCATTGACTATATTATAGTGATATTAGAATTTAGAAATCATTATTTCTTTTTGGATTGATTTTCTGGTTATTTATAGGATCCCATTACTCCTGAGGATCAAGAGAAGATTTCCATTACTTTTCCATTCATTATTTTAATTAAAAAATAATTCAATTTGGATTATGTAATGGTATAGGTATGTTTCTTAGATTTATGTGAAGTATTGTTTCTGATCACATTGGGGATGTCTTGGATGTATTATTCAATGATTTCAATGTTTTTATAATTTATTTGACCATTGATTGAATGATATGGAAAATTTATTGAAAAATTTCATTGATAATAATGATATTTTAGAAATTGAAAGCTGTGATTTTATGTTTAAGAGAGGAATAATCCTTGTTAATTTCATCTTATAGAAATTTATTGAAGTGAATAAATAAAAATTGATGTGATTAATTCATTACCTTTATCAACCCATTTAAAAATTATTATACAACTTTTTGGAAGTGTATAATTTTATAAGAGGCTTATAAATTGTTTTAATTATATTTCACTCCCTATCACTCAAATAATATTGAATGATAATTGTTTTTCTTTCAATTGTGAGTATAATAGAGTCTTTTATGAGTTGAAGAGGAGATTAATAACTCCAATAATAATGAAAAAAACAAATTGGGAAGAACTATTGAATATAGTTTGTGATTATTGCATCCATAAAGATGAAGTAGTACCTTCTCAGTGAATGAATGGTTGGAAACTAGTCATTTCTAAAGCCTTAAGAACGACACTTAAGGCCCAATTAAACAAAAAAACCACCATAAATTATTTTTAAGAAGTTTTATTTTCTTTGTATAGATTTATATCATATATATGATTGGATATAAATTAACTATGTTTCCTAATCAAACAGATCTTAGGTACTTAATAAATAATGATGAAGGATAATTGATGATCTTTATATGGATGGTCTTACTTGATAAATTCAATTTTTTAATAAAATACAATAAAGGTTCTAAGAACCACATTTTCAATCACTTGAGTAAAATTCCAAATAATGTGGAAGTTAGAATTCCTGACCATAAACCCTATAATGGTAATATTCCAGAGGATTAGTTTTACTTTATTGAAAGGGAAATGACTTATTATACTAGAATAGTAAATTATTTGGTAACTTATTAGGTCCTATATCACTTAAGTTCACAAAATTTTAAAAAACTAAAAAAATGAATCTAGATTATATATTTGGTAGAATTCATTTATTTAGAAAATTTACCCTGACCAGGTGATAAGAATATGATTTCCTAAAATTGAAATTGAATGTTTTTTTGTCAGACTTTAGCTTGTGGAGGCCACTTTGGACCTCAAAGGAAACCAATAAATGTTTTAGAATCAGGATTTTATTATACCACTCTTTATAAATATGCACATGAATTTTTTTAAAGGTTATTTTTTTAGTTTTCTATAAATATTTCAAAAATAAAATAAATTCCACAAATATCCATTATATTTTGTAAAAATATTTAAGTATAGTTAATATATTTTATTGGACCTATCCCAATGTTATTTAGATATTCTTATATCTATCATACTATATATTATGTTTCAAAATAGGTGGAATAATGAGCCATTAAATTTAATGATGCTCATTTTGTTTGTGGTTTTGTAAATCAATAACATATTTTGTATGTTTAGAGTGCTAAGATCCATTGTAAGTCATTAATGGAATCATTTTTATAATAATATAATCGATACTTTACTGAGAATGTATGAGTTGCATCATAAAACATAAACACCCTATTATCCACAGGCCAATGGATAAGTTGGAGTGCCTAATTTGGAAATCAATGGAATTTAAGAAAAGGCTGTTCAAACCAATCTGAATTATGGGATCAAAATTATTAAAGATATATTATGATATTATAAAATAGTCTAATGAACCCCAATAAGAATGATCCCAAATAGGATTATTTATAAGAAAATCTACCACATTCCTATGGAATTAGATGATAAGGAATTTCAGGATGTGGGAGAGATAAATTTATACCTAAAAGGAGCTATAAAAGAGAAAATATTGTAGCTATAGGGGATAAATGATATTGTAAGAGAATATTTTGAAAAATAAAATATTTAAAAATAGAGAAGAAGATTAGCTGATGATAATATTAGCCAAAATCCAGACTCATATCCAAGATATAATGAATCATTATTCAATTCAAGACTCAAACAGATTCTAGATAATATTCACTCCATATGGTAAGGTATATTTTTAGACACCAATATAATTTATTTTGGTGCTATATAACTTTTAAAATAAGGAAAGGAAAACCCATTCACTATCAATTTATATAGGTTTAGGAAATTCCATAATAATTTTCTATCAGAGCCACTGGAGGAGATGACACTCCTCCAACCTATTTATTAATATTAACCATCAGTTTATACCAATCCTTAACATTTAATATCATCATATGATTTAACTAAATATATATATACATGTAAAAACCAATTGAATTCTTTGATTAATTTCCATTATTTAAATGTGGCTGTAGAAACGTTTATATATTAGTAATTTAAAATGTCTATTTTTCAAAATATTAATGTATTCATACAATTTTTGTATATTTGTTTTAAAATTGTAGTCTGTTTTTGAAAATGTTTGAGATAATTTCTTTCATTTTTCAATTCCATTTCAATGATTGAACCTATTTATCACATGAAACTAGTCTTAAATGAATATTTAAAATGACCTTGTTTTATGTTAATTTTTTTTCAGTGTTTCTGGAAAAGTCAACTGAATTTTGAATCTTATGCCACATATCACGTTCTTTCCCTTTAAAATAACCTCCCTCTATGTATTCTAAACCATTTTTGAAAGATTCATTTCATTTACCTCATACCACATCTCATTATCCCTTCAATATCAATCCATATCTCACTATATTTATCATTAACAATAGTAGGATTTATTTCAAATAAAATAAAATATAGATCAATCTAATTATATTAAAAAATATTGAGGAACATCTTTGATTTTAAAAACCTAATTTTGAATAAAATCGTTTTTATGTTGTCATACCTATACATTTAATCCTTATAGTCCTTAGTTTTCCTAAATTTGATGTTTGTTAGAAATATCACAATACAATTTACCTATCCACCATATTCTTCGGAGTCAAAATTGAATGATCTATTAAAATCAATGTGTGTATGAATTGTATTTTGATCTGCTACGTCACATTTTTTTGGCTACATTGGGATAAATAATAGATCTTAAAGAAGATTTTTTCAAATATTAAAAGTTTATACTTACTAGAGTATGTTGAGAATAATTCTAGTAATTTATGGCCTATAGATTCTAAAAATACAAACAAAATCAAATTTTATGAAGTTTAAAATAGTTATGTTTAGTCACGAGTAGGGAAAAAAAGTCACACCAACTATGTGAAATTTATATATTTATCACTACTTTCAAAAATCATACTATATAGAATTTAAAATTTCAATGAACCGAAAATGTAATTTATTTATAAGTGGTTAAGTGGAGAAAATTTTTTCTATTGGAATGCTAACTAATTTTAACATTCCTTAAGGTTTTCATATTTATTGGAACTAATTTTATTCTGACAATAGTGATGAGGAGACAATAATTGTGTAGAAATTTGACAATGAAAATTTTCTTCTAAAATTTACAAATATCCTTGTTCTGTATTATATATATTTGACATATATGACCTAACATCACTAAGAAACTCGAAAACCCTGAAAATAACTCATAATTAATAGAATTCTTTGAATCATATTTTGTAATAAATTATAAATTCATAAATCTTATGATGAATATTACATGTGTTTTTGATGAGAAACACCTTCTTAAAAATCATGATTTGTGTGATGAGGGAAAATTCATATGAGGAATGTTTTTCAAATTTCTAGGAGGAGGAATTAAATATTGGATTGGGTGATCGGAATGAATAAATTAAAATTATTTTTATGAATAGGAATGATATATTTTTTTCTTGGTGTTTTTTGGGGGGATATTATGAGCATGTGTTTTAAATTTTTTAAATTTTATTTTTTTCTTACTTATGAATAAGTTCAAGTACTAGGTGTCGGGGAATTGATATAGGTTATATTTAAAATATTATTTATATTTATTTTAATGATTATAACCTTACCATTTTTCAAAAACATTTAAACTACTTCATTTTTATAATTTTGACGAATTTTGAGATAAATTGTAAAAATTTCTGAATACATGATTATTATTAGTTTCTATCACATTGATGTTTCATCCATAACCCTTTTAAAACTAATTTAAATTTATAAATTATTATTTTTAGGGTGGTATGTTTTTTTGGGATTTATTCTTAATTAGGGAAAAGTGATGATTTTGAATACTTAGAGGCCCAAATTAATCATTCAATGTGGAAAAACTTTAAGGATGATATATTTTAAAACTCCTCATTAAATGATTCATATATCTATATAAACGATATAAAATGAGGTGATTATAGTTGTAAATGGTTGATTACTTTGTGGTATTCTTTAAAAATAAACTTGAGGGATAAATTTTTCAATTAAAAAAACTTATTGACATATCAAAGTGGAGAAAGATGGAGATTCTATTATAAAAGAAGAATATAGATTTAGTAATTAGTACATAAAGTACTCTATAAATGACATGTGAATATATATATTTTAATGAAAAAATATAATCTTAAAATAATTATATAATACAAATTATCAAGAATTAGTTTTCTATTTGAAAAAATATTCTCAAACATTTAATGAATAGAAATTGTAGGGTAATCTGCCACACCGTTTCTATATAAATAAGAGAATCCTATTCCATTTCAAGAGTTAGAAAAGTAGATAGGGGATATGCTCTATGATTCATATTATGGATTGATGATTCCATTTTATTCTCTATTTTGAAAATATTCCACTTCAACTTTTTTATCCATGGCCCCTTGAATCGAAGGGTAATTATTGAGTGACTAGGGAAGAGCAGAGAAACATTATTTAATGCTTGAGTCTGGTTCTTTAATTTGAATTACCTTGTTCAATTAAATTATTTAATTTGTTATGGTGATAAATTATCTTAATGAGGTTGTTTTTAAGGTTTTCTTTTATTCATTATTTATATTTTTAGTTTATATTCATTAAATTCCCTCCACATAGTAAAACTTGTCTCGGTTGAGAAGACATTGTTATGTGGTGAGTGTCTAGTGATCACAAAAACGTTTTTAGAAGCCATGAGTTTTTTCTACACTAATAAGGAGATCCATTTGTATATTTTTATTTTATATGATAGTTTAATAATAATATATTTAATTTTATACAAAAATGAGATGTTTCCATTAGGTTTTTAACCAAGGGTGATTGGAATCTTCATTGAGGAGTCTTTCTTTTGTTATTATATCAAAATATAGGTAAAAAACATTGAATACTCAAATGGAATTGAAAACCTTAATCTAGTATAAAACCAATCACTAAGTTATAAATTAGTTTGAAAATATATATTCATGATTTATTTTCTTTTCAAAATAAAAAACTCCCCCTTTTATCTGTAATTTAAATGGAAAATATTTATTATTGTGATCTCATATCTAGAAAAAACTAGGTCATCCACTATACAACATTCTAACTTAGGAGATAATTTATTTTTACACACTCTAGGTAGGAGAGTTTCTACTACCAAAATGAATAATAAAAGGAGTATTTTTCAAAAATAGATCAAAATGGTGGAAATAATTGTTGGAAATCATAACTTAATCAACCAAGAACCATCCAATGAAGAAAGGTATCCTATTCATTAGTTAATTATGGTTATAATATTAATATTTTTATATATTTTATAGGATAAAAATAAAAATATAGAAGGATATATATAGATAATAATGTCGATAAACCCACCACATGATAAAGGGTGTATGTAAATAGTAAAATAAGTTCGTATACCCAAAGAAATTTAAAAAATAATAGCGATTCAAACCAAACAGAAAGGCATAAAAATATATATGGACAACAAAAAAAGTAAAAAATAAAATGATTTTATTTCACTATGTCTTCTATGGGAGGTTCATATATAAGCACATCAATTAAAATCACAAGATACTAGTAAGTAGAAACTATATAATTCAAACATTTAGGGGGATCGTTGGTGATGTTACGAGAAAAATTGTTAGTTTGAAGAAGACTCTATAGAAAATAGAAAATGTGTATCTTAAGAACCAATTTGGTTGGTTGGAGTACTTATGTGAGTATTTAAATAGAATATGTTTTTACTATGAATAATTTCAGTATATACCAATCAAACACAACCCATATAAATCCATGTTCAGAGGAAGAAAATGGTTAATGAAATAAAATAGAGTTGTGAAAAATTATTGATTTGGATTAAAAAAATGAAAAATGATAAACCAGACACTATAAAGAAGATATTGGGGAAAGATATAAATTATTTCAAAACAAAATAAAAAATTATCCTCTACTATGGTAAGAGGGGCCACATCATGGGACACTATAATATATTCTCAAACATTATGAAAGTTAAAGGAAAAATATAAGATCTAAAAGGGATCAACCAATGAACTGGATATTAGGATCATATTTTTTTGACATTGCTGATGAAGAGTATTAGAGGTTTCCTAAAAAGGGTAAATTTAAATCCATTGAAGAGATGTATGGGAGATAAAAATTTTCAAGACATATAGTTACAATGTTCTTGAAATGGATTCCATAATTAGGGAAATTGTTCATTGTTAATGGGAAAGAACCAATGTATTCTAGTTCTAAAAATATTTCAAAGAAAAAGCGCTATACCTTAATTTTTTTAAATAATATTACAATAGAACATTTAATAGTTTTTCCGAATCAGTTAGAAATAGATAAGAAAATTTGAAATATGAGAAGGATGAATGTCGCTCGAAATCCTTGGTAACGAAGCTTATTCAAACTACGAATAAAATTTAAAATGAAAATAAGTCCATACATCCCTATACATAATAGATTTATAATGTAAATGTTAAATTAAGCATGAAGTGTTCTCAAGATATTATAGTTTATTGAAAATAATTTTCTAGGTTGAGATAAAAGTTTGAAACATATTTCACTAACTATAGAGCTAATGAAGTCACACATTATTCAAATATTTTGTTGGATATGCATACTCGAAGAGTAAAATCAAGGTGAATCATGAATTAGAAGAAATAAAAAATGTTGTGATATTTATACAACATGAATAAAACCAATCCATAATGGGAAATATCATGTAATATCATGGTCATTTCTAGAGAAGGAAATCCATATCAAAGATCATTTAATAATATACCTTGAAGGATAGTTTAGAAAAGATTGTCTCCAAATATTTTTGTATTTATTAATAAATATATAATCTAACAAAACCATTAAAAATTTTAACAATGAGTTATTTTTTTCACTTTCCCATCCCTATTTTTATTTATACAAAATACATTTATCAAGGGGGTCTAGATATCTAATAAAACAAGAGTAAATACAAACTTTCACTTCATGTTTTTTGATGTGTTTGTTGAATTTGAGTACAAGTTACTATATACTAATGAAATTATATTTGAATAGCCCCAATAGAAGATAGGTTAGAGTTAGTATTACATTATAGAAATAATATGGATATATTCTTAGTTTAACTTGACCAATGTATTTTTATACTATGATTAAAAACATTTTTTACACTAAAACCTGATATAAAATGAAACACTAACACTTTAAAATAAAACCATTAATTTTAATGATTATTATTTCTCCATGAAATTGTTAGTTATAAATATATGTAACCAAATAATGGACATTATGTATAAAAGTGATGAAATGGCACCAAGTAGTGGGATTATTCCTTTAGAGATCACATGTCAAAACATAGAAAAGTGGCTGTGTTTTATAGGATATTCTAGAAGAAGACTAAGCCCAAATCCACCCAATATGTTATGAGAGAAATATTTTGTTGGAGAAATTAAATGTCATTTAAATTACCCAGTGTTGAATACTAGTGTAATCACTACCTCTTACTTCCACCGGAGATTATTTTATTCTTAAGTATTACATAGAGATCCTTAGGGGTTATGTAAATAGAAATTAATATTATATAAAAATATAATAATCAACGTAACAGATTATTTATTTATCATATTTCTTTATATATTTCAAATATTCACTTTAAAAGAAAATAAATGTTCATTTTTATTATTAGTGAATTAAAAAAATTCAATTAATATAGGTTGAAAGAAAATAAGACCATTTTCAGCTAAATATTTATTTTTATACGATTGGATTTTATGCAATTTATATTAAGAAGCAAGAAATACTATTTATTAAATATATTTTTGATAAAAATAATATACATAATTGGTGATTAATATGAAATAAGAATATGAATAGTTGGAATTTTAAAATGTAATTTTCCTTTAAATCTAGTTTTAATTTTATTTTTTAGTTTAAAAATAAAATTGAAAAATTTTAGGCTTTGAATTTGATAAAATAAACTTCACTTTTTATTCATAATAAAAAAAATAAACTCTATATTTTTAAAAAAAATTTCTGAAAAGGTTGAAGTTTTTGTGAATAATTAAAAGATATTGATTTTTTAAACACTCCCACATTTATAAAACATGAATTAATGGAATCTTTATTAAAAATATTTTTAACAAAATATCAATATTTAAAAATTTAAACAAATAATTTAAAAATAAAATGTTTAATTTATGAAACACATGTTTAACATTTTGGAATCATAAGTAATATTATACTTCAATAAAGACAATATTTAGTTTTTTTTATTTTAACTAAGTACAAACAAGGTGAAATTTGGTATTTTATTACTTTGAAGTAAAATTAATTTTTTTAAAGACCAATTTATATCATAAGAAAACATTGAAGATTTTAACATGTAGAAATATTTTAACTTAAAAATTATGTTTTTCTAAAAGTGTGTTTTTACATGATACATGAAATAATTTTTAAATAAATTTTACAGACACATAAAATTATTATAAAACAAAAAGTATTTAATATTTTTAATAAGTTGGTTGAAATTATTTGATAAGGAATATTTTATTTTAATTAATTGAAAATAAATTACTTTGGTAATATTTGGTTTCAATAGTAAAAAAAATAGTAAAAGTGAAAAATATAAGTGTAAAAGACTTATAAAAATGATAATAATGATTGATAAAAATTTTCATTAAAGATTTCAAAACATTATCCTAATATCTAATTCATTATTTTTCATTTTTGTATCCATTTTACCTATGAATAGTAACTTTACCTATTATATTATTACAAAAAGGATATCCTCTACCTTATTAAAGGAGTCATCACCAGCCCAATTCTACTCACATACAATGCCTCTTATATTTGACCAAAATATACCAAAATAACTCTAAAAATATCATATAATTTTCCTTTATTGCTTCCCTATCAAAATTCCACTTCGAAAATCGTTAGTCCAATTTTCAAACGATATTTTTGAAGAAGCATTGTAAGAATTCTAAATCAAAACTTTTTTCCTATCCCTTTAATTATACTTATAACTTACCAAATTTAGTTTTTCCAATTATAATATAAGTAATATATTATTTTTATTATTTTTATTATCATTAATTATAAGTAAATATTACTAACATAAATTTCCCTTTTATTTAGAAAAGTGAAAACGTAATTTCTGCATTAATGAAAAATATCGTCTTCATAAAGCGATGCTTTAAATTTTCATTAACCACATTTATTGGATAGTTAAAAAATGGGTATTTAATGAATTAATATGATATTTATAAAATTTTAATATTCTTTAATTATAAACTATTACCTACTATCCTCCTATTACATAGACAACGAATAAGATGTGTGTGTGAACGTGTGAACTACGACCCCCATGAAAGTGACATATTCCATTTTTCATGATAGTATTTTATTATATATCAAAATATCATATAAACATATTAAAAACCATTAAAAATATAAATAATATCATTGGAATTTTCAAATAATGATGTTATTCAAAAAGAATCACTTTCTTTACTATAATCACCCATAAATTATAGCTGGTTCTTGTTTGGGTTAGTTGAACCACCTACATGAAAAATGATATAAATTTTTATCATGGGTAACCCAGGAAAAAACATAAATTTTATATTATAAAATAATAAGAAAATATTTATTTTTTCTCTTTTTGGAATGGTAATAGTAACATCTATCAAGTTATTAAGATACCACCCCTCATTCATGAAAATTACCAAAATAAGTTCCTCACCGATTAAACTGTTTAAAATAATAACTAAATTAATTATAAAATGATTTTAAAACATGATAAATCATTATAAAATGGATATTAATGAAACAATAATGATCTTTTATAGGTTAAATTTTAATCTTTAAATAAGAATTTACACTGTCATTATGAAACTAGTAATCAAAGTTAACAACTTTTGATGATAAAAATAAAATATAACTAACTATCATGTTTGTAACAAATTATTATAAATGAAATTTATTAATGAATTCATGTGAGAAAAATTTTCTTAAATTATTTATTAAGATAATTATTTTTTATACATGTGTTTAGACAATGTTTGACTAAGTTGTATTTAAAGTAAGAGTTTCTATATCTCTATTTTTATTCCTTAAAACATGATTCATATTCATTACTTATTCATTTTGTGGTGTATATATTTCCCAATGATTTATATTTGTAATAACATCTATTAAATTTAATTGATTTAAAAATCAGTCACACATTTATCTTTTATGGTATTTTCATTTAAAAGATATTAAATTTATAGGGGTCTTTATTTCCTTTACTCCCTTCACTAAGTTATAATTATTAATCTTTAACAGATTGCTTTAATTATTGGTTGAATTCATCTTAATATTTTATTTCATGATACTCTATCTTACTATTTCAGAATAAATAATTTTTAATTCAGATATTTTACATTGTTGAGTATCTTCCAAAAAACGTTTATCATTGTTGAAAATAATTACCATCTTATTTAAAAACAATTTCCCCTCCATGTCTATATTTTTCTCCCCTCTAGTTTTATCCTTTATATTTGGAAACCAAAAAATGTATTATCTCATGTGACCTTTACATTTACTTCTTACTATTTTGGGAAGGATGTTTAATTATCTCTTTTTGTGATGTTGGTTTTCAAGAAAATTATTTTAAAATATTTAAAATGTTTTTCCTTTCATGATGTTATGTTTCATATTCAAATGATAATTTATTTTATTGAAATTTAAATTATTTATATGGATCTATTATTTTATATCCCTTTTAAAAGTAACTATTTTCAAAAAATTTCAATTAACCTTTATAAAAATTACTTTTTAATGTGTTGTAATTTTATGTTTTACTTCTATCATAAAAATAATTCAAACTTTTTTCTAAAATTTCACTCACAATATGAAAATTCTTCATTATAGAAACTCATTTTCATAATTTAATATGATTTTAAAAAAGATTTTTACAATTTATGTTTTTTTTAAAAAAAGAAACCTTTTTTATATTTTTCAAAAGTAAAAGTATTATTTTTAAAATTAAATAATGATTTTAACCATGATTTTAAAGGTCTGTATTTTAATAAATAATACATCAATGTTTCTATGTATCCCTTAATAGAGTTTTTTTAAAATATTTGTATTATATTTTTTAATTTTGAAATCCCTTTTTTGGTTGTAAATAATAAAAATTATTTATTTTAAAGTGCTTCATTTTAAAGAATTGGTTTTGGTGTTTTAAAGCCATTTAAAATGGGCATTTCCACTCAATTCTCAAGTGGTACATCAGATGATCTTAAAATTATATTTTTCATCTATTTAAACATAATTTATGGTCCTTACATAACACTGGGGATATTTATAATCCACTATCCAAATAGATTGTTTATATTTTTATAGAATGTTCAAGTAAAGTATTTTCATGAATCTCATCTCATTTCCATGGGATAATTATGTGAAGTTTGAAGAATGAAAGTTTTTCATGTTCTAATGGAACCTAAATATTTAGATGTTTATTATTTTATGGGCTAGTAATATATAAACCGCTAATTAATTAGGTAAATATTTACATATCATGAAATAATAAAGGGAAACAAGTAGTGGTTCTCAATCCACCCAGGAAAATAAGTAGTGACAATCGATCCACTTATGGAAACATGAAGTATTGATTGATTCTCCATGGGAGGAATTAAGCAATTATTGATATAATAAGTGAAATAGGTAGTGAATCCTGATACACTAAGGGAAACATGAATTTACATCTGATCCACTAAGAGAAATATGATGTAATTCCAAATACACCGTTGCAAATATGTAGAGATATGAGATCCACTAGCATAAATTGGTTCCTTTTCAAGATTGAGTATGTCATTCTTGTATGTTTATTATTGTACAAATATTCTATGTTATAGCCCAATGATTATTACTTATAGACCATTTTTGTTGTCTCTAACTATTTTTCCAAGTTATATGTTTATTAATTTGTTATTACATGTTTTTATCATGAATTATGAATAATTATTATTATTCCATGATATTTTTTATAATATATTTCTCCCCTTCTCATCATATTCTTATGATCTAACCCTTAATGACATATGGATGAGTATTTCCCTTACCAAGCATTTTAGCCCACCCTTTTCTTATATTTCCATTTTCCAGGTTATGAAGATGAGTATAACCTATGAGGTGTCTAGAAGGGGGTTTAGTGTGGCTCGATTTTGGATACATGTTTACAAGTATCATATAATATGATTCTTAGGTAGATAATTCTAAAAGTCACAAAAACATAAAATATTAGGATTATATGACTATTGTGACATTTAATTTTTAAATTATAGGAATGATATAAAATAAAATATATTTCAGTTGGATCATATCAATTTGTATCAAATACAAAGTTTAAATATAGTTTCCTTTTCATTAAATTAGGGAGTGTGTGTCTGTGTCACCTTGTCCAACATTCTCTCAAATTTAATTTACAAACTCTCTCATCATGAGTGGTAAAAGGGTGAGAACAAAATGTTAGCGGAGAATAATTTTCACTTATATGACCTTCCCTTTACAGTAATGATATAAAAAATGGAGAAAATGTATTTCATATTTTCATTTATCATTAATAATGTGGATAATAAAAAATGAAATATATTATAGTGGAGTTTTTATGATTTTTGAAATCAAACACCAAGGGGGAGATAGAAGTTCACAAAGGTTTATGTTCATCGTATTTAATGTCAATGAATCATGTTAATGTGTATGTGAATATTTTTGGGTTGAATTTGGTTGAAGGGGGAATAATCCTCCCAAATAATATGAAGACAATACCAATACATTGATGGGATATGGTAAAAAATATACCATTGAACACACAATGGAATATCACTACATATGTTAACAATGTCATTTGGAATATTTGGAAACTGGTTTGGGAGTATCACTAGAAATTTGATGATTATTGAGTAATTTTTTATTTTGAAGGAAAAGTGTTGAGGATTTAGGTTTAATGTACAATAATTGAAAAGAAGTATACAATATAAGAGTGATGATGGATATTGAATCGGTACTAGATAAAATGTTAAACTATAATTAAAATGATAAAAATAGGTTTAATTATTTGAGAGAAGTTGAATGAATTAAAGAGAAAAAACAAGGTGTACATGGTATAAAGGATAACTGAAATTAGTGTTTAAATAACTTGAATGAAGTTTAGAGTTAACTGAGTTGAAATATAGAGCAAATAGGTGTCATAATTTCCTAAAATACTCTAAAACGAGTATATATACTTCTATGTACTTTTGAAACATGATAAATCCATTGGGAATTTTTTTTGATAAATCCCACGATTATTTGAAGCTATTATGAGGTTATTAAAATTTATATAATATTACCTAAGTAGATTAAAAGTGACTTTAAATGTATTTGAATAATTATAAAATTCATAAGCTTCAACTGAATATTTTATAATATTTGACCATGTATGAGTATTCAAGATAAAAGGCATGATCAATGTAAGAGTAATTTAATCCATGTAAAATGAAAAAGGAATTGGTGTGTAGTGAATACATAATTATTATGGATGAATATAGAAGGGTCATTTTGGTTCGGATGTAGTGAATTGAAAAACCTATGTAACTCATATAGGAGTTAGAAATTTTTTAAAATCCATCTAAGGAATACATTTATGATGACCATATAAGATTAAGGGATATCATGTAAGAGTCAATGATGTTAATGTTTTTACCAATTCATATATTTTTTAAGAGTTAATATGTCTGATGAAAGAGTCATAGAGAATTATATAAGATCATATGATAAATGTAAGATTGGTTTGCGTATCCTTATTATATTTATCATGTTTAGTTGTTTTTAAAATTTTTAAAAGGATTCACCCATGTAACAGTCAAGATCATTGAGCCACATACGGGTTATTCAGATTGAATTAAGTGTCATTTGAATCATGTTATAGTTAATTAGAGACCATATACATGTGGTTTAAACAATATTTACTACTATCTATATTAGATAATTCCATGTAAAATTAATTTTAATCTTACATGATAACTTAATAAATTTGATAACTCTATGTTTCTAGAATTAAATATTTTATAAAAAATTAATATTTAATGATCCTTATTTTATTCTTTTAATATTGAAAATATAATATTTCTTTGTTTATCCATGATTAAAGACTTAATTTTAGGATGATGAAAAATGAAAATTAGGAGATTTATATTTCATTTAATTTCATATTTTCAATTGAGAACATTTCAATGTCAATTTTGGTGAAAAAATGTATTTTAAATATATTGTTCCCTATAATAATATTTATTTTTTTGAACATCTCAAAATTAATTTTGATTCAATCTAGATAAATTGGTAAGATGATCTTCATGATTTTTTAAAAAAAAATTCCAAACTGAGAATAATTTATTTTTAAATAATTAATCTTGAAATAAAAAACATTTTATTAAACAAATAATGAAATTAACTTTTAAAGGGAATTTACCATTCCTAAATGGTTCAAATATGACAAGATGTATTTTTTTATTATTGTTGAATATTTAGTGGAAGATATGGTTGTGAATTATCTCTAAAATAAAAGTGAATTGAAATCTTATTGTGGTGTTATAAATGCACTTATATTGTGAAGAATGTGACACACCCAAAATTTTATTTACCATAGTATATAAATATACATAAAGATTTTTTAATTTGAGTATTTAAAGACTATATTTTGAGAATATTCTTCTCAATCATGGTGGTAAAAATAAAATGAATACTTATTTGGATGAGAGGAAAAGAGAATAAAAATAAGAAGGGTATTCCTATCATTTTAATAGAGACACCAATTTATGAAAAAGTGGATATTAAAGGATCATGGTTACACACCCAAATAAATATATTGATAAATATGAATAGATATTGATAAATAATTATTGTGAAAAATCATATGTAAAAAATATAGAGATTACATTATGTGATAAAAGATTTTAAATGCTAAGTAGATGAAACAAAAATGAATCTAAGTAGTATGAAAAATTATGTAATAATTCTTGGAGATAACTATAATAAATTGATACTTTAATAATTAATAAGATATATTAAATATCACTTAAAAATAATAATCTTAATTGGTTATATTGAGTTGTTTCAAATGTGTTGAAAATTAAGGAGAAAAGGAAGAGTAAACTATGATACAATGCATTACTGAAGTAGTTTTTATAGAGAGGACATCACTGCTATATTTATTCATAAATTGAATTTTGAAGATTTTAGAAATTTAAGTTATACTATATTCTAAAAAATCAGATGAGCATGAGTGAGAGAAATCTAGTGAAAAGATTTTGTATATGATCCGAAAGTAATACTTAATAGTAGATACCATGTTACATGCTAGTATTACTGAAGATTAAATGGTATTAAGAGAATATAAGTTGGGAATAATACATTATGATATTAATTATTGAAATTATATAATTAATAAATATATTTTTCAAAGGTTTAAAAAATCTTGAGTTACTAGTTAGGATATTGAAGTGTTGTGGGATGCTGGAAAGGAAAAGTATCTTAGGATACTGTGTGACCAAAGATCCTGGATGAGAACATGCCACCTCTGATATGTAGGTTAAAAAAATGGGTATAATAAAACCCAAAACCAATAAAATCTTATTAATCATAAGATTTTATTTCAAAATACATGACTCAAACATTCATATCATATCATTGAGTTGGTTTCCTAGGAGGGGTTGACATTGTAAAAACACAATATGTCTCTTTTTTGAATATCTATATTGCATTTTATATGTGTGTTTCTTTTTTAATGCATAAAATAGATCCATATGTCTTAACTATAAACATGGTTTCAAAAACCAAGTGGTTATAATTTATAATGAATATATATAATTTTGTAAAATTTCAGCCACACCTAATTCATCCCTTCTTTAGCATCTCTACATGGAATCTATGGGAATTTTCTTTTGTTTGGTCATCATAGGGGTACTCAATACTTCAGTAATGTGGATATTTGATCAAGATATAATACATTAATGGTAAAAATAGAATATATATCATTCAAAACCTTCTCTATAATATATAAAAAATATAAAATCGTAGTCATTCCCTTCGAACTGAAAAAACACCCCTTCTATATTCATATATTATATAAATAATGTCTCTAGGGAATAACTAGAAAAATTTATGGTAGTATATATTAAATTTTTTCATATATTATAGTTTTAATGAATAACATGAGGATATATTTTCTAGTTTTATAAGGAAATTATAAAAGGATAATGGATATTCCAAGTTAAAAAAGTATAAATTTTGGCAAAAAAATATCTTTATTAGGTCATGTAATCACAAGATATGATATCCATTGATCCAATAAAGAATGTGTTGATTGAAAAGTTGGACAAAACTATAAATATGGAAGATATATTTAGTTTTATTATATTAGTAGTATACTATACTTATTTTGTGAGAAAGTTCTCTTGATTTTTAAATACACAAATAAAGTTAACTGAAATGGGAGTGAAGAATCTATGAATAGAAGTTTATGAAGATAGATTCAATGAGCTTAATATAATGTTGGTTATTATATCTATACTTACATTTCCCTATAATAGATATATTTTTTTTATTTTTCAAAGAAACTTATGAAAAGTTAAATTATATTCCAAGTTAAAAAAGTATAAATTTTATCTAAAATGTATCTTTATTGGGTCATGTAACCACACAATAAGGATATGAGTGGATCAAATAAAGGAAGTTGTGATTGAAATTTTTTCCAAAACTAATACTATAATAGATATATGTAGTTTTATTTTTTTATTAGGATACAATCCATGTTTTTTGAGTAATTTCTCATGATTCTTAAATATACTATTGACATTAACTTTGATGTGAGTGAATTTTCAAGGAATAGAGTATTGTGAAGATAACATCAATGAGTTTAAGAAGAGTTTTTTAATTACACCAATACATACATTTCCATATAATAGAGATGTGTTTTTGTTATATTTTGTTTTATTGATAATGTGTGGGATGTTTCCTTATGAAAAATGAAATGATGATAGATTATGAATCACAGTAATTAAATAACCACAAACAAGATTATCTGATAGGTGATCTAGAGTTGGTACATGTAATCTTTTCATTAAATTTTTTGATACATTATCTTTGTGGTGAGAAGAGTGATATATAGGAATATATAGATATATAAATGGAGAATAATGTATATTTTTATACAGAAGTTGTTGAACATGTGAAAAAGTGTATGGTCAGAGTTATTTTAATACTAGGATTTCTCAATAAATTTCTATTATAGGAAAGAAAAAAGGTAGGGCATAGTATATATAGAAAGGAGCATGCTACCCTATCCATGATGATGATCTAAAGGGTAAATATTTTTATGGATATTAAAAGGATTAATATGAAAGTAAAAAAAGGAATGAATGAAATTCATCCTGCCCAAAATTGTTTATCTTTAATCCATATATGTGAAGACCAAGGAGGATTATAAAGATGATATGGAGGTGCAATGAAGGTAGAAAATACATTGGATCTTTTATTTGATACAAATCAAGTTAAGAAAATATAGAACCTAGATATGTGATCCAACCATACTAGAGTGGAAAAAAGACCATTTACATGATTTATAGTGCTTATCCTTATTTATTTTTCCTAAAAGTAGAAAGATATATAGAAATACTACAGATCATTTTTGGATGGACAATATGAAGTGATATATTTTAGAGTATATATATTGATTCTTGATAAGAAAATAATCAAAAGTTGGACATCCTAAATTTATGGGGATGATGCAACCATTTCCTACATTAACATGGAAATAGGAGAACATCCCCCAGGATTTCATCATCGGTATTCTTAAGAGTTATAAAATAAAAACATTCATCTAGGCAGTGAAGGATTGATTTATAAAGTTTTCAGAATGAATTACTATTTGAGAGGATCTATCACTTTACCATATTGAGTATATATGCATATTGAATGTTTAAAGTCTACATAATGTATAACTTTAAACTATAACTAATCTTAATTCAAGGTTAATGTCAAATTTCAAGAGAATTATTCATTATGATTTGGATATATATGTGAGATTTATCCTTTCTTATCATCCTAAAACTAATGGGCAGTTTAAAAGGACCATTCAAACATTATAATATATGCTTAGATCATTCTAAATAGATTTTAAAGGAAGTTGGGATTTAAATCTTTGTGAAGTATAGTTCCCATATAATAATAGCTTCCAATATTGAATCCAAATTGAAGAAGATCTGATGTCTGATCTTTTGGGAAAAAATCTAATAGAAGAAGATGTTAGGACCTGATCTTGTTTGAGAAATAAGTTATAATATTCAAATACCTTGTTGAAATAAAAAATGTATTGAAAATTAAATAGAAGAGATATGTTGATAATCATTGATAATATATAGAGTTTTACAATGGTGAAAATTTATTCCTTGAAAAATCATCTTGGTAGAGGCTTAATAGATTAATGCGGAAATAGAAGTTAATCCGTGGACACATTGCTCCCTATTAAATTCTCGATAATGGGGAGATTGTAACTCAATACTTAGTGATTCCATGAAACCAAACATAGGATCATGATGTGTTCCATGATTCACTTTTTGAGAAAGTATATACCAAATCTATCAGATGTATCTATCATAAAAGATATATAATTGAAACATAAGATCACTTATAAATCACACAAAATGGAGAAACTCAATATTAGAGGTAATGTACTACAAATAAATACAACCAACCTAGTTAAAGTTTTTTTGCGATATTATAATCTTTAGGAACTAATGTTGGACTCTAAAGATATAAAGAAAAAAATAAACTTCTTTTGTTTCATAATTTTAATGAAAAATTTAGGGTTAAATTATTTTAGGGTGTATAGAATGTAACACATAAATAATTTAGTATGTATTTTTCATTAATAAATTTGGTATATTTGATAGCTTTTGATACAAAAAAATTGACATGAATGATAGATTATTTCATTATTGTAGAATATTTGAATACAAAATTAAATACATTAAAGATAAATAAATGAATTATAATTAATAAATTACTAAAGTAATAAATAAAAAAGTAATGAAAAATACCTGAAGGTTTAAATTATCCTAATAATGATATTCTATAAGGATAATATTAGGGATTATTATTATAAAAATAATACCATTCATTTAAAATATATGAAAAATCATTAAAAATAAAATTAGAGAATGTGATGAGCGATTTTGATGAAGTGTGCATAGTTTTATATATGAATTTAATATAGCCATTATATATATAAATATTAAGAATATATATATTTTGATAACATCAATGGAAAAAATAATAATTAATGTGAAAAAATATAAGTTTGTTAGTTTTTGTATTTTATAAATATCTGAGCATTATAATATAACTGCTAAATTGGCGAGAATAAATAGAAATAATAAAATTATATAAATCTATAAAGGAAGGGAAATTTAATGGCATTAAGTAGTAGAATTATTCATAATCTTTCTAATTTCTACAATATTGAAATGTATGTAACATAACTAGGGTTTCCCCAAAACTAATCCCAAGTAGAACTTTAGCAAGTACAACTTGAGTGAAATAATCTATAGATGAAGTTCAAGATCGTGGAAATCACTATGAGATCCATGCTAGATAAATCACAACTCATGACTAACACCATTACATATCGTACCATTAGGTATTGTTAATGGGTATTGAGGCGTTTTATAAGTACAAATTTGATGATATAAACAGGTAATTATAATATAATAAATGTTATTAATGTTTTTATTATTGTGTGTATTCTTTCAATTTTGGGGATTTTATAAAATTTAATTTTAAAGAATGAATTTAATTAAACCGGAAAGGTTGTTTTTGATACAAATTAATTTATAAAACTCAATAAAACATTAGTAAATATATAATAAATTTTAATTAATTTTTAATAAGATTATTTAATGTTAAAATGAATGATTTTTCACTAATTTATTTTTTATTATTTTAATTACTACTTATTTTTTAAAAAATATAAATTTATTTATCTTAAATTATTTATATTATATTAAAAAAAATCTTTTGATGATTGAAACTAGGAAAGTAATAAAAAAAATTATAATTTTTACCTAAATATACATTTTTCAAATAATTATTTTTCATGGGTTATGTGTTTTTAAATTAAAATTAATGTTAATAATTTTTAGAAATTGAATCCAATAAAATTAATTTACTATTTTGAATAAAAATTTTAAATTAGGTAAAAATTAAAGTTTCATTTTGAGGCCTAAAAATATGTTATTGAGGTAAAAATTGAATTACCACATTAAAGGTAAAATGGAAAAAGTGTTGACATAAGGGGTAAAGACCTAAAATAACAAAAAATATTTTACAAAATGTGTGTATGAGGAAATTATTGAATAAAAGTTATACTATGTCTTTTGTTTCTGAAAATTTAATCCATATTTCATGAGAAATTACATTTCTTATTAATTTAGGATGGGTATTTTTGAAAAGGTCATTCATTATCACTTATAAAGGGACCCCTCCTCTACCCATATAGAGGTAAACATTTTATTTAGTATCCACTTGAATACTTGTGTAAATTCCATCCCTAAAAATATTATCCAACATTTTTTAACCTTTGGACACAATAAGTAATTTTAAATTGTTATTTTTCCAAGTGGCTCTCCAAGAGAAGATTCAAGTCTTCAATGTAACTTTTATCCTCTACCCAATGATTTTTCTTAATCCATTTCATCCACATGTTCATAAATCTTATTTATAATTTTAATAACATTATTTCTAAAACATTATTCTTCTATAAATGTGATATTTCAACTATAATATGTCATTTTCATATTCATTCATTCGTTATAATGTGTTCTTGTTTGGGTCGGTTCTACCACATTTATGAATGATATTATAATGGATATATCATGAATGATTAGTAAAACATAAATTATAGTAGCATGATGTAATAATGATTAATTTTGGATGTTTTTGATAATTCTATAATGGTAATATATAAAATTATATTCATTAAAAAAATCAATTCGTTTTATTTAATAGAAATTTACAAAAGGTAGATTTTAATCGTTATATACAGACAGTCATTATAACTTCCATAAAAATTACATTATAATTCAAAACTATATAAACAATATGTATGTAAACTCCCTAACCATTCCATAGGGTATTGAATCATGATCAATGATTAATTATTGGAACCACTACATCAAATATAGCATAGGAAAATAGTACAATTAACACACAAATATAAATTTTACTATTGTATGATTTATAAATAGGTAATAATTTATTATAAATGAATTATAAAATGTAATATAAATATAAAATTATTTTTATATATCCATGGAATTTTTTACTAATAGGGAATCCGTGGTAATGGTTTTTTACTCAATATTCTTTCATTGATTCATACACCTTTTTCATTCACTATGTCCTTAAAAGCTTGATTTATTGTACACAATTATTAAATAACGTTGTATTTTTAATTCCTATACGGTTGTCTTCATAACAATATATAAGTTTAATTTTATTGATTCTTGCATCATAAAATGTGATATTTTAAGGGGATTTTATACTATTTAATATTTTTGAGACACGTTTCTGATTATGCACCTATTTTCAATTAATTGTAATATATATAACCTATTGCATATTTTTTCTTTTTTTAAGTTATTAAAAGTTCCATTTCACATTTTATAATTCTTTTTTAATTGCCTCTTTCGTTAAAAAAGTTGTTAATTTTTTTAAAAAGTAAATCTTTGAAATATATAAAATAATATTTTTATAGAAAGACATTAAGATGAAGTGACATTCCATGGATCAGTGAGCTAGAAATTTTTATTTCAAAAATATTAAATATATTAATATCTTGAATGTTTAGTTTTACAAAAATTTTGGAATAAATCTCAGATGGGGTATCAGATCTAAAATATGGGCCTACCATTGAGTCAGGAATATGAGATTTACCTTAAGTGTGACATAAACATTGTCGGCACTAGATGTTTTGAATAGAGTTTTCACATGAGAAAATAATAAAATAAATAATAAAATTTATAAATTTTATTAAATGTTGATGTATCAAATGAAATTCCTATATAAATATATAATTATACCAAATCCCAATGGTAATCTCTAAAACTACTAGATTTTGAGGAGATCCATTGGAAGAAAATCTTGGAGAATGATAATAGATTAATGATCGAGATTGTTTTTTTGAGGATTTCATCACCAACGGTGGTTTGAAATTTCACCTATGATGTTGATGTATGAAAATTATACATTACTAATAAATCTAAACCTATGATATAATGTTTTATTTATATTGATTCATCAAGTTATTTTCTCCCATGTTGAATTTCAGATAAATATAATAACAAGGATTGACCCACACTTGAAGGAATGATTTAATTATTGTTGATTTTATTAACTATTGGATATTTATTTCTAATACCAATAGTAATGAATTTGATCCACCATTAACAAGTAATATGTTCATTCCTCATTTTTTGGTCTGTGATTTATTTTTCCCTACTACATGATGTGTGACCCAAGATGGAACCTCAGTTTGTACTCAGGGAGTACATAAGTGAGTATGTGGCTAGGTACCCGAACATGAACATGGCTAGGAAAAGTTTACATGGGAAGAACCATGCACTTGGAGATCACCAGGTGTACATGTTCATGAGTAGATGATCATTCTCAAAGACATAAGAATGTTAGGAATTAGAGGTTTATAAAATATACCCTAGTTACAATCCATACACTTTCTTGGAGATGTCATGGAGGTATTCATCTCCTCTATATAAACCATTAACGGTTGAGTTCCTTCCATTAGTTTATCACTAGAAAAGTACAATACGATAATACATACATAGTATTAGATTGTGATACCATCCCTGGGTGTTTTCTAATATATATTTTTTGGGGTCCATAGTGATTATGGGAGTGATCCTCTATCATCATTACATTCCATGGGTAGTTTGTTTTGGTATCGGCATGACCACCATGCACTGGGCATTGATTCCCTATTTAGTAGTCTGTTCTAGTAGGGATCGTAGTATCATAGAGTATATGATCACCTACATGACATGTTATACTATAATGGATTGTAGTTCCCACTCTGATCTGGGGTGTGATCCATTATCTGGGTATTAAAATCTTTAGATTATAGTAAGTACAAATCAAGTAGTGAGTTCTCCCAGAACACGCATTACCTTGATGCCTTGCGTAAAATCATATCAGAATAAGTGGATAGAAATTCTTGATACATGGATTATACTATAATAATATCTGGGTTTTGTTTATTATATTTTTATGAGGCAAGTAATATGGATTCTTTATATCTGGTTATTTTTGGTTTTGATACAAGGTATTGTTATGCTCACCCCTGCAAATGCTTTGACCACACGAATTGTGTCTTATGTAGATAAAAAACCTTTTATAAGGTTTCTGAGGAGGGACGAGAGTAAGTGGATAAAATTTATATACTATAACGACTGAGGTTTATACCATTGTTTCATTTTAAAGTATTCCCATCCTTCCAAGAAAGTTGAACTCCTTTGGAATTTTTTCTGGGTATGTGTTTGGTCCATTTATCTCTGTGAGTAATTGTTATCATACTTCATTTTTTTGGATATATATGGTACAATAATTTATGGTATCCATTGTTTTAATTTATTTTTAATGTATAGGCTCAGAGATATGTTCGTGTGTATAGGTATATTAAGATAATCCTTCCCATGTGTGGGATATACCTACTTGGTTCTAGTTGCTAGCCCCTAGCCTATTTGAGGCGGGCTTGGGGTTGTGAAAATCAGTATACCACTACCTAAGTGGACCCTAGTCGGTCAGGTTGTAACATAGTGGTATCATAGGGGTTTTCATCCTAGAACTATAATTTGGAGTTTTCTTTTGTGAAGTCATGAGGATTGATTTAGGTTTTATGTAAAAAGTGTGAAAGTGTTTCTAGTTAGACTCTTGTATGAGGGGTAATAATATTGGTGTCGCTGGTGATATATCAATTCAATATGACTCTAAAAATATGCCTGTGGATTGGATTTTTGGTGGCACTGGTTGTGGGGAAAAACATTTGTACATTTATAATATATGAATGGGTTTTTGTTTCCATGTCCTTTTTGATTCAGCTCCCCATATATACTCTAAAGACCGTGGTGTATCATGATCTTATTTTAGGATTCCCAATGATGTTTTCTATCCAGGATTCCATAGAAGGACCATATAGTTGATCCTCCAATTGATGATCCTTTTGTATAGGGACCTATACTAGAGGTGGTACATTTGAGTCATTTTCCTATCATGCCACTACCCATTGAGAAGTTGTTCACACTAAAAGTACTTCCCAAGTATGCACATAGTATTAGTGCACCAGATTAGTTTTTGAGGTAGTGACATCCTAGGTTTTGTGGTGATCCATACCCCTAGGTAGTTAAGGATTGGATAGAGGCATTCACTTGTTTTTTCCTCCTAGTGAGGACACCAATAGATAAAATTGTGGTCCTTCTAGCGAGTCGTATTCACGTCCTCACTAAGTGATGGAGGATTCAGGTGACCCAATCTCATGTTCAGATAACTCTATCATAGTTATACTTTAAAAAAAATCATCCGGGAGATGTTTTATCTTGAATCATTATGATCAGTAAAGATCCTAGATATTCAACAACTTTTTTAGAGAATCATGACTATTTTTGATTACTCAGTGAGGTTTATAGACCATTTATGGTACTCTTTGGATATGGTTTGATATTTTTTATTCACAGAAATTTCATTTTAGATGGGATTACATTGAGATGATAGGGTTGGATGACACCTCTCTACATTCCCACCTAGGATTGAGTTCTTGAGAATGAATTAGTAGAAGAGATATTCCTGGAAGAGAAAACTTTGATAGTGGGTCCTAATAGTGGACACCCAAGAGATGAGACATCAATATTTGGTTGATAATAGTCATCCCATGGATCTGGGAATAGAAGATTCTTTAGGAGACAATACTCTAATAGAGAATCCAAAATATAGGGCTATTATGATAAATCATGTCAGCCAAGTTGGTGGTGGTGTTTCTCCTATGATGGTCAAAGATATTTTTCTCTATATTATCTAACCCATTGTATAGTTAACATAGAGACAGTATTAAGACCTAATAGGAAGAGGAAACATAAAGATAAAAGAGGTCCATTGTGCAGTGTATGAGGAAGAGGAGTGGGTCGAGATATATGAGGTTGAAAGAAATATGAAATATCACCACCACCACCCCCAGGTGGTTTATACCAGGATCATGGAGCTAGTGAGTAGGGGTGAGGATAGCTGTAGATAGTAGATTCATATAACCCTAAGGCTCTAAGGATGATACAATGTACGATTTATGGATTATCTACCTTATATGTATTATTGATAGTCATAGATAATAACCATTCCTTTCTTTACACTACCCCATTTTGAGATATAATGAATCTTGTTGAGCCTTTGGATTATCATTTTCATTTGGAGACTTCGACCAGAGGTGAATCAATAATCACACACTTCTTCCAATAGATTCACTTGATTCTTATAGAAACGAAAAATTTATGGGGTCTCTTTATAGAACTAATGAGGCCCTACAATATCATCTTAGTTATGGATTGACTATCCACAGTTCATGCCCATATTGAATTATTCAAGTGCAGGATATCATGTCCCCATGATGATGGGATGGGGTTCTCATTTGTGGGTGAAAAGGAACCCTCGATATAATTGGATGGGTTCATATATATAGGAGTGTAGACTATTTTTTACTAGTGGGAAAACATAATCCTCAGAGTTGTGGGTTTTATGATATTAAATATTTATACAGTGGTGGTGGAGTATGAGGACGTGTTTCCTGAAGTAGTTCCTGGATTACCTCAATTCAAAGAGTTATATTTTAGAATCCAATTTCACCTAGTGAAAACCCCGATATCTTCACCAGCCAATTAGATAGCTCCCACAAAGGTTTATGATCTGAGGGTGTAGTTGGACGACTTACATAGAAAGTGATTTTTCAGACCCAGTATATTCCCTTGGGAATTCCAATATTATTCTCAAAGAATGTGGAAAATATTTTGAGGTTATGTATCTATTATGAGAACCTAAATTAGGTGACCATGAAGAATAAGTATCAACTAATGAAGATTGAAAACCAATTCGTTCAGTTGAGAGGGTAATTATGGTTCTCAAAGATTTACCTCATAACTTTCTATCAATAGCTGAGAGTACGGGATGAGGATATACTGAAAAATAAATTTTTAAGTCTCTATAGTCACTAAGAGTAATTGGTGATGACCATAGATGTGAGGAATGTCCCATCAGTGTTAATGGGCCTCATGAACCAGATATTTTAGTATTTACAAAATATTTTTTTTTGATTTCTTCATCAATGATATCACAATTCACTTAGACTTCGAGGAAGAGAATGTGATAATATTGAGGATGGTTCTAGGAACAATTTGAGAGCACTAGATTTATGAGATTCTCTCTAAGTGTTAGTTTTGTGTTTATAAGGTCCATTTTTTCGGATATGTTATTTCAGCGGATGGTGTAACAGTGGAATAAGAAAAGGATGAGGTAATATTTTAATTGATACACCCCATTGTGTGATAGAGGTGTGGTACATCTTTGGATTGGTAGGATATTACCAGATATTCATGCCAATTAATCAAGGATATACTCACCATTGATTTCTTTGACCTGATAGGGGAATCCTTTCTTATGCACATAGAGGTTATGGTATTATTCTATGGAGTTGAGGTAGATATTGAAAAGTGACCCCATCTTGAGATTTCCAAAGGAGGTTATCATGTACATAGTGTTATGTGATTCTTTAGGGACCAGATATTGTTTTGTTCTAATGCAGATGTATTAGATGATTTTCTTTCAATCTAGGAAGTTGATCCCTCATGAGAAGGACTACGTGATAGAATATATAGTGTTGGAAAATATAGTCATCATAGTGAATATGTGGTGACACTACGTTATGGACAAGTGGTTTTTCATCTGTTATGATCACAATATTATCAAGCATATCTTCTCTCATTAGGATATTAACTTGATATAATGGTGATATCTAATGTTCCTTTAGGAATAAGGCTTTGAGATAATCTATTTTCATGGAAAGGAGAAAATCATTACTTATTCTCTTAGTATAAGATCTCATGTCAGTTGTTGGATGTGGGTCTAGATTAGTTGGAGTCATTGTAGTTGACCCTTGTAGAAGAGGATGTTACAGATTTCCTCATGTCAATGGTTTTTACCCCACCACTTCTACATTAATGTTGGGAGGATCAACATGGTGATACTTTTGGTAGGCCTCACATACCCAGAAATACAGTAGATGTGATCCTAATGAATTTTCTAAAGGTGGGGATAAAATAATCCTTTTTTGAGTATAGATAATGGTTCGAGTGATGTCGTGGGAGGATTTAATGAGAGAGTTTTGTGTATCCCCATTTATAAGTACATAAAGGCATGGAAAAGATATAATAGGAAATGCATTTTCAGTTTTTTTCCAAGGAATGATGTAGGGTGTAGGGGAATTTATCTCTAAATGCCTTAATTTTTTTTTCAAATATAGGCCAAACACTAGTTTCCAAAATGTTTATCCCAACACCTATAGGCTATAAAGTGGAAGTAGGATGGGTTATCTATGGAATTCAAGATATGTCTTTAATAGATGTCAAGAGAAAATGATTCCATTTGGGTGATCGTATATTGACATACCAAGTTGTCCCACTTCCTAGCTGTTTGAGAGGAGATTTAAATTGAGATCTTGGTATTCCTTTAGGTGATGGAGATAGTATGGATCAATGGAATTACAAGTAATATCATTTCATACCATGATTATCACTTGAAGTCTTGATTATAGAGAGAATTTCATGAGGTTTTGGGTCTCACATGCATTCGAGCATGGTGTTTCACCCCTAGACTAATGGCCAGACTAAGTAGAACATTTAGGTTGTAGATGGAATTCTTTGATATTAGATATTTGAATTTGAAAAAATTTGTAAGAATCACCTAACCATGGGGGTGTTTGTATAAAAAAACATGTACCTTTCCATCATTGGTATGACACCACTCAAGTATTTATATTGATTATCCGGAAGGGAACCACTATATTGGACTGATCCAGGTGAGTTGTCACTCATGGGCCTAGAGTTAGTGTGGGATAAAACAAAGAAGGTTCAGATCATCCAATAGTGGCTGAGGACTACATAGATATATTATAAGTTTTTACAGACTGACAATAATGTCCATTGGAGTTATAATAGGGAGAAGATATTGTAACGACCCGAATCCGGAGCCCTTCCACTAGCGCCCCGTACCCGGTTCACCACATGACCTCAAGCGCGTTCCCCCAAACACCAGAGGCTACAGACTAGCAGTGAGGGCCTTGGTGAATCAGTGGGGAAAATATGCCCTCATTTGGTAAAGTATGCAGCGGAAGAATAAACATACACAATAGCGGAAGTTGTAAATAGCATGAAACAACTGAACTTAAAGTAAAAGCAAGGTCTGATATAACAATGATGCAGGATGGTACATGTGTCTATGGAAAGCAGTAAGAAAACAACATGCTTAGATACAACTAAAACAAAATTACTAAAAGTAAACAGAAAATCCAGCATCATCGCAGGATAAGACCCGGTCCCAGGCTCTCCAGCTTCGACCAGAAATCAAGTACCAGAGGTGGAAGGGCCACAATCCCTACCAAAACGTGAAACCATATAATCTGTTTGGGCCAAAAAACTGGACCCAAACAGGGTGTGAGACTAATCCCAGTAGGAAACCACCACAAGATTTGTGCCCTACTGTCAGCGAGTGATATTGAAAAATTAAAGGTAAAAAATGCAGTAAAAAATTCTACCAATTACCATTCACATTCATTCAATTACACAACCAAGAAAAACCCGCAAAGTTCCTTATTCCAAGATAAGATAGTAATACAATAGGTATCTAAAAAGACTACCTAATACACGTAGTAAAAAACCCAAGCTTGTTTTTTGGCTTGGTGGACTCATCACAACCAACCAACAAGAAAACACACTGACTCTCTGGGTGGCTTAAACTAGCAGACCCCTATAGTCCAGTAATCAAACAACGCACAGACACTCTGCGAAGCTCTTACGTAAATTACCCTATGGTCTTGCAATAATAGCTGCAAACTCTCTGAGGAAGCACTTACGTATAATTCCTCCTGTGGTCTCGATGCGTGGGTAAACTAAGAAAACTCTTGGGAAGCACAAAGTCCTATTCCTATAGGTCCTGCATACGAAACTAAAACCAACAGACCCTCTAGGGAAGCACTTAATCATCTATTCCCTCTTTGATCTCCCGCACCAGGTTCTCACGGCCCTGAGCAGTCAAGTCATGCGTAATCGACTGTTATCAACCCTAAGTAAGTTAAACAACTACTTGGCTAAAAGCTACAAAATGCATCCACAAGAATATAAACAGCAGGTAATACATGCAATCAAGTCAACATGCATACTTGCAATGCAAAAAGGGGTTACCTCATAGGCAAACTAGGCCAACCAGCAACAACATCCAAAACAAGGGAAAACACCCATGGAGTGAACCTCAAACGTGCTATCAAGCAATTATCAATCATCTAGTAACCTCAAGCATACATTCACTCTAAGGCAGATAAATAAACATGATCAAAACCCTGACCCGGGATACTCGATACATGTGTATCTGACACTTTTGCAACCAAAACTCAATGAACTTCAACTTAGGGCAACAAAACACCTACCTCGATCCTAGGAGATCAATATAATTGAACCTCGGCCCGTGAATCGGTCTAGAACAGAGTAGATCTTCAAAAAAGTCTAAAATGTTCAACCTCAGATAACTCACATGAGAGGAAGAATCAGGAAACGAGGCTAAATAAGAACCAAGAACTCACCGCTGTGATTCTTATACAACCGACAGAGTTTGATTTAGAAAATCGGTGACAGATCGGTGGCTCAGAGGAGAAATGGCCTCCTCGGATGTTCTGGACAAAAAAGGGTGGAGAAGAAGACGTTTTCTGTCATTAGCCGTGACCCCGGGTCGATTAATGAAATAAAAAAAAGTACACGACGTGTAATCTTAAAGTACACAGCGTGTAGTCGGTTTTTCTGCACTCCGCCAAAATTGGCCTCCACATCACCCCTACACACCGTGTGTGTGGCCCGGTCTCGGCCAACACACGGCTTCGAGTGACCCAGAATACACGACATGTTCTCATAAAGTACACGGCGTGTACTCTAAAAATTCCAGATACACACCGTGTGTGTGGCCCTGTCTCAGCCAACACATGGCTTAGAGTGGCCGAGGAGTACACAACGTGTGCTCATAAAGTACATGGCATGTACTCTGAAAATTTCTAGGTTCTCCATTTTTCCATAAAAAACCCATAAAAGAGATTTGTACCTGAAACTGAAGCTCCCAGTTCTTACAAACTTCCCCCCTTAAAGAAATTCGTCCATGAATTTCCCTAGAAAGGCGTAGAAGAAGGAACCTCAAACAACTCTGGACACTGTGATCACATATCAGCCTCCCTCTCCCAAGTCTCGTCCTATATACGACCATGCTGCCATAGCACCCATACTAGAGGAACAGACCGACCACAGAGTACCTTTGCACTACCATCAAGAATCCTGATAGGATGCTCCTCGAAAGACACATCCTTCTCTAACTCAACCTCCTCGGGTTGAAAAACATGAGATAGGTCTGAGAAATATCGTTGAAGCTGAGAAACAAGAAACAAGTCATGCATATCCTAGTATCTCTGAGGTAACTGAAACCTATAATCAACCGGCCCGACTCTCTCCAGAACCACAAATGACCCGAAGTATCTCGGTGAAAGCTTACCCTGTCTCTGAATCCTATTGTGTCCCAACCTAGGCGCGACATGCAGGAAGACTTGATCCCTGACCTCGAACTCCAGAGGTCGTCTCTGCTGATCCGCAAAGACTTCTGCCGAGATTGTGCTATTGATATCCTCTTCTGAATCAACTCTATCTGTTATGAGGTCTCCTGAACAAGACGAGGCCCCATCAAAGCTGACTCTCCTACCTCTAGCCAGCATAAAGGTGATCGGCATGGCCTACCGTACAAAGCCTCGTAAGGTTCCATCTAAATAGTCACCTGAAAACTGTTGTTGTAGGCGAATTTTACCAGAGGAATGTGCTTCTCCCAAGAACCTCCAAATTCTAGAACGCAAGCTCGGAGCATATCCTCAAGCACCTGGATCATGTTCTCGGATTGTCCATCATTCTGGGGATGGTATGATGTACTAAGAAGTACCTGTGTACACAACGCCCTCTATAACCCCTGCCAGAAGTGTGAAGTAAAACGCACATCCCTATCTGAAACAATAGAGTGTGGAACTCCATGCAGACGTACAGTCTCTCGGATGTACAACCATCCCAGCTCATCAACACTGAAGGTCTCCTTTATTGGCAAGAAGTGTGCAACCTTCGTGAGCCTGTCCACTACAACCCAAAAAACATCATTTCCTTGAGGCGATCTCGGTAAACCTATCACGATGTCCATCACGACATCATTCCATTTCCACTCCGGAATGGGTAACTGCTGCAAAAGCCTTGCTATTCGCTGATGCTCTGCCTTCACCTACTGACAGGTGGAACACCGCATAACAAAACCAGCCACATCCTTCTTCATACCTAGCCACCAATACTGATGGTGCAAGTCTCAGTACATTTTGGTGACACCAGGATGAACTGCCCAAGCTAAAGCATGAAACTCCCACATCAGCTCCTCACGTATGTCTTCTAAAACCCATATGCGGCCATGAAAACGTAGCACCTCGTCATCGCCCACCGTCCACCCCGGAGTAGGGTCTCCATCGGACACACCCTCCTGTAGGACTAGACCTTTAGGGTCTGATAGCTGCCGCATTCGAACTCGATAAAAAAGAGTAGAGGTAACAGCTACAGAAGAAAGAACTGTCTGACCTTGTCTGTCATGCACCTCCAAATGCATCTCAGAGTATAGACCCATGAGCTGCCACTCACTGTTGGCTTCCATAACTGCCTGCAACTGAGTCCTCCTACTCAGTGCGTCTGCCACAACATTGCCTTTCCCAGGCGTGTATGCAAGCTCGAAATCGAAGGACTGTAGGTACTCGACCCACCTTCGCTGTCTCATATTCAAATCACGCTGCGTGAATATGTTCCTGAGGCTCTTGTGGTCAGTATATACTAATAAATGCTCTCCCAAAAGATTGTGCCTCCAACATCGCAAAGCATGAACAATAGAAGCCAACTCCAGGTTGTGCGTAGGATAATTCTTATCATGTGGCCACAACTGTCGAGATCCATACGTGACAACATGATCTTTTTCAATAAGCACTTCTCCAAGACCGATGCCAGATGCATCACAGAAAACTGAATAACTATTGCTCGGATTTGGCAGAACTAGAATTGGTGCTAAAGTCAATCTCCCCTTCAGCTCCTGGAAGGCTAAGTTGCAAGCTTCTGTCCAAACATAATTCACACCCTTCTTAGTCAAGCCCATCAAAGGCACTTCTAAGCATGAGAAGTCCTGTATAAACTGCCTGTAGTAACCAGCCAGCCCCAAGAAACTACGTACCTCAAAGACATTCTTCGGCTGCTCCCAGGTGACTAATGATCTCACCTTCTCTGGGTCTACTGATACTTATGTCTCTAAGATGACATGACCTAGGAAGTGGATATCATACATCCAAAAGTATCACTTTGAGAGTTTAGCATAAAGCCTATGCTCCCTCAGTGTACCCAAAACGATCTCAAGATGGGTTGCATGGTCGTGTCGAGTATGAGAGTACACTAAGATATCGTCCAAGAAGACCACGACGAAGGAATCCAAGTAAGGATGGAACACTCGGTTCATCAGTTCCATGAAAGCTGCTGGTGCGTTCATAAGACCGACCAGTCTGACTGTATACTCGTAGAGGCCATACCTTCTCCTAAAGGCTGTCAGGGGTATATCTGAAGGCCAACACACAACTGATGATAGTCGGATCTCAAGTCAATCTTTGAGAACACCCAAGCTCCTCGAAGCTGATCAAAAAGATCATCAATCCTCGGCAAGGGATATCGGTTCTTGATCGTCAACTAGTTCAACTTCCGATAATCCACGCAAAGTCTTAAGGTACCATCCACCTTCTCGCAAACAACACAGGTGAACCCCAAGGGGAAGTACTGGGTCGGATGAAACCCTTAGCCTGAAACTCCTCCAACTGCTTCTTGAGATCTTGCAACTCAAGCCTAGCCATTTTATAAGGAGGTATGGACACCGATGTGGCTCCTGGTAAAAGCTCAATCGAGAAGTCTACCTCACGCTCCAGAGGCAAACCTGAGAAGTCTTCTGGAAAGACGTCTGGAAAGTGATCAACCACTGGAGGAAAATCCATCTTAGAGGTCCCCTGATCATCCAGATATGAACTAGAAATCTAGGCCGTAAAACTGCCCAAACCATGATGCTCTGGTCCAGATCTGCTTGCCTGGACATCCCATTCAACCTTGTGAAGAAAAGGCCTGCCCTCTGGTGACGTGAAACTCACCCTGTGGCGATAAAAGTCGAAAAAGGCCTGAAAAGGAACTAGCTAGTCCATTCCGAGAATGACATCATAACCTGTCATCTCCGGGACATAAAGATCCCACATGAAGTGACACCCACCAACCTCAAGGGGGAACTCCCTGCACTGACGCACTTTAATAGTTCTATGTCCCAAGGGAGTGTTTAGTGCCAAGGTATCCTCAGAAGTAAGGACAGTGAGTCTAAGGCTCTCCACAGTGTGCACAGAAATAAAGCTATGAGAAGCACTGGTATTGAAAAGTGCAGAGGATAAAACTGAGGCTACTAGGATCATACCTCAAACTGTGGAAGGTCCAGGATCCTGATCCCGATGAATCTGCTCTATAGCAAACATCTGGCCAGCACCACGGCCCTGTGTAGCATCCTGATATCCCTGAGATGACCCCCCTTGAGCCTGACCACCGCGTCCGCGGCCTCTACCCTGGCCTGAATGACCTGAAGAACTCCACCCCCTAGTCTGCTGCGGAACTGGTAATCCAAATCTTGAATGAGGGGTAGAAACAGATTCTCCTTCACTAGTCACTGGAAGAAGAACCCTGCAAAAATGTTGCAGGTGACCCATCTTGCCGCAAGCTCGGCACTCCACTGGATCCCTTAGGAACTGAGGCATCTTATACCCGCTTTTTACACACTGATAGCACCCCACCTAGTTTCTAGAAGGAAGATCTCATCTACCAGAAGATATACCTCGCTTCCTCGAGTCACCTTGAGTAGACTCTCGGTGGTGCTTCCTGTTGTCAGTATGAAATGACTCAGCCTTGGATGATGAACCACCCTAGTCAACAGCTCCAGTCTCCCTCATATTTCTTTCAGTGATCAGCGCCTAGTTGACTATCAGGGTAATAGAAGTCAACTGGAAAACGTTCACCTATGATATGATCTCTGGTTTGAGGTCTTCCTCAAACTTCCTCGCCAAAAACAGCTCGTTGTTTCCCAGAACGGGAGCGAAACACTATAACTCAGTGAAGCGAGTGGAATACTCCATAACTGAAAGAGTACCCTGCAACAGGTTCATGAACTCCCTGGCCCTGTCATCCCTCAGCATCACTATATAGAAGTAGTCATAGAACGTACAATAGAATTCTTCCCAAGCCATAGTCCGCTGGTGCCCTGTCTGTGAGACTACATCCCACCATCTCTTGGAAGAATCTCGCAGCATGTAAGTCGTGAGCTTCACCCGTCTATCCGAGGGTGTCTCCAGATACTCGAAGATAGAAAGAATGGTTTCTATCCATAACTCTGCAACCTGAGGTCCTCCATCCCCTATGAAAGTGGGAGGACGCTGCTGCTTGAAGAATCGCGTCAGCTCTGCCATAGACGGGGCAGGATGCTGAGCTCCCTAGAAGGTCTACATTAACCTCATGAAACCCTCTCTAAACTGAGCATCCGAACCAGTGTCCAGAATCACTACAGGTTCCATATCAGAAAAAATCGGCGGAACTACTGGTAGTCCCTGGTCTGGCATATCAGGCGTACGGTCACTGCCTGGTTCCTGGCATGCAACGGGAAGACATCTTGGTGCCATAACCCTGAAAGGTCAAAAGCACACTCCCGATTTAGGATTAACTAGGGTAGGAACCCAAGAGTAAAAAAATTGGAACAGGAGAGAGAACACTTAAATTTAAAAAGAAAAAAAACTGAACTACATGGGGTGTATTTAAACTACACGACGTGTTTGTTAATGCCATTTACATGGGCTGCAATTCTACCACCACTGGGCGTATGACGTTCCGGGCTACACGGCGTCTTATCCCAAAACATGGCGTTTACTTGAACTCCACTCCCTGCCCGAGTCTCTTTTCACAGCTACCCCACACGGTCTTACTAATTCTAAACTATACGGTGTGTTCGGAACAAACACGGCGTGTATAAGGATAGATCACACTGACCTGTGTTGTTCGTGACACGACCGGGTACCTAGGAGAAAACTACATGGCGTGTTCTTTATAACACACAGCGTGTACTAGACAGGATCGGCGACCCGTGTACCAGGTTACATGGCTGGCTAGACGGATGACCCCTACATGGCGTGTTCCGAACAAACACGGTGTGTATAAGGATGGATAACACCGACCCGTGTTGTTCGTGACACGGCAGGGTACCCTGGAGAAGCCTACACGGAGTGTTCTTATAACAAACGGCGTGTAATACACGAGTTTCCTCGACCCGTGTTGTTAGTGGCATGGCCGGGTACACGGTTGACTACTACATGGCGTGCACTTAAAGTACATGCCGTGTATGCTGGGTTTTTTCAGGCAGTAGCTCTAAAACTACTCTGAATGCCAGAAACACTGAAAAACAACCTTCTATGTGCCAAATTCTGATCCGTGGAGGACCATACTCCCCGTGAATCAAATCTTGGCATCATAACAATGCATACAACAAGTAAATAGCATAACAAACAATGATCCACCAAATTCTGATCCTCGAGGGCCCATAACACCTCCAAGACCAGAGCTTGGCACCCATGCTAAACAGGCTGTAAAAGAAGTAATACTCTACCAGCACAACAAGTATTTCTATCACAATAACTACTACAATGGCATGCATAATCTATCACGACATCTATCACAACAACATGCAATTCTAATGTACCCTAGATGGCATGGTAAAATGCATGACATGTGATTTCCTACCCAGTGCCTATATGATGCATGAGATGACACACCCTCATATTATTGGGTTTCAACCAAATTGAACCTTAATCATATAAACTGTAACAGCAAAAAACATGTGCATCACCCAACAGTGAAATATAAGAAACTGTAACACTTGCAAAAAACTGAAAATTGCAATTACGAGGTAATATAGATTTTCCCTGTACACGGGTTAATTACTCCCGGGCACAGTTAAGTACTAACTATCCATTCCTTCCTATCCCTTTCTATGGTCACAAAAACAGTAAGGCAATTGAAAGGAAGAAAACTCCTTTGATACCACTTTGTAACGACCCAAATCCGGAGCCCTTCCACTGGTGCCCCGCACCCGGTTCGCCACATGACCTCAAGCGCGTTTCCCCAAATGCCAGAGGCTGCCAACTAGCAGCGAGGGCCTTGGTGAATCAGTGGGGAAACTATGCCCTCATTTGGTAAAGTATGCAGTGGAAGAATGAACATACACAATAGCGGAAGCAGTAAATAGCATGCAACAACTGAACTTAAAGTAAGTGCAAGGTCTGATATAAAAATGACGCAGGATGGTACATGTGTCTATGGAAAGAAGTAAGCAAACAACATGATGAAATACAACTGAAACCAAATAACTAAAAGTAAATAGCAACTCCAGCAGCATCGCGGTCCAAGACCGGTCCCATGCTCTCCAGCTCCGACCAGTAATCAAGTACCCGAGGTTGAAGGGCCACAATCCATACCAAAACCTGCAACCATATAATCTATTTGGGCCGGAAAACAGGACCCAAACAGGGTGTGAGACTAATCCCAGTAGGCAACCACCACAAGATTTGTGCCCTACTGTCAGTGAGTGATATAGAAAAAGTAAAGGTAAACAATGAAGTAAACAGTCCTACCAATTACCATTCACATTCATTCAATTACCCAACCAGGAAAACCCCGCAAAGTTTCTTATTCCAAGATAAGATAGTAACACAACAAGTATCTAAAAAGACTACCTAATACACGCAGTACAAAACCCAAGCTTGTTCTTTGGCATGGTGGACTCATCACAACCAACCAACAAGAAAACACATTGACTCTCTGGGTGGCTTATACTAGCATACCCCTATAGTCCAGTAATCAAAAAAGGCACAGACACTCTGGGAAACTCTTACGTCAATTCCCCTATGGTCTTGCAATAATAGCTATAGACTCTATGAGGAAGCACTTACTTCTAATTCCTTCTGTGGTCTCGATGCGTTGGTAAACTAAGAACACTCTTGGGAAGCACAAAGTCCGATTCCCATAGGTCCTGCATACAAAACTAAAACCAACATACCCTCTGGGGAAGCACTTAATCGTCCATTCCCTCTTTGATCTCCCACACCAGGTTCTCACAGCCCTGAGCAGTCCAGTCATGCATAATCGACTGTTAGCAGCCCTAAGTAAGTTAAACAACTACTTGGCTAAAATCTAAAAAATGCATCCACAAGCATATAAACAGCAGGCAATACATGAAATCAAGTAAACATGCATAGTAGCAATGCAAAAAGGGGTTACCTCATAGGCAAACCAAGCCAACCGACAACAACAACCAAAAAAAGGGAAAACACCCATGGGGTGATCCTCAAACGTGGTAACAAGCAATTATCAATCATCTAGTAACCTCAAGCATACATGCACTCTAAGGCATATAAATAGACAGGATCAAAACCCTAACCCGGGAATCCCGATACATGGGTATCCGACACTTTTGCAACCAAAAACTCAAAGAACATCAACGTAGGGAAAAAACCACCTACCTTGATCCTAAGAGATCATTATACTTGAACCTCGGCCTGTGAATCAGGCAAGAACGGAGTAGATCTGCAAAAACGTCTAAAAAGGTCAACCTCAGATAACTCACATGAGAAGAAGAATCAGGAAATGAGGCTAAAGAACAACCAAGAACTCCCAACTACGATTCTTCTGCAACCGATGGAGTTTGATTCAGACAACCGGTGACGGATTAGTGGCTCAGAGAAGAAATGACTTCCTCGTATGTTCTATATTAAAAAAGGTGGAGAAGAATATGTTTTCCGTCATTAGCCGTGACCCCGGGTCGATTAATGAAATAAAAAAAAGTACACGGCGTGTACTCTTATAGTACATGACGTATAGTGGGTTTTTCTGTACTCTGCCAAAACCGGCCTCCACGTCACCCCGACACACCGTGTGTGTGGCCCGGTCTCGGCCAACACACGGCTTCGAGTGACCCAAAATACGCGGCGTGTGCTCATAAAGTACAAAATGTGTACTCTGAAAATTCCAGATACACACCGTGTGTGTGGCCCGGTCTCAGCCAACAAAAGGCTTAGAGTGGCCAAGGAGTACATGGCGTGTGCTCATATAGTACACGGCTTGTACTCTGAAAATTTCCAGATTCTCTATTTTCCTTAAAAATCCCATAAAAAGAGATCCGTACCTGAAACTGAAGCTCTGGGTTCTTACAGATATAATCCTGAACGTCTCACCTCCACATGGATTATATAATTTCATCCAAGTCGGTAATCTATCTTTGAGATTCATTGGACCCTTACAGGTACAACATAGATTTGTTGAGTCAATGTACCCCATATATCTATTAACATAGTTAGAATGGTTACATGATTTATTCTATGTGTCGCAACTAAAGAGATATGTGACCGAACCATCAGATGTTATCAATTAGGTTGAAATGGACATTGAGGATGGTGTTTCCTTTGTAGAGTACCTGATAATGTTTTAGGATTAGTTGGAGAAAATCCTCTGTGGTTGAGAGATTCTATTAGAGCATATCTAGTGGAAACAAGAGAATATTTGGGATAACATGTAGGATCAGGAGACTATGATACAGGATCAGTACCCAAATCTTTTTGAGTAGTATTTTTTTTATTTTCCAGATGAAAAAACCTATTATGGGGAGAATGTAACATATTTTTGTTTTCCATTTAAATAATTGAAATATCTCTAATAAAATTTTTGGAGCTAGGATCTGAGATGACATAATGTCTGAGGCCTGTTGTGCCCAGAATTTATATTTTTAAAATAATAATTATATTAATATCATTCATATTTATTTTTCATGAAATATAAGAATGAATTCTAAACATGGTATCATATAAAAGATCTAATAATTCCATTGAATCAATAATGTTGTATTTACCCAAGGAGTGATATAAAATTTTCTGGAGTTAGAAATCTTTAAAAATATCATCATGGGCACAAATAATAAAATAATAAAATAAATTTATTTTTTCCATTATGTGTTGACACATCAATCTAAATTCCTCCATAAATATATGATTATACCAAATCACTAGGGTTAAATACATAACCTTAGGGTTGATTGGAGTGACATTAGAGGAAATCTTGGTGAGTAATGACAGATTAATGATCAAGATCAATTACTTGAGGATTTTATTCTTCGATAGAGGTTTTGGATCATACTATTGACATCTACATGCAAAATTTACTCATCCGTGATTGATAAAAACTAAAGGATGATAAATTAGTGTATATGTATTCATCCTTTTCTTTTGTCCAGTTTTATATTTGGATCAATCCCCTAATAAGGATTCATTCATGAATCAACATATGTTTTATTTACAGCTGGATTGATTAATTGATGGATATTCATTTTTTCCTCTAATGGAAATGAATCAATGAAAACTCGAACATGTCTGAGGTTCATTCATGTATTTTTGGGATTTTCTCCCACATTTGTTTGTAAGTTCATCATAGGTAATTTCTTTGGATGGTGGTTTGATTAATACCATTTAATATATTATTTTATGATTTTTCTTTGACATAATAAATATATTCAGTGGGTATGGTTCATGATGAAGGAAATGATCATGGTATGGTACCTATGGGGGATGATCTAAGGTGGATAAAACTAGTATAGAAATCCCATTATTCCTATTTTGATATGTGAATATGATATGGGAGGTCACAATGGATTCCTGACCGATTTATAGTATTGTAATTAGGATTTATGATGATGGTGAGCTCTATTTGATCATGATTTTCAATCCTCAATGAGATTGGTGGATGATATAGAGTAAATGAAGACATGTTCATAAAAAACTAAATAATGATTGGTTTTAAAAAACCCAATGTTTCATGACATGTAATTGTAACTACCTTCCATGTGGGTCCCTAGATGCAGTTCTAGGGTTTTCATGGAAGAGATAAGGATCAAAGACCATGCAGTCCATATCACTTTCTTTGTGACCCTAGATGGTGGGCCATCATGTACAATGGGAGTACATGGGAGAGACATGGATATGAAAATGACCAGGCCAGGTGTACAAAGGTGGATGAACATAAACAGACATGACCATGTGTATATGAGCATGGGTTGAGGAACTGGAGCACAAACATGGGAAGGTAAAAAATTAGAGATACACGCCCTTGAAACTCAGTTTACAATATGTACATTCATGGAGAGGGATTTGATACCTTAGTATCCTCAGTATAGAGCAATGTCTATTGAGTTCATTCACATAGTCCTTCTATATGAGGGTATCAAGTAAAATTATGTCCATTGTATTGGATTGTGATTACCTCTAAAAGTGTCATCTAGGATAGAGTTTTTGAAATCAATTTATTGTAATGAGAGTGATCCAATGTCATCCTTACTTTACCTAGATAGGGGTTGGTGGTATCAACATGAACACCATGTATAGGGAGTAAAACCCTTCTCTAGAAGGATGATGTAGTAGGGTTCATGGTATCCTTGATCATACCATCCCTTATTTTTCATGTTATTCTAAAAGGATTTATGGTGTCCCCTAGTGACCTTTGGTGTGACCCCTTATCTATGTATGAAAATTTTCAATGTTTAGTATGTAAAGATCATGGAGTGAGTTATCCTAGAAGGAGAATTAACATGGAACCTTGAGAAGAAGTTATGGCCGGTAGTGGTTGAATAATTCATGAGAATTAGAGTCTATGATGATTATATTTGTGTTTTTTTTCATATTACTATTTTGAGTTGACTACACTAGATGATATATGTTTGTTTATTTTGGGTTTCCCTAATTTGTGTTAGTATACTCACCCGTACATAGGCACTACCCACATGTGTCATGCCATATACAAATGAGTAACCTTTTGATGGTGTCCTAGAAGGATCAGGAGTAGGTGTAGACTAGTTATGAACTAAAAAGACCAAGTTGTATACCTACAATTCATTTAATAGTATTCCCATCATTCTTAGAATTTTGAACTCATTTTTATTTTTCGTTGGTTTTTTTATTTGTATCCTTAATCATTTTTAGTACTTATTTTCAAACTCTCGTTGTGGGTCAGATTTTGTGCATGCATTTATGGTTTCAGTTGGTTTTAATTCTTATATTTTAACGGTATTTGAGATGTGTTCATGTATATTTTAACATTAGGATAATTCCTCCCATTTTTTGGATATTACAACTATAAACTAGTCACTATCTATAGGCCTATTGGAATTAGGGTAGTCACACTCGACTAGTCGCTGTCTAGGTGGGTCTTGGTGGGTTGGGTCATGAAAAAATATGCATGGGTTTTTTTTCTTGATTTAATCTTCATTTCACGAGTCACTATCTCTATAATATGACTATATTCCTCTATTTTTGTTATATTCTATAATTTATCTATTTCATATTGTATTTTATCATTCAATTTGAGGAAATGTTTCTTATTTGATGGATTTTTATTAAATAATGAGTGATTCAGATATATCTCTATTGTGAATCGAGTAACATTTTATATTTCATAAGATTATTTTAGTATGTGAGTAATGATGATAAATCCACTATAGGATGAAGGTAGTGATACTTGATTAACTATTTTATAGGGAACTTTAGGGATTAAAAATATACATTGTTATGATGGTCTTTGTGGTTAACCTTCAAATATGTTTTATTTTCTTTTCTTATATATATTACACATTTATATGTTACATTTCCATGGTTTATAATTAATTCAAAAAGTTTCCTTTCCATGGTATCTGTGTTATACTTCTATGATGATCCTTTTAATGTCACATCCTCCCATTACATAATTTATATTATTATATAATGTTATATTATTAACTATTTTTATTCTGTGATATTTTTAGTTAGATATTTCATCATATTTTCTCAGATTATATTTATTTAGACCTATATGAATAGTTTAATTTTTTCCCTCACTAATTATTAGACCTCACTTCTCCTTATGTTTCACATTTCTCTAAGAAATATCATCCATGAATATTTCTATGAGAATTTCATGGTTATAGAATGGTTTAGAATTTATTGAATAAAAATTATATAATAAGAAAATAATACCCTAATTTACAAAGACACTAAACATTTGGTAATTGGGATGATGTTTTTATTTTTGAGATATAATTTTTATTTTATGGAAATGATGTAAAATATATGGTTTTGATACTCAGTTCATCTCATTAGATCCTATATTACTATAAAACTCACTATCGAGGATGGACATATATCCAAACTAAGATTTTATATCATTCTAATCCATTTATAAACTACGGCCTATTTATCCCCTTACCATTGGTTCCTTATCACCTCTATAATATAGGAATATATCCTTTATATGGCTCACACATTTTATGATATTCTTATTTATTGATTAGTATAGACCTCATTGGTATTACTGAGATCTTCCTACCATGATAAAAGCACGGGGAACATGAAACATTGTATATATCATTATATACATGATATATCCCATTACAGAAGTATAATGCATTTTAAAAATCTTATATCTATCCTATTGTATTTTAGGACACATTTTCTTGGAGAGATTTATACCATGTGACAATAAAAATAATCCACTCTGGGATTATTCTATATTGAATCACACCAACACCTAATAAATGTACGATCTTGACTTAGTAATAATTTCATCTTAGATCTACATATATGGGTCTCAATCCCAAGAATATAGGATATTTGAACTAGGTCTATCAAGGAGAAGTATTTATTTAAAAAAATTTCAACTAACTGTAAGGTTGGTATCTAAATTTTAATCAATAATATATCAATATAATAAAATACTATGAAAACTACAATACTCACACAAAACCTCTTATAGAAACAATGTTAAAATTAATTATTTATGAATCCAAATTCTCTTATGAATTTATCAAATTAGAGCTCTATGATTTTGAGTCTTTCTTTAACCCATAAATGCAACTCTATAACTTGATCACCATATTTCCATTCTTTTGTGTTAGGAATCCGTCTGTTTATGTCATATATATATATATATTCCATAAGGTTTCTCATAAAGAAGGTGGTCTTGAAATCCATCTTCCAAATATCATGATCATTTATGTTATTATTGAAAGGAAAACTTATAATAGATTTTAATATAGAGAAAGGGAAAAATTTCATTATAGTATATTCCTAGACACTATTTATTCTCTTTAATAACTAATCATCCGTTATAGGATCAAAATGTTTTATCTATTTATAGTTTATTCATGAATACATATATAAACCTAACTTGAATTACATGAAATAGAGGATCAATCAAATCCTAAACATAGTTTTTTTATTTTAACCCATTTAATAATTTATATAATCTATCATCTCTTCAACATATATGGTAATTTCTACTTCTTTATAAGATATAGTTTTGTTATTTTCAATTAATAATATATCACCTTCCTCAGTGAAGGATACTATACTACTGTGGTTTTCTAACGTCTCTACTGCTCCTATATAGTACTTTCATCTCCAAAATAATTTATTCAACAAGTTTCTATGAAATGTATTCTAGTTCCAAATCTTATACATCCCAATCTCCAATTTCATCAAACTCCACCTTGATCAAACTATATATTTTTGAGACGTGTTCCTTTTTATGGAAGGTGGAATTTCTATTAAATATATGTTCCATGGCTTAGTATAAATAACCTCATAGTTATTTTTTTTGTAGAATTATCATTAACAAACACATCACATACCCATTAAATAATTTTTTACAAATAATATTTCTTCCCATACCATATGTTTTATACAATTTCAATTTATAATTTAGTTGTAACATAGTTTTTTATATATGTCATTGTCTATAATGTATATTCACAAATGTATAATGTAATATTTTCATTAATCATCATATATGTCATAATGTCTTATATGGTTCATGAAATGACCTATAAATTTATAAGTTGATTTAAGGGAAAATTTGTGTTCGTAGTCACAGAGTTTGAGATTTCATGAGAATTAAAATTCATATCTAGATTATATGGGTAAAACATCTCTTAGATTTGTTTTGGGACTGATTAGAATTTTTTTGAAACAAAAATTATGATGAGTTGAGAATCCTATAATAAGGATTATCCAATTTTAGGATTCTCTATCATAGTGTATGATTAGTGAATATCAAAGGATACAACTAATCTCAAGGTTATAAAATTTTTTATTAAAAATTTATAATTCCTCATACATAATATTCCACAAGAGAAATGGTTACTCTGCCGTAAGGGTATTTCCACACATAAGGGTGCTCAAGTTCATTAAAGTAGCTTCGTAAATATACGTTAGGGTTACCCTAGGATGTGAAATTTGTAAAGTGATGGAATCCAATGGGAAATATAAAGGTAACACTAAGTTTCCCCTGGATATGTAAGGATATATTTGCTGATATATAAAGTGTTGTACTCAATCACTTACGTGTTTCCATGATCACCAACACTTTTTACCTTTATAACTTTTATATTTGTGGTATTATAAATATTATATCTTGGATATAATTTTAAGAGGTTGTAAAAAAAATTAAATGGGATCAATAGGCACCTTAAGGACCACTTTTGATGCCATCAATGGATGGAAGAACTGACTACCTTGTAGTAAGTAACTGAATAGATGCTAGAGATGGATAGTAGCACCTTCTATGGTCCAAACCACCTACCGACCTAAGACCTACGACCGACCCCTGATGAGGATGACTGTAGAACCAGGATACTTCATAGATCAACTCCTTCCTAGTAGGTCCTGACTAGCTCTCCAGTGGAACCTAGACATCTTAGGCGAGGGTCAGAAAGCCCACCGACCTGTTGGTGGAAGGAACTATCAAGATAGTGGATCTTTTCTAGAAAGTGGAGTTAGATATTAAGTATTTTCCCCTTATACCTACATCCCTTACCAATGCCTCTATTGAGATACTAATACCCCTATACCACCTTATTTTCTTCAAATACTATAAATACACCCATAATAAGGCTTGGACACAGGTGGTTATGATTTTGATACCTTATTCTTTCAGTTGATCTCATTTTATTATTAAATTATTGTGAAATAATTATCCCCATTATTTATATTTCATTTTCTAATTTTAATCTCCTTCATTCAAAGATAATTGAATGTTTATTAAAAATGGTTTTTATTAACATACAATCCCATTTAAATATTCTTATTTGGTTCTCAGTACCACCAAAGTGAGAGTTCTTAGAGTTTATTTCTTAAACACTAAATAAAATTTATTGTATGAGTTTCATTACTTTCTCCATTTAAAATAATGTGTATTTATATTTATCAGGTATGTTGGATACTATTAAAAATAAGGTATTAATATAAAACACTCAATTCTCTATTGAGGTGATGTAGGAACTAAAGTATTGCGTTTTAGGAAAACTTCATTATCATTGTGTTGTGTCTTTTATTTTATTCTAAAATACTACCACACATATTATTTTTATTCTTATATATTTAAATTATTTATTTGATTTCAATTTAGAAATTATTTTAATAATTATACCACTGAATTGAGTTTTCATTTTTGAAGAGGAACTTCACCCACCTTCTTTCAATATTACTTTTACCAAAAATTGGTATCAATGGAATCCTTCATTTTTAATACTTCAATGGTTTCAATTTACAATCATTAAAGATGTAATCTACTTATATCATCAAAGGTTATCTTGTGGGAAACATAAAGGGTAAATTTCTTTTTATTTCATATATTGAACTATTGTTTTTTGTATAATTTGAATGTCTACCTTTTTTAAAAGCACATGATATCTGGTTTGGTAAATAGTTAAGCATTGGTATACTCCGAATTTGAAATTAGTGGAAAAATTGACAACTACTAATATTTATATTTTTGAGTTTGTTGGAAAATCCATGAATTCTCTCCCTCGTGGATCGGTCTAAGATTAATTTTATAGAACTTCCACTAGTAATGTAGCTTGAGAAATATTGAAATTACTTGATGTTACACATAAGGGTACTAATAATTCCATTGAAACTAGGCATGAAATTTAACACCAAGATTTTCAAAGTTTTATCATGAATCCTAATGAGTATATAAATGAAATGTTTAAATGTTTTACTTATATATTTAATGATTTAAATTCTATTTAATATGATCTTTCTACATAAACTCCTGTGAATAAGATACTTTGGGGTTTTTTGAGTCTTTGGGATCGAAATGTAACATTGATTCACGAATAAAATGAGGTAAAGAAAACTATTATTGTTGAACACATAGGGTATCCCATAACCTATGAGATTACTCTGGAGAGGAAATCTAAAAAATAATCTCAATAGATGAATCAAAAGAAGAAACTTTCATTCATGAAAATTGATGATGACTCTTAAAATAGATATGGTGTGATTTATCAACTTTCCAAGAAGGTGGAAAATTTAATGATGAGAGATAAAAATCAACAATGTGCTAAAAAGGAGAGATAATGTAATGAACTAGTGGTAACATGCTAAAAATTAAAAATGAAGGGACACATGAAGATGACAGAACCCATTTTTAAAAGGAAAAAAGAAGAAAAACTAAATAAGTACTTTAAAGTCTAAAAGAGTTGTGTAATTGAAGAATCCATCTCCTCGAGTGGGTCATGCGATTACAATAGAAAAATTCATCAAGGCCTAAAAAGTTGTTAGTCTTGAGGGAAGTTCTTTTATATATTCTAGTTCTTCATGTTATTTTTTTATAAAGATCTTATATATACTAGGAATCAACTAGAGGAATGATTTTGTTAACTCACCACAAAATTCAATGAATATAAAAATAAGTATATTAAAGATTTTAATGAAAAGGACCCATTATCAAAATTAAATAATAAACTTTAATAGGAGAATTAAAAAAATATATTTTTCTTCAAAAAATGATGAAATTCAGGAAAAATAGTTTAATTTTTAATTAAAATACATGGATAAAGATAAATGTATATTCATTATAATTATAAAGGAAAATAAAAAATTAATAGAAAAATATATTGTTCATGAATTATAATATTTAATTAATTAACTTACCAATTATCTTACTAAGTTCACTTAAGGATAATAAAACTACAATGAAATGTTGGATTCCCAACATCATGCAAAAAACCATTCTTTGATTGGTTGTTCGAATCTATCAAGGTCATATATAAATATGAATTTTGTATAATGATTTTATCAAGATAAAATTTAAATTATTTTACTAACACTAATCATCTCAATTATGTATGCAATTTAAAAAATTATAGGTATGGTAGAACAAGATGTTTTCATCTATCTAATAATATTTTTTCTTGAAAATATTTTTCAATAAAAATATGGGTTTAAAAATTTATTCTATCAAACATATCTGGACCGAATTTTTTTGTTAAAAAGTAATTATTCTAGAGAAAATCTCCAAATAGGAAATCCCCGGGATCTATATAGTACATGGATAGAGTTTTCATGAGACGAATTGGTAGTTACTACTTCTATTTCAACCATATTATGATGCTTGATGGAGGGAATGTCACCTTTAGTGATAAATCAAGGGAAAATATCAATATAATATATATCATTTGTTTTTATAAATATACTATTATTGGATATGTTTTACATGTTAAGGGATTGAAATATAATTTTATTAGTGTTAGATAATTTTGAGATAGTGGTTTTAATGTTTCTTTTTATTTTTTTGTAATGTTTTTGATTCAAAAGAAAAACTATAATTCTATACCTCATAGTTTCAAAATATTTTTCTTATTGAATTAAAATAATTTTCTAATTTCCTTCAAATATTTGAGAAAACATAATAGTTGTTCATGGATATATCATATATGACTTGGTCATTATAGCACACACATACTTTTCAAACTCAACTAAAATGAACTAATATGATATTTTCCTAAATTTCCTTTCATAAATGATATTGTTTGTATTCCTTTCTAACTTAGTAAGCTACTAAAATCTTCCTTTTGAATCTAAAAAGGATGTTTCCACATCAAAGGACCTTTATATTTTGAACCTCTCTTCATTCATACCATCTCATGTTACAATTACATGAGGTAAACTTTCAAATATTTAATTGTAAATTCTTATACAAGATTTATTTGGGTTTATTTATTAGAACATAAAAACCAGGGTTTTAAAGTATTTAATAAATATACCAAGAATTTTAAATATTAATTTTTTTATAATATTATATTAATTTTGAGTTATCATATAAGAGAGTAAAAAAATAAATATTTTATGTACTTTTTTTTCTTCCATGTTTATAAAGTTTCATTTTCCACTATTAGGAACTCCAACTAAACTGGGTTACTAAATGAAAAAATAAAACTATTTATAATATTTCATGAACTAAAAAAATGAATTCAAACACCCTAAATATTTATATTCCATGTTGGTTATTACTTGTTTTTAAATCATGAATTATATTTTCATAAGAACCATTCTTAAAAGACCCCCTACAAGATTTATAAGGTAAACATCTTAAGGTTGGATATATTAAGGTTTTTGGGTGTAAATTATATATTCCTAACACCATAGAAAACCTATTAAAATTTGACCCCAAATATAATGAAGGTATTTTTCTTGGGTACCCTAACTCTCATAAATCAATTCAAGTCTTTAAAATGAAAAAACCTTAAAAGAATTAATTGACATGAAATTTTATTTGAATTTACTTAAACCTCATCCTCAAATTAATGATGTTGAGTTTAAAGTTGAAAAATTTACCATGAGTCAACCACCTCCTTCATAATAAATTAATGTTTTTGAAGAACAAACATCATTTCATTTATCAATGGAATGGCTAAAATCCAATGACCATACCTTAGAACTGTTTATTAATGAATTATAGTCCAGCACTCGGACTAAACGGTATATTTTAGAAGTGAGAAAGAATCGTGATTTTGATTCCCACATATTACCCAAAAATATTAACAATTTCATTAAAAATGAAAAATGGGAACTTATAATGCTATAATAGTTGAAATAATTCACATGGAACAATTTTTTTAATATTTTTAATAGACCCAATTATCATCCCATTATTGGTACTAAATGGGTTCTTATGAAAAATTTATATGATCAAAATAACATAACTTGTAACAAATATATGCTTGTATCTAGAGGTTTCCAACAAAATGAATAAATTGACTATAGTGAGAACCATTCCCCTGTCACCAGGATAGAAACCATTAAAATTTTATTGGAATTCACCACCCATTTTAATTTTACTCTTTTACATATAGATGATAAATGTTCTCTTTTGAATGGTTTTATTTCCATATTATTTTGTTGAAAAAACACTTGGTTTTGAAGATTAAATTTTTCCAAATAAAATTTTTATTTAAACTAAGGATCATTATAATTTAAAAAGTCCATCCAAATTGGCACAAAAATTAACCTATGATTATTTTGGAAAATGATTCTATAATGGTAAAATACTTTTCATTTTTTTGAAGTATATTTCAAATAATTTACTAATTTTTAAAATTTATATCGATGTTCTTATTTCTATTTCTATGAAAGAATATATTTCCCACGAATTTTCTATTTTATGAGAATAAAATTTTAAATGAGTCTTATGGGTGAATTAGTGGTTTTTATTGGTATTCAAATTTCAAAAAAAGACGGAATTTTCCTAAGATAAGGAGAATACACTATAGAAAATTTTAAATGATTTAAATATATAAACCAATGTGTACTTCATGTAAGATAATATTGGATGAATATGTTATAATAGTTTATAATTTTTTTTCTTTGTATGCTTGAGAGACTTCTTTAATTTATTGTGGCCTAGATGGACATCATGTTTAGTGTTTTTCCTGTGTTAATTTGGAATTCAATTAAAAAGAATATAATTTAAAATCTCCTATAGGAATCTTAAAATATTTAAACTTTTCTAAAATATTTGTTTATTTTATTCAAAAGACACTTATTTTGAACATACATGTATTTTCAATGCCAATTTTAGAGTATATTAATTAGATTTTAAATTTTCATGTGGGAATTGTCACTTAGTTGGAAAATCCATTTCCTCTTGGGTTAGAAGGTAGAAAAATTCCACTGATTATAGATGAAGAAATATATAAATCCATGGGGAGTTGTTGCACACAAGTTATATAGATGAAATAATTAAATTTAAATTAGGGTATTATATATGATTAAGTCACTATAAAATGTGAAAAAACTAGTGCCATTAGTGTTTCTAGGAATCCAATCTAGCACTCTTTCACGAAACTCACTGATCTTATGCACAAATTCTTATGTGATCACTTTCAAAATGGAGTTGTCATGATATAATTCTTGATTAATAATCTTCAATAATACTACATATTCACAAAAACCAATTCTCTAAAATGTTTTTATTAAATTTTGGGGAGTTAAGAATAATACTCTTCGGAATCGATCACTCAACATAGGCAATATTTATACGATCAAAATGTATATATAAATAGTTCTATTATAGGAGGTGGAAGTGGGTGAATTGTAGATTTAAAATATTATATTTTTATCCTTAAGAGAATCTATGTTTAAAAAAGTTAAACAATATGGATTCAAAAACCCTCTTTAGTTCTAAAAAAAGAAACTAACTTGCTTAGGATTCGATAATATGCATCCAATAAAGAATCATAAGACAAGTTTACTTAGGGAAAGATTCTACCTTAACGTTTATATAATCTTATTTTACATTATAGTATACAAGTATTAGAATGTGTAAGAAAGTTAAACTTACTAAATTTATCAAAATTAAGTGGAATTAAAACTTTTACCAAAATTAGAAAAGTCTAAGAGTTATTTTAACCCAAAGAGAAGGGCAGCCAATAACCTTGGATTAAGGTCCCTTGATTTATACTTTTAAGAATGTTTGTCTTACCCACACTTGGGTAATCCCTCGATACAAAGATTAAATTATACTTTTCTATCCCCACAAGCCCTCGATATCTAATGGGATTAGCACATATCCGTTATAATCCCAGGAATCCCTTTATTGATAATAGAAATGATCAAATTCGCCCTTGGAAAGTTAAAAATATGGTCCCAGCTTGAACAAGTTGTTCATATAATTCATACAAGGTAGGTTTGAGGAGAGATCTCATAGAGTATCACTTCATTCGAGAGTTCAAATCTCCTCATTTCATTCAAATGATTGGGTATTTATAGGCATGGATTCTACCGATCGTCTTCCTCCTCCAACAATCATATTTTTCCTTAAATTTTTGACGGAACTATACATGTGGTGCTCATGAAATAGTTAGCTTAAAATATATTGGGTAACATTGTTTTATATAAAAAACTATGAGAAACATTACCATGATTAAGAAAAACTGAAACATTTAGGGTCTGATAAAATTAAATGTTAATTTAAGGAAATGAGGTCACTATAAGAAATTAATTTAATCAATTTCTTACTTTAATAAAAAATCTGGTTCAAGAAATATTTACAATTGGATTACAAAATAAAAGAGATTTTGATTTTGATTTCTGAAGAAATTGGAGTCTGATTCCATAATAAATCAGAGTCTGATTTCATTTGAAAAGGAATTATGATTTTAGTAGAAATCAGAGTCATATTTTAGATGAAATCAGATTGAAATTTCATGACAAATCAGAGTCAGATTTCATGAGAAATCTGAGTATGATTTCAAGAGAAATCAGAGTCTGATTTCAGGAGAATTCATAGTTTTCTTTATGAAGAAATCAGAGTCTAATTTGAAATTAAATAGGAGTCTGATTTCAAAATAAATCAAAGTTTAGTTTCAAAATAAATCAGAGTATCATTTCAGGAGAAATTGTAGTCTAATTTTAGATGAAATCAGAGTCTGATTTCTAGAGAAGTGGGAGTCTAATTTATGATTAAATTGGAGTCTGATTTCTATAGAAATCGGAGACTGATTTCAGAAGATATTAGAGTATGATTTATAGATAAATCGAAGTCAAAATTCTGGGAAAAATCAGATTCTAAGAAACTATAAGATTCTGAGTTGTAGAAGATTCCAATTATTTGTCTTAAGAAAAATATGGTTAGACATGGTTTGAGGAAACATTAGAAAAGACACTGAAAACCATAGGTAAAGTTAAAAACTATTTGGGGATAAAGAAAATTTTCATTAAGATAATTTTTATTAGAGAATGATATTTTTTCTTAAGATAATTCATTTTGGATTTTCAAAACATAAAGGAATGGGAAATTCATTAGAGACCTTATTGATTCAACAATCTGTCCCTTTTTGGAAAGAAAAAACAAAATTTTAAAAACGAAAAAAAGAACTAATGATTTTATTGTTGAATTTGAAAGGAAATACTTATCACCCTTTATTTATGGCACATAGTGAATACGACTAACCCACCTTAGGTAATGAAATCCCTAAGGATATTATTATTCACTTTTTTAGAGAAAAAACTCCACCTCACTTAATAATTTCTTATTTAAGTAATATCACCCTAACTTGGGGAATTATCTTCTTATAACTTACTATTCATTTTTATCATTCTTTTCTCCCTCATTGTGATTTTCAAAAAAGAAATAGAGGGAAAGAAAAAAATTATACTAGAATTTTTAGGAATATCGAAAAAATAATGGAAAGATAACAAATTTCATTAAAATATAGAAAATTTTAAAAAGAAAAACAGAAAAAAGATCACTATTTAAAAGAAAATCATCCATATTTGTTTTTCCCCTTTGGAATTTGGTTTTTCAAGGGGGAATTACCTTCTTTAACTCTTTATGATCATCTTAAAACTTCTTTGATCAACTAATATTGATCCTGATTTTTCCTTTCAAGATCATTTATTGTCTCTTCCTGAGACTAAGTATTTCTCCTTGAGACATTATCACTTCTTCATAATTTTTTAGTTTTTTAGATATTTATTTTTAAGTTCATTTTCCATTTTCAGATTCAGAGCTACTAAATTCATTTTCCCATTAATATATTTAGATTCAAAATGATTTATAGCTTTCTCATCCTTTAGAATTTCTGATAAACTGATTGAAAGGATCATTATCCTTTCAGCCGACTTATAAAATTCATATTTAACTAAATCAGAGAAATCATCAAAATTTTTAAGATCATCTATCACTGATTTAGTCTAATTAGTTATTTATTTGTACGATCTCCTATGAACATCATAGTTGATTTTAGAGGCATTGAATTTTACTTCATGTTTGATAAAAATTTTACACAATAAGTTTTGTTAAATATGACTTATGATTGATTGCTTTATGAAGCCGTTAACATTTGGAATCAATGCTAGGAAAGAGGGGAATGGAATTCACAATAACATTAAAGGACTAAACCAAAAAATACTATCTTAAAGAAGATGAAGAGACCGAGAAAAATTGTTTTGATGGAGAGGTAACTTTATTATGGTCATCTTCTTTCCTCTTTGATGTTACAACACCATCATTCTTCACTTTTTCAATAGAAACATTTTTTGGAGAATCTATAAGAACTTTCTTACCTTTCTCATATTTCAAGATTACCTTCCCAACTTTGTTAGTCCCATGATCACAATGAGAAAATTGAACTATTTTATCATCATCATCATCTACTTATTTATTTTCACATTTATCACAAATTTTCTTTTCAGCCTTGTGATCAATATGCTAAACAGTATCATCATTAATACTCTCATCATCTGCAGGTTTATCAACCACATCCTTAGCATAATCATTTTTCAGAAAAAAGTTTCCTTCTAAAATTATTTTGGTGGATTCAAATTTGGAAGTTATTATCATAATAATGTTAGTAGGGATCTAATTATCTTGATATTATTCCACCATTCTTATCACATCATCACTTTCATCTTACTCATTTTCATCTGCATCTTCATATTACTGAAATTATTCTTCCTAAACTATGGGTTCTCAAATTGAAATATGTTTCTTTCTCTAATCTGTAACCAGAGTCTTAGTTAGCTCTTGTTCTTTCAAGAAAGATTGTGGTATTAAAACTTGTTCAGATTTTTTCTCAGAATCTATAATCAAATTTTGAATAATATTTGCTTTGGTTGTCTTCTACTACAACTTCTTCTATTTATCCCTCTTATCATGTTCATTAGCTTCTTGGATTTTTAAGGATTTAGCCTCTGTAGGGTCGAACCCAAAAACTGCATCTCCTTCCTTATTATTCTTCTTTATATCTATCTATTTAGTAATAACATAATAAAAAAATGTTTTTTTTCTTAGGATTTGGTGGAGAAGATATAGTTTTAGTGGTTGGTACCTTTTCTTGAGGTTCCATCTCGTTACCTTTTCTATTTTTAGAGTCTTGCTTGGAGTTTTCTCCAACTTCTCATTTATTTATACTAGCTTGGCCATCCTTATCAGGAAGATCAAATAAATCTTTTTTCTTGTTATTAAATCCAATCATCATCCTTATTTGGGTATCATCAATTATAAAATGATCTTAAAAAATTTGGCTTTTTAAATTGCATGGGATTTTTAATGATTCTAAACATAAGTCAATAATATTTTAAAATATCAAAGGATAAATAATGATTTCATATTTTATTGTTCCATTATTAAAGTTTCTGATCATTAAAAGAATGTACTTGAAAGGTTTTATCTTCCTTTAATTGACCAAGAAATCCATTATGAAGATATCACATATTTTAAATAAATACTTATCATCATTCATTAGAATCAGAAAACCTTGCATCCAAAGAGATTTCAATATTTCGCCTAAATAAATAAGAAATTTTCAATGTCTTTACTAATTTAATACCAAGACACTCAATAGATTTAACTTTCTTAAAATAACCTTCCACATCAGGAAACTTGTGAGAGACAAATATTACTTCACCATCATAATGAATATCCAAAATACAAACAACCTAATTGAAAGATAAGGAAAAAGTCTTTACATAACTCTTGAATTAATTTTTTTCATCCTCCTTGTTAATAAAAATGAAATTTATCATATAATTATATATAAATATCAGGTTATACCAGATCCTAATTATTCTCCTTGGATATGCATAGAATTTTCCATCCATTCTTCTTTATAATTTTTGAGATCAAGGAGTCGTATTGTACCACAAAATTTGGTTCCACTAAACATTCCCTAAAAATTATCCAATCTTTGAGTTCCTTGTTGGACACCAGCAATGTTTTCCTGGAAACCTCAAGAGACATTCGGAGTTGAAGGGAAGGGGGGAATTGAATGAAAACTTTGAAGAGTGGTAGAGCTTCATCACGAAACGTCCGAGAAAACATACATTGGATGCGAATAGGGGTTCCTTTATATAGTCTTCACTATGACAATTCATATTATTGGATCAATCCAACAGTTGGTATTTTCTTGATCGGATCTAATGATTTATATCCAATCCAAATAAGGATTTATAGGTTCTGATCATTTGAGGTTTTAAGTAAAAATAGGATTTAATTAGAGTGAATCCAAGAAGTTTTTTTCTTAAAACAGGATTGAAAATACCAATAAAAAAATTTCAATTAAGATGATATAAGTAAACAAACATACATTTTAAAATGAATAGAGTGATTTTTCTGTATTGATAATGTTTCTCTTATAAAACATAGATTCTAGAATGTTTTATTAGGTAATGAAAACGTTTTGGGTTCTAAATAATGTTACATTCTTAATTTTTTTAAAAGGAAATATAATCGAGTAAACATATGTACCCCCTATTAAAAGGAGTATCTTAAAGTTTGGAGATATGTTTTAATGAAAAGTAAATATGGATGATTACCTTAATGTTGTCATTCCTAATTTTTTTAATATATTCAAATCTATCAGAGGGCAATGATTTTGTATATATGTCCTCAAGTAGATCTTGTATTCCTATAAATTGAATAATGATATCTCCTTTATGTGTTTTATGCCTAAGAAAGTGATTCCTTATAAATATGTGCATTGAAAAAAAGTGATGTTAATGGTTTTTTACTTAGGTAAATGACACTAATATTATCACAAAATATCCGTGTTCTGGTAAAACTCATTCCATAATCTGTGAGTGTGTGTTTTATCCGTAACACTTGGGCACAGTAACTTCTAGCTGCTACAAAATCATTTTTAGTATAGGAAAGTGCAATAGATTTTTGTTTCTTTCAAGAAAAAGAAACTAATTAATCTCTTAATAATTGATATATCATGGATGTAATTTTTCTATCCATTCTACATGCACCAAAATTAGCATCAAAAATTATTTTTAAAACATAATCATTTCCATAAGAATAGAATAGTCCTAAATCCATGGTTCTATTTAAAGAAAAAAAATATTTTCACTAATTCTAAATGGGATTCTTTTAGATTAGATTGATATATTTCTCATAACCATACTAAAAACATTAATTCTAGATGATTAGTAGTTATGTATAATAGGCTACCTATCATACCTTTAAAATATTTTTGATCTGTTGGTTTCCCAACTTCATCAACATCAAGAGTTTTTGAGGTACCAATTAGAGTTCTTATACTTTTAGTGTTGTTATATCAATAATTATTAAGAATAACATTAATATACTTATGTTGAGATATAAAGTTCCACATGGTTTTTGAGAAATTTGAAAACTAAGAAAAAATGTTAACTCCCCCATCATACTCATTTTAAAATAATATTTTTTATGATTCGAAAATGAATCAGTTACAGATTCTTGAGTTGATATTAATATATATATCAATCAACTTAAATTTGAAAAATAAAAGCATTTTTTATCTTTATTTATAAAAAGGGTTGGATCCGATCTTCTCTTAACATAATTGTTTTGTAACAAAATTTTGTAAGTCTATCATACTAGGCACTACAGGCTTGTTTAAGTACATATAAATCTTCAGTAAGTTTGTAAACATGATTAGGATGTTTTGTGTCATCAAAACAAGGAGGTTGTTAAACATAAACTTCCTCTTGAACATATCTATTAAAGAAATCACACTTCACATCCATTTGAAACATTTGAAATTGAATAATGATACAAATTCTAAGAAACTATGAATAGATTCAAGGATAGCTAATGGAGCATAGGTTTATTCATGTTAGATTCATTTTTTTCATTATATACTTTAGCAAATAATCCTACTTTATTTCTTATAATGATTCCATTTTAATCAAATTTATTTTTGAGGACCCATTTTACTACAATTACTGAAGTTTCTTTAGGTATTTCAACCAAGGTCTATACATTGTTCTGTTTGAATTCAGTTGTTTCATCTTTAATGGCTTCTATCCAATCCTCATCACCTAAAGATTCATTAGTACTTTTAGGTTCTAATTGGGATTGAAATAGTATATTCTCTACTTAATTTCATAAAAAACTTATAGTCTTTACATGTTGATTTACATCACCAATGATACTATCATTAAGATGATTATTAATAAACATATGATTTTGGTTTTGTAAGACCTATTTATCAACATAATTTAAAAAATATTCTAGGCTATATACTTCAAGAGAAATCTCTTGAGTATTTTCATGATTAGAATAATCTTCCATAAAATGTTGATAATTAGTTTTTGAAAAAACATATAAGGATATTGGTTAGGGTTTTTTAAAAACAAAAGGATCAATTTCTTCAAATTTAAGATGTACTGTTTCTTCAAAAATACAATAATTTTCATTAAAAACTATATAAGCCAAAGAATTTGTGAAATAGCCTAAGAAAATTCCTTCATTGTATTTGTGTGTGAATTTATCTAAGTGATCATTATTATAAAATATGGATACATTGCATCTATATACTTTGAAGAAATAAACACAAGGTTTTCGTCCAATAAATAACTCATAAAGAGTTTTATTAAGACAAGGTCCGATTAAAACATTATTTATAGTATAACAAGAAGTAATAACAACTTCATCCCAATGGTGTTTAACATTAGACTATTCACTCAAAATGGTTCCTGTTATTTCTTGAATAATACAATTTATTCTTTCAAAAAAACCATTTTGTTGAGGAGTTCTTGGAGCTATGAAGCTATGAGTAATGCCTTTATTACTAAAAAGATTTCAAAATATGAATTTTCTAACTCTCCCCTATGATCTATAAGAATATTTATCAATGGAAGGTTTTTCTAAATTTTAATTTTGGCTAAAAATATTTAATATAAGAAAAGGCTTCTGATTTCATTGCTAGAAAATAAACCTAAGTAAATCTAGTGTAGTGATCAAATAAAAAAAATAGTATTTTCACCCAATACTTACAGTTTGTGTTGGACCAAAAAGATCCATATGAATAATATATAATGTATCATAAGTTGAGACTTCACTAATTTATTTAAATCTGGACTTATGTTAATTTACACATTGAAAAGTATCATATACTTTTGACGAATGAAATCTAAGATCGGGTAGATCCATAACAAGTATTTTCTTTGAGAGTTTGAGTAGGTTTCTAAGGTTACAATGTTCAAGTATTCTATTCCATAACCATGATTGATATTCAGTTTCACTAATTCAAGGTTGTTCTTTTCACTTAAGGTCTTCTAAGTTAAGTGAATAAAAATTCTCATGCCTATTGGTATAGATAATGAGTTATTCTGTGGAATTGTGTACTAGGATTTTTTACTTCTTAAAAGTCACAAGGTAACCTTTATCACAGAATTGGATTATTCTTATAAGGTCTTAATTAAGACCCTTAGTAAATAAAACATTTGAAATTAAGGCATTTTCAAGAAAACAAATATAACATATTCAAACAATTTCGCTTGAGAATTGTCTCTGAAAGTTACTTTCCCCCATTTTACATTAAAAATATTTTTAATGAATTCTTTTTCCATTCATATATCAGAAACATCCACTATCCATGTAAAATGTATTGTTGTTATAACTCCATTTGTTTTCTTGGAAAAAACTACTTAGACTTTTGGAATCCAAACTGGTTTGGATACAAAAATATTATAATGTAAAATCATAGGTATCCACATTTTTTAAAAAAGTAAGCTTTATGAAAACCTAAGGATTGGGTTTTCTTTAAATAACAATTTTCTCCCAATTTCCACCATATTTACACTTAGTAAAAAAGGACCACTTTGGGGAAAAATATTTGTGACCAAAAACAAGTTTTTAATGAGAATAACCAAATACATAACTATTACTAAGAGGACGACGTTGTGAATAAATTTTATCAAATTATTTACTTCTTGAAGTGAAATTTGACATAGGTTTCATCAAATAAAATAATTTAGATTTTAGTATAATGACTACATTCTTATCCTGATATAAATTTGTCTTATAATATGTGTTAGTCTCTAAAACCTTTTCATATAAATAACATTTTCATGATCATTTGGAAGTTTATCCTTCATAGAATTTACTTCCTCATTGTTTTTGGAAGCATTTTTCAAATCAACATTTTTCAAATTAAGATCCTTTGAATGGTCTGACACTTCTTTCATTAAAATATAGATTCAATAATTTTCCTTATCATGTTTCTTATTGGCCTTACTATTTTTATTCTCAAGAATCTTAGATAACCTTGACACTTATTCAAAATAAGGTAAAGAATTATATTCTTCTAAGGAAGATTATTCATATAAAGATTCATAATACATTTCATTAGGGAAATTTTCAGGTAATGAAATAATGGTTAATGATTCTACTGGGTGTACCTTAGCCATGAAACATTGACTTTTAGTAGGAATTCTGGCTATAAGACTAATATTCTTTTGTCCAGAAGATTAAAAATCAGAAGATTCATCGGACGAGTCTCCACCACTAGAACTCCATGTGTAATTATCTTTTAGTACATTATTAGACTTAGACTTGTAGTACATCTTATTATTTATTTTTGAATGCTAATCCTTTCTTTCTTCTATATTGAGCATAGGACAGTCTGGTCTAATATGAACTACCCACTTGAATTCATAACATGTCACCAATGAATAATTCTTATCCTTTCTTCCTTTATTCTAGTATCTATATTGGGAATCTTTCTTTCTCACAATCTTCCTCATTATTTGATCAATATTGGAAAGTTTCTTCTTATAATGATCAATATCACTAAAATCATATATAATAGAATATTTCATGGATTTTGATATTGTATCTCTTACAGGAGTCTTAGCTTTCATATGATTTAATGTAGTAGTGAAGGAAACACTACCATAACTATTATTTTTCTTATTGATCTCTATATCTATTTTCATTATTCTTTCATGTTGTATAAGAGTCCCAAATAACTCCCTAAGAGTGATGTTGGAAACATTATTATTCTCATCAATTGATATTCTTTTGTATTCCCACTCATTGGGCATAATATCTATTATATTACAGAAAATAATCTCATCATCATGACCTTTCTCACCCATAGACTGATGTTTATTTAAAATATTCCTATTTTTTTTTGAACTTTGCAAAAAGGTTCCCCAAAATGAAACAAAAAACCATAGAATTCATCTCTAAGAATAGCTCTTCTTGTTTCAATAACCTTGGTTGTGCAAAAATGTGTAACTTGTAATTTCTTCTAAATTCTATTTGACGCTTCACATGTTGAAATCTAGCTATAGATATTTCTATTCATTGAATATAATAACATATTTTTTCCTTAAATTTAAGGTGATACTCTTTTTTTTTCATGATTTGTGAATTTTATTATTTCCTTATCCAGAATCTTGTATTCTCGAGTTAAAATAACCAAGTTATCGACACTGTTATTGATAATAAAATTCTTCATCTAATCTCTCTAGTATTCATAGTCATTTCCATCAAAAAATGGGGGTATGGTAGGATTTATATTGTCTATAGTACCAATATTCATTCCCATCATTTTTAAAAAAGTTTTTTTCCCAAAAAAATAATTAGTTTCAAGAGCTTCTAAACCAATAGTTTATAAGGAAAATCATAATAAAAACTTGAACAAGTAATGTTAAACAAGAAAAGTTGATCAAGAAAACTTATATGTTAGTATAATTATTTGAGAGACCTATCTGATACCAATTATAGGATCAAAATTCATTTTTAGATTGATCAATTAAAAGAGGGGGGGGGGGGTGAATTGTCAGTTTAAAAACATCTTTTTTTATCCATAAGAAAATATATATTTAACAATGTTAAACAAGATGGATTCACAAACCCTATTTGGTTCTAAAAAAGAAACTAACTTTCTTAGGATAAGATAATATGGGTCCAATAAAGAATCATAAGAAAAGTTTACTTATAGAAAGATTATACCTTAAAGTGTATAAAATATTATTTATATCAGAGTATACAAGTATAAGAAAGTGTAACAAAGTTATGCTTCCTAACTTTAACAAAATACAGTAGAATAAAAACTTGTAACAAAACATGAAAAGTATAAGAAATATTTTTTCCCAAAGAGAAGGGTATCCAACAACCTTTGATAAATGTCCCCTAATTTATACTTTCATGAAATATTTTCTTCCCCACACTAGGGTAAGCCTTCAATACAAATTTTTGAATCTATATTTCTATCCTCACAATCCCTTGGTATCTAAGGTGATTGACAACACTATCTTTCTGTCACTGAAATCACTCAATTGATAATAACAACAATTATATTCTCACTATTTATGATTAATAGGATGTTCTTAGCTTTAACAAGTTGTTCACCATATTTTTACAAGGCTGGTTTGAGCAGAAATCGTGTAGAGTATCAATTAATTCCGTAGTTCAACTCTCCTCATCTCATCCAAATGGATAGGTATTTATAGGTGTTGGTCGGAGTGGTTTACACAAGAGGGGGGTGAATTGAGTACCAATTAAAATTTCTGTATTTAAAAACTCTGTCTTAAAGACCCCCAAATAAAATAATAAATTAAACTGTAGTGAATTTATATTAAAGTAGAGATTCTGTTAGATTCTCAAGGGATTGATTAATTCCCAGTTAATCAACACAGGAGTGTGTGATTATCTTTTGAAACTAACTTACTAATATACACTTAACATAAACACTTGCTAATTTAATTATCAAAGTAAATTTAAAAATATTATTAGTTTTAAAGTGATTAGCAGCGGAATAAAACATTGAAAGAGATGGCACAACAAATGTAACCAAGAGGTTCAGTCTCAAGCCGAGACTTAGTCCTCTCAAAAGTTTATATAAAAATGATCCACACCCTGGATCGGGGTTCAACAGTTTACAACTTTCCAGGTCCAAGACCTCTACCACTGTTCTTCGTGGGAAACAGTACAACAGCAACCAGCTGTCCAGGTCACACACGACCTCTACCACTGTTATTCGTGGGAAAGAAAGAATGAAAGAGTTTGGTAAGGATTTACAAATCCTTCAGTTTGAGTACAAGAGACAGTGTATGTGTTAGATACAGCAGATAACACACACTGCTCGAAATGAATGATAATAAATCACAGAACAAGAGATGTAGAGTTTAGAAGTGGTTCTGGTGATTTCAGTGTAGCTCTGGACTCCTTTGGATTCGACTAGAAGTGAGTCTGAGTCCTCTTCTCGGTTCTGTTTGAGAAACAGAGTGTCGTATGCTCCAGGTTCACAGACAGTAAAAATGTAGTAGTTGAAGTTCTTCAGTGTTCTTCTTGTATGCACAGAACACTTCTCGAGTATGCTTGATTGTCTATGAGCTTCTCTGTGTTCTTATCGTTCTTGTGTTTTTGGTATATTCCATCCACCACACTTTTCTTCTTTTTGATTCTCGTTGTTGTTCGTTGATGTATCTTGGGCAGCGTAGTCTTCTCGTATTTATCTCCCAACAGGGGACAGAAAAGATTTCTTTTCAGCAGGTACGAGGTACGGGTTCCTGACATCCGACAACCTTTATCAGATATTTGACAAATCATTAAAATGTACATGATATGACCGTTAGATAGATTAAATATAGGAAATAAAGAAATTCAAACAGGGAGTCGAGTGATTGGTAGGTAATCAGCATCGGTATCTTGAACATCGGTAGCTTGAACATCGGTAGCTCAATGTCATTAGTTGCTTTGACTCTATCGGTGGCTCTATGCGTCGGTTGGTACATGCTTGTATCGGTGACTTTGTTTATCGGTAGCTCCATGCGTCGGTAGCTCCATGCATCGGTAGCTCCATGCGTCGGTAGCTGTGAGTCTGTCAGTAGCTTCGTCCATCGGTGACTCTTATTCCATCGGTAGCTATTTATACTTACACCGGTAGCTCTATGTTTGTATCGGTATCTGTCTGTAATTCAGTAGCTTACATTTATAAGCACATCGGTAGCTCTGTGTTAAGTATATCGGTAGCTCTGTGTTAAGTCTATCGGTAGCTCTGTGTTAAGTCTATCGGTAGCTCTGTGTTAAGTCTATCGGTAGCTCTGTGTTAAGTCTATCGGTGACTCTGTCTGTCGGTAGACTAAGTCTATCGGTAGACTGGGTACCGGTAGCTCTTTATCAGTAGCTATAGGCAGATTACTTATCTGTTTTATGCATAATACATCTGATTGGGTTATCAATTTATAACTTGTATGAACATGGATAAAATAGGATTAACATATTCCAAAGACTATTTTAAAAAATATTATTGGTTTGATCACAGATTGGAAAGAATTAAAGTATAGATCAATGATACTTAACAATATCATAGAGAATGAAAGCATAATTGGTATTTTCAACACATATGAATACATGATTGAGATTATCAAAACAGGTGAGGTCAACAATCTCCCCCTTTTTGATAATCACAATTAATGATATGGGCATTTAACATAGTGAAAATATAATAGTAAAGTGTATAATATTGAATTCAATTTTCTCAGAGAAAACATCATCAGAGATAATAGAAATAGTATGATATAGATATAAGTTATCAGAGGTAACAATCATAAGGTACTATATAGACATAAGGTATCAGAGGTAAAAATGAAAGAAAAAAAAGGTAATGTGTCTCCCCTTATTCCTTATTTTTCTCCATGGAAAATATTTCTCATTCTCTCATTTTGTTCTCCCCCTTATTCTCTCATAAAATGTTTCTCCTCCTTTGTGATAATCAAAAAGTGGGAAAGCATATATAGGAGACAAATAAAACAAGAGATGTAAAAGGAGTTCTGAATTAGAGTAGTCAAAAAGTACAAAAACAGAATACAAACGAATTCTTATCAAAAATCCTGGCCACTGGATCAATCCACATCTTCCACGTGAGATTTCCCTTTGGGATCAGAAGAAGGATCGGGTGGTGAGGATGCAGGTGAAGGTTTTGGAATGCCAGAAAATATCAAAGGAGGCTGGGCTACTGACACAGAGTCAGGCCTGTAGGTTGAAGATCTTTGGGTGATCATTGGTGTGAGGCTTCGAATAGCTTGAGCAGGAGTCAGCTGGACTGTGGAAGCAGCTGAGGCAGAAGCAGGCAAAGCAGGAGGTACGATGACTGGTCTGGCATCAACATGCATGAAGAGCAGCAGCAGATTTCTAAAATCCATAATAATTCCTCCTCCTCTTTCCATAGCAGAGATGAAATCATCTTTGTTATCCATGAATTTCTCTAAGGCAGGAGTCAGTTCTCGTAGCTTTCTCACTTGTTCTCTGAAAGCTTGAGTGACTGGAGGTAGCTTCATGTTTTCCAACATCAGCTTGAAGTGGTGTTCGAGTTGATTCTTGGTGAAAATTTTGGTGAAGTAGTAGTCCAATTTTCTTTTTATGGCTTCCTAAGAGGCAGAGGCTTCTCTCATATAATCTTGAACAATCTTCATTATTTCTCTGGAAGAATCTCTTGTAGAGAGCACCACTCGGCTCAACTCTGATGAGTCCACAGAGCCACTGGTTGAAATAGAGCCAATCTCCTCCTTCAACATTGCTCGAACTTGATTCAGGTCAACTGATAGTTTGGATGTGAGAGGGCCAAGAGAGAAGGAAACAGTTTCTTTGAAACTCTTAGACAAACCACTGATTAGGCTTTGAACTTGAGAGTCTTGCGATTGAACATGATCCTTCACTGAGGTTTTGAAACTTTCAAACACCGAGACAAACTGGCTTACTACACTCTTCACATAAGCTAGGTCCTTGTCAGCTTGAGACTTGGAACTCATACAAGAATCCAAGGCAGCAACTGATGTCTTGAGAGCTTCCAGATCTGCTTCGATTCTAGAAGACTGAGTCTGGCACTCTTTCACTTCTTCCATAAGCTCAGACACAAAAGAAGATAAATTACAAGCCAGAGATAGCTCGAAGGATCTCTCTAACATTTTCATTTCTTCATAAAAGCTTTGCTTCATCTCAGCAAATGATGCACTGAATGATTCTTTCAGCTCATTCTTCATGGATTCAAAATCAGATTTAGAGACAAAATCATTAGGGACAACTGCAGCAGATCCCTTTACTGAGGCCAAACTAACTACAGAATCAGTCATTATAGAATTAATTGAGGATGCAAGAGAGGTTTCTATTAACTTCACTTCTTCAACAAAACTGGATTTGAGGTCCTCTTTCAGCTTATTCAGATCATGAAATCTGACCACATCATCTGGCAACAACTCAGAGGCAAGATCATAATTGGTCTTCGGTCTATTCACAGACACCTCATTATCAGAATCCGGATAATCCAATCCACAGAATATAAACCCTGGGTCTTCTACCCAGTCTCCAAGCTCAATAGCTACTGTAACATTTCCAAGAACAGATTGATGCTCCCCCTCAATGGGTGCATTCTCATGTATCACAACAGCATTCAGTGCTGGATTCTCCTCATCAGAATCTTCTACTACAAGTTCCACAGGTGCAGCATCTAGAAGATCTTCTGATACAGGTACAACTTCTTCTGTATCTCTTTCTACTTCAGCAGCAGGCATAGCTGAGTTTCCAATCAAAGGACTCATACTTAAACTACTAGAAGCAGGCGATTCAGATACATTTTCCTTTTCCTCTTCTTCTTGGTGAGGCACAGACTGGTCTTCCTCATAAGTAGACAAAATTTCCTCTACCTTTCCTTTCCTAGAATAAACCAATTCTGCAACAGGACATGAGGGGCAAGTCTAGATCTCCTCCAACATCCATAGGAGTTTCTTCTTCTTCTTCTGTTTCATCACTATAAACAGGTTCCTCTTCATCAGGTCCCAGACTCGGATCTCTCTCATCCTTTGGTCTTGAGGGATGATCCACAGGATTAAACCTATCATATATCTTCTGCTCATCACTGACCCATTCTCCCTTCCATGGGTTCCAGTTAATTTTCATGTACTTGCAAACAGTCGAGGTGATGCAGAAATTGTTCCTGACTACAACTGTCTCATCCTGAGACTCAGCTATTCCTTTCACTTTTATCATTACTGAAATCAGATTGGAAAAGAACAAAGCATTAGTCTTTGACTTTGGTCTAATCATGTCTTCCATTTGAAGCATTAACAATCTACACAGATTGATTTTTACACCATGTCTTAGCGAATGAAGAAGATAGATATCTTGATATCTCAGATTTTCAAAATCTCCTCGCCTCGGTATCAACACATGCTGAACAAACTTGAAAAGCAGTCGATTCTCTCCATCCATTTCAGCAGCAACCACTTTCCTTTGATTTCCATTACCGGTCAGCTCTTGTAAGGCGGTTTCATAATCAAAGATGTCACTGCTTGGTGGCATTTCTCTTGATACATACCCAGAGACACCTTCATGTGGTACTTTCAAACTCTCATCCCACTCTACTGAAGAAAAAGACATCACTTTTCCATTTACAAAAGAGCTTACCCGATTTTCATTTTCAGACTTCTCGAAGGTTACAAACTCGTAGAACTGTTTTACCATCTTCGGGTAGTATGGGCCATTGTTATTCGAGAAACAATCCACCCATTTCTGATCCTCCATAATATCGAGTACTAATGATTTTCTAGGCAGTAGCCATTCCACGCACAGTTCCTTCTCGATTACTATGTCTCTATTCTGCAAGTGAGGATTCACTGGACGCTTTCCCGATCTAGTTCTGACTTCACTAACACTGGCTTTATGCTGTGTCTTCTGCTTCTTAGCTTTTGGTTCTACTCTTTCATCTCTGACGGTAGGAAGCTTAGTTTTTGCCATCGCGGGTTTAGAGTTCTTGGCCGATTTGGGAGCAAAGGTTCGAAGGTGAGAGATTTTGAGCTCGCTGAGGTAAGAAGTGGCATAGACTTAGTTTTATCATTTAGGAATTCCAAATAAACGACTAAAATAGAGTAAGATAAAATAAAATAAAACGATTCGTATTCTTGGCGGCAGACAGATGTTTTAAAACATTGCATCGGTGTGAGTTTCAACATCGGTGAGGATTTTCACATCGGTGAGAATTTTCACATCGGTGAGAATTTTCACATCGGTGAGAATTTTCACATTGGTGAGAATTTTCACATCGGTGAGAATTTTCACCTCGGTGGGAATTTTCACATTGGTGAGAATTTTCACATCGGTGAGAATTTTCACATCAGTGAGAATTTTCACATCGGTGAGAATTTTCACATCAGTGATTAAACATTCCCAATTCGTGTCTTATGTAACTTAGCCTATCCGAACTTAAAGGTTTAGTGAAAATATCAGCCAATTGATGTTCAGTGCCAATAAATTCAAGAGAAATATCACCTTTTTGATAGTGATCTCTTAGGAAATGGTGTCTTACATCTATGTGTTTGGTTCTAGAGTGAGATACAGGATTCTTAGAGATGTTTATTGCACTGGTGTTATCACAGTTGATTGAAACATGTTTAAAATCATATCCATAGTCCAAAAGAGTGTGTTTCATCCACAGAATTTGTGCACAGCAACTACCAGCAGATATATATTCTGCTTCGGCAGTAGATAATGCAACTGAGTTCTGTTTCTTACTACACCAAGAAACTAAAGATTTTCCAAGAAAATGACATGTTCCTGATGTGATTTTTCTATCTAACTTACAACCAGCAAAGTCAGCATCTGAATAACTCATTAACTCAAAGGATTGTCCTTTTGGGTAAAACAAACCTAAGTTAACCGTGTGTTTGAGATATTTAAAAAATTCTTTTAAAAGAAAGCAAATGAGATTATTTTGGATTAGCTTGAAATCTAGCACACATACACACACTAAACATAATATCAAGTCGACTAGCAGTAAGATAAAGTAAACTACCAATCATACCTCTGTAATTTGTTTGATCAACTGGTTTCCCAGTTTCATCTGCATCCAATTTACAGGTAGTACTCATAGGAGTTTCACTTTCCTTGATACTTTCCAGACCAAAACGTTTTAAAAGATCCTTTGTATATTTACTTTGATTCAAAATAACACCATTTTTATTTTGAAATACTTGAAATCCAAGAAAGTACTTAAGCTCTCCCATTAAGCTCATTTCAAATTCATTTTGCATACTTTTTGAAAAATCAGTACATAAAGAGTGTTTAGAAGATCCAAAAATAATATCATCAACATATATTTGTACAACTAAAACATCTTTATAAATTATTTTAATGAAAAGAGTTGGATCAACAATCCCTTTAGTAAAACCTTTTGATATAAGGAAATTGCTAAGTCTATCATACCAAGCTCTTGGAGCTTGTTTTAAACCATACAGATCTTTAGAAAGTTTAAAAACTTGATTTGGAAAATGGGGGTTAGTAAATCCAGGTGGTTGTTCTACAAAAACATCTTCAATTATAAAACCATTTAGAAATGCACTTTTCACATCCATTTGATATAACTTGAAATCCTGATGTGCAGCATATGCAAGTAAGATTCTAATGGCTTCTAGTCTAGCTACAGGTGCAAAAGTTTCCTCATAGTATATACCTTCTTCTTGACTATATCCTTGTGCAACTAGTCTAGCTTTGTTTATAACTATATTTCCAGATTCATCTACTTTATTTCTAAAAACCCATTTTGTGCCTATTGTCAAAGTGTCCTTAGGTCTGTCAACTAATTCCCAGACTTTGTTTCTTTCAAATTGATTTAATTCTTCCTGCATAGCTATTACCCAGAATTCATCATTGATAGCATCATTGATATTTTTGGGTTCTAGCTGTGAAAGAATAGCTTGATGTTCAACCTGGTTTCTTAGAGAAGCTCTAGTTTGTGTTCCTCTATCAAGATTACCAACAACAGCTTCTAAAGGATGATTCTTTAGAATCCTCGTTGATCTGGTAAAGGTTGGACTAGAAATTTCAGGTTCATCTATAGGTTCGGGTTCAACAGAAGCAGATTCTGGAAAAAGTCCAGAACTGGATGTTTTGATAACAGGTTCTTTAGATTTATCATTAATGTCCAGAACAGATAAGTCTTCTTCAATATTTTCAGGAGAGGTTTTAGACTCATGTGGATCAGTTTCATCAAACATGATGTGAACAGATTCTTCCACACATTTGGTTTTCTTATTGAATACTCTATAGGCTTTACTTGAAATAGAGTAACCCAGAAAAATTCCTTCATCACTTTTGGAAGAAAACTTATCCAGATTATCTTTAGTATTCAGAATAAATACTTTGTAACCAAAAACTTTAAAGTAATTAACGTTAGGCTTTCTATTGTTCCACAATTCATAAGGGGTTTTCTTAAGAACAGGTCTGATTTAGACTCTATTGATGACATAACAAGCTGTATTTACAGCTTCAGCCCAAAAATAAATAGGCAAGTCATATTCATTGAGCATGGTTCTAGAAATTTCTTAAAGAGTTCGGTTTCTTCTTTCTACTACACCATTCTGTTGGGGTGTTCTAGGGGCAGAAAAGTTATGAGTATAGCCATTGTGTGAGCAATAAGATTCAAAATCTTGATTTTCAAACTCACGACCATGATCACTCCTCAAAGTTTTAATCTTAAGTCCACTAAGGTTCTCTACAGATTTAGAGTATGTAACAAAAGAAGAACAAGCTTCACTTTTTTGAGCTAGAAAATATACCCAAGTATATCTAGAAAAATCATCTACAAGAACATAAACATAGTGCTTCCCATTTAAACTAGAAACTCTTGATGGTCCAAACAAATCCATGTGAACCAATTCAAGTGGTTGAGAAGTCGAAACTTCTTTCTTTGATTTAAAAGAAACTTTGTGTTGTTTTCCCTTTTGACAGGGGTTACACACTCTATCATTTGGGAATTCTAATTTAGGTAGGTCTCTAACTAGGTTTTTTCTAGAGAGTTTTCTAAGTGAGTGAATGTTGCAATGTCCCAATCTTCTGTGCCATAGCCAAGATTCTTTATGAAAAGCATTCAAACAAGTAATATTCTGCTTAGATAAAGAATTTAGATTAACAGCATAAACATTTTCATTTCTTAAGGCAGAAAATACCAAAACATTCTTTGAATTAAAAACTTTGCAAGAATCATTTTCAAATTTAACATGAAAACCATCATCACATAACTGAGAAATACTTAATAAATTGTATTTAAGGCCATAAAAAAATAAAACTTTAGAAATCAAAATTGAATCAGTGTTACCAATCTAGCCTAGGCCGATGATTTTTCCTTTTGAATTATCACAAAAGGTGACAAAGCCTCCATCAACTTTTATTAAAATCTTGAAACAAGAGAAGTCTCCTGACATATGTCTTGAACATCCACTGTCCAAATACCAGGTCTCTTTACAGGAGCTCTTTAAGAAAGTTCCCTACAAAACAGATTCAGATGGGAGATGATTTTGGTACCCAGATTTTCTTGGGTCCAGACAGGTTAGCCAATAACACTTTAGGTACCCATATTTGTCTAATGGGTCTCATATAATTTGTATAATTGACATGCTTTAAAAGATAAACTTTATTAGATCCATAGCTATGTATATAACTGGTTGAATCATATGAAGTTCCAGAATTACCTTCATTCTGTCCAGATTTAGAAATGAATCTAGTTTTGGAAATTTTCCCTTGTCGAGGTTGGTATCCTATACGAGTAGTATATTTAGGTGCTATTTGCTTTCCTAGCATCTGTGTTAGTGTATTTTTGCCATTGGTGAACTTCTCTAAGTCTTTCTTGAGTTGCTCATTAGATAGTTTCAGTTCAGTGTTTTCTTTTAACAGTTGAGCATTCTTCTCCTTTTCTATATCAAGATCCGATTTATAACACTTAAAGCATGCTGTTTCTTTAAACCTTTGTATTTATCCTTAAGTTCATTACATGTCTCTTCCAGCATATTACAGTACTCAAACAATTCAGATTTAGACATGTTATCACCTTCAGAATCATCTCCAGAATAATATGAATTTGAAGCAGGAGTTTCAGCAGTTACCTCAGAAGTGTTTGTCATAAAGTACATGTTTGCCTTATTTTTTTGTTCAGTTTCAGAGCTTTCAGATTCAGTAGAGCTATCCTCAGAAGCACTCCAAGTAGCCTTCATGGCTTTCTTAAACTTATTGTCCTTATATTCATATTTCTTTTTATACTTCAGCTTGGGACAGTCAGCTTTAATGTGTCCTTTTCTCTTGCACTCATAGCAGACAACATCATCTGATTTGTCATTCTTCTTCCAATCCTTTTTCCATTTGCCTTGGTGATCATACTTACCCTTATAATTTGTTTTTCTGAAGAACTTCTTTTTCCTATAAAATTTCTTAAATCTTCTAGCAATGTGAGCCATCTCAGCATCACTGTCAGAATCACTTTCACTGTCTTCACAGCTTGAACTTTCAACTACAGCTTGAAGCTTTTCTTTGTCCTTATTCTTTGAAGTTGAGGATTTGAAAGTGATAGACTTTCTTGGAGGTTCATTTTCTTCCTCTTTATTCACTTTAAGCTCTTCTTCATACATCATCAGCTTGCCAATTAGTTTCTTGACAGGTAGAGCAGCAATGTCACATGATTCTCTGATTGAGACAGATGTGCCCCTCCATCTATCAGGTAGACATCTCAAAATTCTCATAATTTGTTCCTTCGATGAGACATCCTTTCCCAGCGAGATCATTGTATTGAAAATTTCATTGAACCTGAGATACATGTCAGAAATGGGTTCGTCAGGCTTCATTTTAAAATTATCATACTTGATAGTATAAGTGTTCAATCTCATTTCTTTAACATTCGTTGTTCCTTCATGATAAACAGCTAAGGTATCCCAAATTTCATATGCAGTTTTACCAGAAGAAATTCTATTAAACTCTTCATCTTCTAGAGCACAGTACAAGGCATTCATAGCTTTACAGTTGTTATTGTAAGCAGTCTTTGTAGGTTCATCCCAAGTAGATCTAGCAGTAGTGGGAATTTTGTATTCTGATTCAATAGCAGTCCAAATATCAAAACCTATGCTTTCTAGATGAATTTTCATTTTCAGTTTCCACTGAGCATAATTAGTTCCATTGAAGAAAGGTGGCCGGTTAGTAGCATCACCCTCAAGTCTATTGTCCACGATGAGAAAATTTTAAAGAGATAAAAATTTAGATATAACAAAAATTTTAAGAACTTTAAAATACAACTACAATCACAGTTCAAAAGCAGAGTACTTTTAGAAAGTATTTTCAACCCTCTGATACCAAGTGTTGGTCGGAGTGGTTTACTCAAGAGGGGGTGAATTGAGTTCCAATTAAAATTTCTGTATTTAAAAACTCTGTCTTAAAGACCCCCAAATAAAATAATAAATTAAACTGTAGTGAATTTATATTAAAGTAGAGGTTCTGTTAGATTCTCAAGGGATTGATTAATTCCCAGTTAATCAACACAGGAGTGTGTGATTATCTTTTGAAACTAACTTACTAATCTACACTTAACATAAACACTTTCTAATTTAATTATCAAAGTAACTTTAAAAACAGTATTAGTTTTAAAGTGATTAGAAGCGGAATAAAACTTTGAAAGAGATGGCACAACAAATGTAACCAAGAGGTTCAGTCTCAAGTCGAGACTTAGTCCTCTCAAAAGTTTATATAAAAATGATCCACACCCTGGATCGGGGTTCAACAGTTTACAATTGTCTAGGTCCAAGACCTCTACCACTGTTCTTCGCGGGAAACAGTACAACAGCAACCATCTGTCCAGGTCACACATGACCTCTACCACTGTTATTCGTGGGAAAGAAAGAATGAAAGAGTTTGGTAAGGATTTACAAATCATTCAGTTTGAGTACAGGAGACAGTGTATGTGTTAGATACAGCAGATAACACACACTGCTCTAAATGAATGATAATAAATCACAGAACAAGAGATGTAGAGTTTAGAAGTGGTTCTGGTGATTTCAGTGTAGCTCTGAACTCCTTTGGATTCGACTAGAAGTGAGTCTGAGTCCTCTTCTCGGTTCTGTTTGAGAAACAGAGTGTCGTATGCTCCAGGTTCACAGACAGTAAAAATGTAGTAGTTGAAGTTCTTCAGTGTTCTTCTTGTATGCACAGAACACTTCTCGAGTATGCTTGATTGTCTATGAGCTTCTCTCTGTTCTTCTCGTTCTTGTGTTTTTGGTATATTCCATCCACCACACTTTTCTTCTATTCGATTCTCGTTGTTGTTCGTTGATGTATCTTGGGCAGCGTAGTCTTCTCGTATTTATCTCCCAACAGGGGACAGAAAAGATTTCTTTTCAGCAGGTACGAGGTACGGGTTCCTGACATCCGACAACCTTTATCAGATACTTGAAAAATCATTAAAATGTACAAGATATGACCGTTAGATAGATTAAATATAGGAAATAAAGAAATTCAAACAGTGAGTCGAGTGATCGGTAGGTAATCAGCATCGGTAGCTTGAACATCGGTAGCTTGAACATCGGTAGCTCAATGTCATTAGTTGCTTTGACTCTATCGGTGGCTCTATGCGTCGGTTGGTACATGCTTGTATCAGTGACTTTGTTTATCGGTAGCTCCATGCGTCGGTAGCTCCATGCATCGGTAGCTCCATGCGTCGGTAGCTGTGAGTCTGTCAGTAGCTTCGTCCATCGGTGACTCTTATTCCATCGGTAGCTATTTATACTTACACCGGTAGCTCTATGTTTGTATCGGTAGCTGTCTGTAAATCATTAGCTTACATTTCTAAGAACATATGTAGCTCTGTGTTAAGTATATCGGTAGCTCTGTGTTAAGTCTATCGGTAGCTCTGTGTTAAGTCTATCGGTAGCTCTGTGTTAAGTCTATCGGTAGCTCTGTGTTAAGTCTATCGGTGACTCTGTCTGTCGGTAGACTAAGTCTATCGGCAGACTGGGTACCGGTAGCTCTTTATTAGTAGCTATAGGCAGATTACTTATCTGTTTTATGCAGAATACATCCGATTGGGTTATCAATTTATAACTTGTATGAACATGGATAAAAGAGGATTAACATATTCCAAAGACTATTTTAAAAATTATTATTGGTTTGATCACAGATTGGAAAGAATTAAAGTATAGATCAATGATACTTAACAATATCATAGATAATGAAAGCATAATTGGGATTTTCAACACATATGAATACATGATTGAGATTATCCAAACAGGTGAGGTCAACAATAGGCATGGATTCCAATGACCGAATTCCTCCTCCAATAGTCATATTTTTAACTAAATTTCATAGGGACCAGTACAAATGGTGCTTAGTCAATGGTTAGGTTAAAACAGATTTTATGGAATCATTTTATATAAAAAACTATGAGAAACATTATTATGCTTAATAAACATTGAAACATTATGTATCTGATAAAATGAAATGTTAATTTAAGGAAATGTGGTAACTTTAATAAAATAATTTAATCATATTCTTTAGGTAATGAAAAAACTGGATTCAAGAAATATTAACAATCAGATTCAGAAATAAGAGAGAATAAGATTCTAATTTCTAAAGAAATCTATGTCTAATTTTAGAATAAATCAGAGTAAAATTTTATGAGAAATCAGTGTGGGATTTATGGAGAAATCATAATTTTATTTCCAGAGAAATTAGAGTATGATTTTAGGAGAAATGAGAGTCCAATTTTTGAAGAAATAAGAGACTGATTTTAGAAAAAATAATAGTCGGATTTCTAAATAAATAAGAGTTTGATTTCTAAGGAAATTGGAGTTTGATTTAAAATAAATTGGAGTTTGATTTCTAGAGAAATTGGAGTCATAATTTTGAAAAAATCAGATTCTAAGGAACTACAAGATTATGAGTTAGATATGTATTCAATTTTTTTATCTTAATAAAAATATGGTTAGACATGGTTTTTGAAAACACTAAATAAGACATTTAAAAACATAGTTAATTTCAAAAAATATTCTTAGAGAAGGAAAATTTTCTTTAAGAAAATGTTTCTTAGAGAAAGATAATTTTCCTTAAGAAAATCTGTTTGTGATTTTCAAAACACAATGAAATGGAAAAGTAATAAGTGAACTTATTGACTCAACACGATTTATGTTGATTAACCTCTCCCTTTTGATATAATAATGTTAATATTCATTTTAATTTTACATGATCTTTTTTTCATTGATATATTGAATTATGTTCATTTAATTATTCAATTCAAATTCATTATTTGAATAGAATGTGAATTTCAAGATAATATTGATTATTATTAAAGAAATTTAAATAGATCTTTTGATCTATATTTATGGAATTTATTTAACCATTTTATTAGTATATAATAAGTGTTTCCTTGCTTAAAATTTAGTCAATATTTAAAATTTTCTATCTATGATGACTATAAGCACACCTACTAGCTAATGGATAGACACTAGGTAGTCTGTGGGCTTAAGAAACCACTGGTTCTAGAAATGATCCCACTAGACATCCAAATATACCCACGAACTAGTTAGTGGTTTTGGGATAGGTCTATTTGGACAGGTTAGAGAGTTGGTTTTTGGGGTACACACCCCCTCTACCATTTGACCTCACCCACTCCCATCTCCCCCAAACGATAATTTTTTACCTTTATTTATTCCTTAGATCTTAAAATATTTGGATGTCTCCTTGATTTCATCCCACTTTTCATTACATTTCACTTATTTTTTAAATGATTCTGCTAGTTTTTTGTTTATTTCCTCCACCACCAAACCCAACATCAAAATTCTACGTTCTGTAACCTCATTTACATTATTTTAAACATGTAAAATGTAGGCCTATTCCTCTAAAGGGAAATGAAATAATAAATAACATTTAGGTCCTTTACTAGTTGTGAAACTTGATTTGATTTAGGATGATATAATCCTAATTTCTAAAAGTATAATTGATTTTAATTATCTTAAAGAGTCATGTATTGATCTAATTAGGTTAATTGAATATTAAGTGAAGTAGCCTTTGTTTCAACCATCTATCAAAGATGTTCATTATCCCTCTCTTATCAAATAATTACATCACATTCTATTTGATCATGATGTCAATTTTGATTCCATTTTTTCCAATGATATTTATATTGCATTGTCCATATCAAATATTAAAATTTTGGATTTCATGATAATCTGTCACTTGGGTCTTAATTATTTTATCCAACATGTGTTTTCCATTGATATGAACATTGACCAACAAGGCACTATGTATTTCAGTTCTGATCATGATTTATTTACCTTGGTTAATCTCTTAAACCTATCACTTAAAAAATGTATTCTTGTAAGAGATATCAAATCATCTTTTACTATTTTTCATGGATATCATGACATTTACATGTTCATTGACATTTATATTATATATTTCATGTATGGGATTTTTATTTCAACTGTATTCTCTTTACTTTCTATTCCATATAATGTATTTCCTCTCATCCTTTATAGCTGAAGGAATTTACTTTTAGCTATTTCCTCAACAATATTTTGCCTTATGTGGGTATCAATCTTAGTGACATGGTATGAAGAGTATCTTTATATGTGAACCAATTACATTTTCAACTTTTTTTAGATTATTAAACACATAGCATGAAGATTATCACCATGATCAGATAGGGACCCTAAAAAATATTCCTCCTCATACTGATATGAAGATACACTCTATTTTAATACCCCATAAATTCATGAAGGCACATCCATTTTCCTATGTGGATGAGGATAAATTAGTTGATGATTAAGATAAATAAAATGTGGTAAAAGGTAAGGATGATCCTCCATGAGATGAGGCTGATGCTGAGGAGAATCTACCTTTACAAGCTCTAGGTCCTAGATGACCATGTTTCAATGATGATGTGGGACTCTTTTATGTGAAACTTGATATTAATCTCACCTCTCTTGTTGTGAGTATTGATAGTTGTCTAATAGAGAGTGAGCACACAACATACTCACACCATGAGCGGATAGATCAGATGGTATAAGATACTAATGTGCTAACATGTTCTATCTAGTGAGATGTCTCTTCAATGATTCATTTTCGCCATCCACACTATAGAGACTAAGATCTTATTTATTACACTATTGAGTTACATTTTAATTTTTAATGGATTTTTTTTAAATGAACAACCATTTATCCGTTATATAAAACTCTAGTTCTCCTTTATCTTTACTACCAACCTATTACTTCCATGAATATTTTCTATACATCTAAACCTCTAAATGAATTTTCTTTTTTTATAATAAAAAATGATGAAACCATTATGTTTTCAAGAAAATATTCATCTTTTTTATTGTTTGAAATCCTTTTTAATTTTTTTAAATTTTTATACATTTCTATTTTAACATTATAAAATAATCAAAAAATATCATCTTGAATATGATTATGAAATATTGAAATCCATTTAAAAACATTAATTGGTATATTTTTGAAATAAATATCTTCATAAGGTAATATCACTCTTGTTAATTTTAGGTGTCTCTGATTATAAAAAGGGGTAGATTTTGTTCCTCACTCTCTTAGGTGTTCCAAAAATTCACAAACTCTTTTAACATTTCAAACACATTTATTTGATGTATTTTCAGTATTATTTCTTATCTTTAATCTTATGAACTTGGATTATAATTCAATGGTATCAAGAGGAACTTATAGGGAAACCTTTTAGGACTTAATCGGTCAAAATCACCAACTACCTATTAGGAAGTCAATAACCCATCAGTAGAAATGTCTAGAAGCACATACACTTTTCTAAAACCACCGACCACCTGAAGAGGCTAGTAGTATCACCTTTCTCTTAAACAAGACATCGAAAAACTAGTTTAGTCCAACTAATTAGCTCGTGGAACCTGGAAGCTAAGGTGAGAGCAAGTTAACCCACCAACCATTTGGTGGAGCGTACGGGATGGCTGATGGAGCTCTTCTAGAAAGTCATGTTAGCCATGAAGGCATTCCCCCTTTAGCCTATATCACCTACAAATAGATCTATTTCTGTCCTAGGACCTAAAAACCCCAATGGGACCTTAAGAAGCTATAAATACCCCCCAATTTGGTTTGGACATAAGTGGTTACCATTTTTATACCTTGTTCCACCACATGATCTCATTTTTATTCCAATTTTGTATTCTATTTATCCCTAACTTATTTATCTTTTTTTTTATTTTTTATCTCAATATTATAGAGATAATTAGGAGTTTATTATTAAGGGATTATAATTAAAAAACCATCCCTTGTAATTCTTCTTATTGGATGCTCAATACCACCAAAGTTAGTTTTCTTTGGGTTTCTTTCTTATACATTAAAAACAAATTCTTATATTGGGTTTATGTCTTTACCCATTGAAAATAAAGTATCATTCTATTTATTTGGTATATTAGAGACCATTAAAGTGAATTAATTAATCAAAACCCTAGAGACATGGGGAAAGATATGTAGGAACTCAAGTATTTAGTTTTGGATGAACTCCTTTTTCAATGTGTTGAGGCTGTTATTTTATTTTAATTTTCCTCTGTAGTTACTTTTTTGATTCAATTATAATGTGCTTAATTTTTTAATTTCAAATTATTTATTAATTACTTAATTATATAACATCATTTAGTTTAAAATTTTTAAATAAAATTCACCCACTAATTCCATATTAATCTCACTAATAAAAAAGTTATTTGATATGTAATGGACCCACTTTTTAAAAAAATGGATAAGTTTTGGGACTCACCAAGTGATTAGTAATGGTTATTTGATACATAATGGACCCCCTTACTTAAAACTTGGCTTAGTGTTGTGAGTCACCATGTGATGAATAAAGGTCATATTGTGTGAAAAGGGTGATATGTAATGGTCACCCTATATGAAAGGGTGATGATTAAGGGTCACCAAAGATTAGAAAAATAGTGAAGTGTAGGATGTGCAATAGACACATTATTGATATGTATTATTCCACCTTTATAAAAAATTATCTCAGTGTTCGGTTACCCTAAAATACATAAGGGCTAAAAAATGGATAAGTTTTAGATATATAAAGTTACCGTAGGTACGTTTGTGTTATAAAGTTGTGAAATATCACTAAGTTTAGGATTCAATATATGATATGTAAATTCTATATATGCTTGAAGAGTGATATATATAGATTGCACCATTTTCCAAAAATCTACTACGTTTTGGATGAATTAGAGTTTACACTTCTATATGTGTACCCTTATATGCAAGAGTACTTATATTTGTAAAAAATATTGAATTTTGAATGTGAATGGAAAATATTTTATGCGGGTACCACTAGATATAAGGACTCTATAAATTGAAAAAATGGTTATGATTTGGGAAACACCCAGTGATGTATAATGGTCTCGAGGGGCATTACATAATAGTCCCAATGTTATTAGAAAATTAAATGTGAAAAGTTTTTCCAAATTTAATAAAAAATTTATAATGTTTTTAAATTAAAAAATGGGGCTTAAGAACCTTTAGGATGAAATATAATGAAAACTCTTTATATTTTTCTATCATTCATCCATTTATACCTATGTGATACCTTCATTAAATCGTATAATATCATCATGAAATTTGTTTTTGGGGGTTTTCAGGAGTAAGGATAATGCCCAGTGGGTATTTATTTATGGTTTCTCTTATCGATTTCTTATATTCTACCTATTCTTACATAAATTAAGAATTTTTTAAAATTATCATATTTATTCTAATCAGATCCATACTAGTCAGAGTTCTCAATGACTAGAGTTTTGTTAACTTTGAATAAGGTAGGTGGCCTTTATATTTTATATTATGAAATTTATGATTTTATATTATTTCTTCCACTACTATTTTAATTTTAATGATGTTTACATTTTTTGATCCCACTAAAAAATTTAAATGGTATTGTATTGGAATAATAGTAAATAAGATCCAAAAAGTATATTAAATGGTATGTTTGTGGTTCTTTGGTCGAATGAGTTCTTATGGGTGTCTCATGAAGTATTTTGGGGCCTAATATAGATTCATTAGTAAAAATTGATTTACTTATTAAATGTTGACTTTATAATGATTTTTTTGAGAAAAATGGTTTCCTAAAAGAAATTATATAAGATGAAATTTCAGGAAGAATAGAAATACTTTTATTTTTGGTTTTGAAATGGTATTTGAAAATATATGTTTTTTTCTAAATATTTCATTCATTTGTATTTTTTAAGGTACTCGAATTATGCACAGAATATGTGATTCGTATTATATAGAGTTTATATGTAGTATTTTGACCTAGTATCATGGGAAAAATAGAAGGGCTTGTTTGAAGATTAGTTTTTTATCCCTTTGAACTTATGTGAGTAACATTCTATTTTGAAAATATTGGTTTATTTTTGATATGCTACTAAATTATGATTTATCAATATGTTGTTCTTGTTACATGGAAATGGATGATTTTATAAGAATTCATTATCCTATTATAAAATGTATATGTGGTTGTATAGACGATCTTATATGAAGGTTTGTGAGTTATCCCAATGATGTTATGTTTTTGGTATAAAAGTGACTTTATGGGTCTATATTTATGTTATCAAACACTGTGGGTATTAATATGTGTGGATTTGTTTTGTGTTGTACGGAATTATTATTGGTCACATAAAGTAAGAAATTTCTAACATACTGGGTTAACTTGGATTAATGCGAGTAGTTTGTGCATAGTTATGGATTGGGTGACTTGGTAGATTATCCTATGGGTTTAGGTGAAAAATATTTCATTTGTGGCGGTTCAAGGTGTATGAGTATGACTAGTGTGGGTATCTAACAAATGTTGGTATATTAATGTTATATGGGATATCATTATCATATTTCATGTTTAAGATGTTTGATTTTCTTAGTAGTTGAAATTTCGATATGGAATGATTATTTGGAGTTCTTAATACATGATTATTATATGATTAAACCAATATATTTAACCATGTATTGATTAATTGGTAGGTTTATTAGGTTGAATGTCTTATATCTAGTGTGAGGGTATGGTTCAAATCGATGGTTGTGCCCCACTGTCCTAAGTGGTTGGGCGTTGAATTTGTTATATTACCTTCATTGAATGAGAGGGTGTTGTTCAAATTAATGGTTATGACCTCATACTATGTTATAAGGTGGAATATTGTGATCTTAGACTGCACCTTGAGTTATTAGGTGGGGGTATGATATGTGTTATGGGACCTCAACCTGAGTGATAGGTTGGTGATTGAGATGTGATAAGAAACCTAACCCATAGTGAAATAATTGGTGGGTTAGATATGATATGGTAAATTACCTGAAGTGATAGGGTGGTGGTCAAGTAGGGGTGTGAGATATCACCTTGAGTGATAGGGTTGTGGTTGATATATGATTTTGGACCTCACCTTGAGTTACATGGTGGTGTTCGAGATATGGTATAAGATTATACCATTCGTTAGAAGGTAGTGGTTAAGATGTGATACACCTATGATTAGCTAAGTAATGAATTTAACTTGATGGGGTTTTGATGGTCCATTGACTAGATATGTCACTCACTTCCCATGATGTAATTCTTTATAATTTTACTTAAGATGGAGGTATTATCAATATTTCACAAAGAAGGTCAGGTCTGGTCATGGTTTTATGGTTAGAATCTGTTGACCTAAAAAGTATTATTATATATATATTCAATGTTATTTTCTATGGAATATTTCATGATTATGAATTTGAATCCTAAAAAATATTGAATTCACATCGAATTGATCATAATAATATTGAATATATCAAGGATATGGTAATTTAAATTGGTTTATTTGAATCGCCACCTCTCCTGAACATGGGATTTGATATATGTGGTTAGAACATCATGTTTTATATCAGGAAAGATATCACTTGAAACTAAAAACATGGTACAATTCTAGTAAGCAGTGGAGATTTAGGTATTAGTAGAAATGATTATTTGAGTTGGGATGGAGACCATTGAAGTTACTTTCATGTTTTTTATTATCATGTCTTTTCTGGTCTGCCATTATTGTTTTTATATGATGATGCATTCTATAAATATGTATCTTTTTTTATTACTCAATTATATTATTTTTAATTATATAAACTGTTTATTACATTCAACTATAGTCTACAAGGTCCATATTGGATCACAATTAATTATCTATGGATTTTTAATATGTTTGTTATACCAACATTTGATGTTATGTTTTTGATATAATAATTCACGACCATAGGTATTTATTATTTTAGGGAATAGTCTCACCACGATTTTTTTTGGTCTTCTATATTTTTTGGGATCCATTGGAATATGGGGAGGATCACTGAAGGTCTCGAAGTGTATCCCATGGGAACCATCCAGGAAATCTACGTTACAGATTTAGTAAATGGTGTTATAGAATGTTTTGAAATGGGAAAATTCTAGTCATATGTGGAGATAAATATTTAAGACTCAAAATGTATATCGGTATCATTCTTTTCCAACTTGGTTTTGGTTGATTTTTTTCTAATGGATGCCTTGTGTCAAGATTAAGAACTCTACGATGGGTGAGATATTGGATCAAGAATCCTAATATAAGGAGTATGTGGCTCAAGAAAAGTCATAAGTATTATCTAGGATAATGTGAACTTATTCATTCATTATGAGAGTTTCATGCTTAGTAGATGATACAAAAACCTATGGGTTGTGTTTTATGATTTGTTTCATCATTGTAATACATTATTAATTGAAGACACTTAGAATATATATTATTATATCTCAACTATATTAAAAATAGAATTATATTAATAAATATTCCATTGTCTTATTTGACTGATTATTGATTGTTCTTTTTACCTTCCATAATAAAAATTTTCAAATAAAGAATGTTTTTGAATAAAAACCTTGTTTTATAAAAAATGTTCTGTGCTAGAAGGAGGTCTTCATAAATGGTTTTATATGGTTTTACTTGTTTTTTTGGGGATTCTCTAATTTTTTGTAATGTAAGGAAATAAATTTTTTTGAATTAGGTTACAATTATATTTTGAAAGGTGGTTTGATTTTTGGGATAGAAATAAAAGGATAGGAAAATAATTTTTAAGATTCCAATTTTGGTGGAAAATTATTGTATTTAAAGAGGTGTTTGGAAACTTTTGTGAGTTTGGGTTTTTCTAAAATATTTTTGTTGTTTTGAAAATGAAATCGTTCACTATGTAAACCAATTTACTTGATTTTTATGATTTATTTGGTAGTGAACGATATTTTTGAATATTATTCGTTATTAGTGTTTTTTGGTTATAAAGTACCATGTGAGGTTGGAGGGAATGGATTTTTTAGGTCTGATGTTGTAAAAATGGAATCTGTTCCTGTGTAGACTAAGTTAGTTTTTTCGATTACCAGGTTTGATATAAGTAGTTAATTAAGGAATATAATATGGTCATAAAGATTTTTTTAATATATATGTTTTTTTTGATCATGTGTTACATGATTGGAGATGGTATTGAGTAGATAGAAGTGTTTTTTGATGGTTATTTGCATTGGACCACTAGAAGTTAATTTTTTTTGGAAAATTCCTTTGGTTGTTGTCAATTTCATGTAGAAGTAGAATTTATGAGTTGGTTATTATGGTGGGGAGAAACATATTCATAAAGATGATTTTGTTGTCTAAACATTAATGTCATGGGGTTGATCGGTGTGGTTGAGCGCCATCCTAGTGTTTGATGATGGTGACGAAAGGGGTTCCTGACAAAATTGATTTTGGGATCCACGAATGTTTATGGTTATATAAAGTTGAAATGATGTTAGTTAGATGATATAATTCATGGTTTTATTATAGTTGATAATATTTAGAATATTGGATTTATATTTTTGAGGAAATTTACGGTGTTCCTCTATATAAATTCGTAAAATCATATACAGATCAAAGTATCATGGTAAAGTCGATATGAGCTTTTTACTTGAATGGGATTGTTAGGTATGTGATGAAAATGTCTTGGAAATATTGGAATGTGTGTGATGCTGGGATTAGTGAGTAATCTTTCTAGAGGATAAGTGTATGGGAAGATGTACAGTGTGTAGTTCACAATTTTTTGATTGAGGTTTTAACCATCATTTTGTGTAAATTATGGTGAACGTTGAGGATTACATTATTTAAAAGATATGAATTAGTAGTGATTGGTGCTTCATATTGGTTCTGAGGTATAAGTGGTGTTTTGATGTACTATCTTTACATTCAGTAATGTAAAAGATGTATATGGTAGAAATTATATTTTTTTTATTCGTGGAAAAATGACATAGACACTCATACTGTTGGAAGAATGTAATCAATAATAGATATACAAACCTGGTTATGGAAGAGTCACTAAGGTGGTAAAATTCTATTGGTAAATGGTTGATATAACACTAGAATTCTTGTTAACATATTGATCTAATTTAACTAGTTTGTAGGTATATATCAAAGTTTGGATTGGGATGTGTTTTTAGTTATAAATCATGTGTCGGCATTGTGATTAGAGTGAAATTTAGTGGAATCAAAGAGAGAGTTAGATTGGATATGTGTATGTACTTTTTGGTAAATAAAAATTTAGGTTTTTTTGTTCAAGGATATAACCATGGAATTACATTGTGAATCAGGTTAAAACATTATTGAATGTGTTTGGATAACTGTAATATGCTTATTGGAATAATGAATTGTGATCAAGATATGCTAAGATGCATTAGTTGCGGAGGATGAAAATTTTAAAGAATGGTTGGATAGATAATTATGAATGGTTTTGTTAATTTTAATTGGATCTATTGAGGTGAAAAAATTATGAGAGAATTTTTTGAGATGTAGATATTTTAATTTTTGGACTCTTAAAACCAAGGGTTTTCACAGATTGAAATGGATTATATTTTGTGTTTTTTTTCAATCCACATAGGATTGATCGAGGAGTTTGAAAACCAACTGATCATATAGCACATGTGGATATAGTATTGAAGGTAGCGTCATTTCCAAGGCTTCACCAAATTTTTTGTGTCCCAAATTTGAGGTTGGTGAAAGTAGTTTTTGGTAAATGAAATATTATTGTGTAAATACCACAGTTTCATGAAAGGGTAAAAGATACTTCCAAACATACACAAAAGGTAAGATTCTGGTTATCAGATAAAAATAAAACAAAAGATATTTTTTTTTTCAAGTATTGAACGTTTGAGAATGTTAGAGTTTTGCAACATAATAAGTATTCTACACAACCTCAAAATAATGGCGATGTTTCATGAAGGTAGTAAGTTCCATGGTAACGGTGACATCAAATCATTCAAGTTTAGTGCCTATGGAATGTTTTTTTCACAGTCTAAGGTGAAAAAGGAAGATGTGTGAAGGGTGAAATACATATTTAAATAGACTATTAACTACATAATTTATAAAAAACTCTAAAAAAAATATCAAGGACCATTCATTCCTGAAATATTTCCACAATGTAGATTTGGGTGAACAAAATTAATTTTTTTTATCAAGACCAAGTGACATTTGAAAAATATCAAATTTTAACTAATTCTAGAGTTTAAAAAAAGGAGTTTCATAATAAAAAAAATTATTTAAAACTAAGGTGTGGTGAAAATATAAAAAGGGTGAATGATAGTGAAAGTGTTTCATAAATAGTAGATTTTTAATATCATTTTTGAGTGAACAGTGAATTCAAGGTAATCAATTTATGAAAATGGTTCAATGAGAGTATCATGATAATACTGGGAAATGAATTATGTTCCTAGTATATTTATATGACATTCAGGTTGATAAATTGAGAAAGAATTCATCTAAATAAACGAGAAATGGGGAGTCGATAGAATTGATCTGAGGGAGGCAGCGTGCCATCCGTAAAATTATTATAAAAGAAGTGCTCCTAGAATGGAGTGACAATGTCCTATAAAATTGTAATCCATAAAATCTAGTGATTTTTAGTGTATTGAGGTATGAATGACACACTCGCATTCTCGGCTCATTGTACTCACCTTTAGTGGTGAACCAAGTAAAACTTCTGTAGTGTGTTCATATTTTTACTACCTAGTGTTTGTTAAGTTCATGATTCAATTTGGTATATTCAAATTTTTTATACCAATATGAGGACAAGATCCATATATTTCAGTGGAAAATATGATACCCCAATTCTCACCTCCCGTCTATTGGTGTTACAAGATATTACAGGGGTTAGCTTGGGTTTTTTTGGAAAAGGGTTGTGTATTTGGGGTTAGATCATGGGTAGTCGAGCCACATAAATTGTAGATCATATTGGATAATGAATAGTTAAATTATATTATGATTGATGGATAGGAGGTCTATAAATGTTCCAAGGATGTTCTCAAGGATGAGAAACTTTATAGCCTGGATTTTCTAATGATCCGTAAATTTAAAATTCATTGTTTTTGGTGGAAATTTATAAATTTCATCCTAGAGGTGTGGGGGTTTTTTGGAATTAGAATTTATATTGGGATTAAAGGGGTTTATGAATCATTAATATATTTTTAGGAAATTATTATTATTTCATAAGAATAATTTATGATTAGTTGAGAATCCTGGAGAAAGGATCTAAGAAATTTGAGGTCACTTTTTCATGAAATATTACCAGTGTATATTTTAGGTCATGACTGATCCAAGGGATTCTGGTTTTGGGTCAAAAAATTACCAGGACCCAAAATATAATATTAGTTATGTGAAAATTTTACTCTTACATATCATTTATCCCATACATTAAGGTATTGGTTTTTGGAAAGGTCTCTATGTCCTCATACATAAGGGTTACCCTATGATATGGAATTTTTAATGTGATGGAAGCCCCTGGGGTAATTGATGGTATATCTATGTTACCTAGTAATTCATAAGGCTAAATTTTTTGATTTTTAAAGTTCATTTGAAATATAATCTTCCCCCATTTTTGGAAATTGATAATTAACTGGAAGCGACCTTATGATACATAAAGGTCACCCTATGCATAAAGGGGGACATGTAAGGGTCACCATATGCACAAAAGGTGATTCATAAGGGTCACCTTGGTCTTTATAAATGGTAACATATTGGATATTTAAGGGTATCCTTTTTTATAAGTAATGGTTCTACTCTTTAGAAAATTAACGATGTATTGATATACCCTATGATACTTAAGGGCCCGAAAGTGGATACATATCAGATATAAAATGGTACCCATAATAAGTAAGGATTATCAAGTAGTGAAATTTAACTAATTATTCAAGTATAAATATTATAAGTTATAGCAACCATGTTTGAAATGGGTGGTATATAATGATTTTACAATATCTATAAATATTCAAAGTATTATAAATGTAAGAGTTTACTCTTATTTATGGGTACGTTCAAATGTAACAACCATCCCATTTATAGAGAAATGATTATATCCTGAATATAGATGGTTTTTCTTAGATATGGGTACCACCTAAGTGAGGGTTCTAGAATTTAAAAGAAAATGGTTATTTATGGGAGTCACATTCTGATATCTATGGGTCTTAATGAGTGATATGTTAGGGTTCCAATGATTTCCCAAAATCAAAGATAATGATTTTTTTCTAAACTTTTTAAAATATTTATATAATTGGAAAATAAAATATAAAAGGGGTTATAATATATTTTTGTATATAATTTGATAATAATTCTCTATATTTCTCTCTAATTAATCTTTTCATCACCAAGTGATATTTTCATAAAATCTTGTCAGATCTTAATACCATTTATTGTAGGGGTCATCCATGAGTAAGAATAACTACTTATGGATGTTTATTTATTGGTTATATTTCAATTTTATTCTTTATATCTTATTTAACCTAAAATATCGATTTTTTCATCAATTATATATCTTCCAATTAATTATTGATTGGTCTCGGATTCTCAGTGAGTATATTTTTTTTATCTCTGAATATGGTAGGAGGCCTATACATTACTGAGCTACTTCACCATTTGGTGATTTTATATTTTTTCACTATAAATATATTAGTTTATAGCATGTTTTCAAGATTTTTTGTGAACCCCATAAATTAGGATGATCTGACTTCATATTAATGAACAAAAATTACTTCTTATCATTTTAAATGATCTATTGAAGGCTCATTAGTGAAATTAATTCGGGTGTACTTCTTATGGAGTTTTTAGTGGTGTGAGTTTTAATCACAAAGAAAACATGAATTTTATTTTGAATATTGGTTGAAAAAGTGTTTTTGATCAAAATGGATTTATTTAGATAATTTATTAGATTGAATTTTCTTGGTGAATGGGTTGATTTTAGTTTATGTTTTTGAAATGGTATTTCAAAATAGATGTGAGGGTTTCTAATGAATGATTTCATTGGTACTAGTCCAAGGTACTCACATCGGTTAAGATTGAAAGTGGTGCATTTTATATTAGTTCATAAATATCATTTTAACTAGTTTTGAAGGGAAATATGGAAGGACATGGTGTGATATTTGTTTTGGTTTGTTTGGCCTAATGTACGGAAAATTGAATTTAATAAATCTTGATTTATTTTAGATATGCAAATTGATTCTGATTTCCTAGTATATTCTTAATGTTTCATGATGGTACAAGATTTTATAGTGACCCATTAACATTTAATGGAATTTATATAGAGTTTTATAGAGTGTTGTTGATGTGGATGCACGAGTTGAGGAAATAATGTTCTATATTTGGTATGTTAACATGCTAGTGGGGTTGATTTATGCTCTCAACCCATTAAGGTATATAGATGGGTGGAATATGTTTGGTTTTATAGAAATATGTTTGGTTATATAAAGTAATGAGGGCCTATACTCATAGGTTATGTAGTACTAGAGTGGGACTTTTGGGATTGGTTAAGTATTGAGTTACTTGATAGATTATCATTTGAGTCTGAATAATGAATCCTTCATTTAATAAGGTTTTAGGGTCATGAAGATGAATAGTTTTGGTATTCAAAATGGGATGGTGTAGGAATGTATTATGAATTATCTTTGAGTTATTTTTTTCTTAATATAAAAGATTTGGTTGGTGGATAACCTTTTGACCTGGATTTATTATTTGATGTTTGCACTGATTGTTGGTTATAGGTTGAAACTGATGGTTTTTAGCCTATCCATAGTGAGAGGGTGGTGAATTGTTATGAATAAACCCCCTGAGTGATAGGGTGTGGTATGAAATGTTTATTACATATCTTGAGAGAGGGGGTGGTGGAATTTAGTGAATAACATCCCCCAAGTTAGTGTAAGGTCCAAACTATTTGTTATAACCTTATATTAATTTGGATGGGGGTGTTTGGTGATGAATGACCTCCCAAGAGTGATATGTTATAGTCTAAAATGATGGTTTTAAACTCATAATATTGGAGAAGGTAGTTGATTATGATGTATGTCATCACCCTAAGTGACAGGGTGGTGGATGATATGTGACTTGGGACATCACCTTGAGTGATATGGTGGTAGTCAAGATGTGTTTTGTGACTTGACCTATAGTGATTTGGTGGTGATGGATATGTATTGTGTGAACTCACATAGATAAATAGGGTGGTGGTCGAGATGCAATGTGGTAACTATCCTTATGTGATAGGGTGGTGGTTAAGATTTGATCTAATACCTTAACTGGAGTGATAGTGTGGAGGGTTAGATGTTGGGTATGACCCTTCTTTAAGTAAAAAGGTAATTTTCAATATTTTATGTGACTAGAACTGGATATGTCACACCTTTTACTTGATTATTTTTTTGTGTTATCTGAAATGGCTATTTTAACCCATTAACATAATGGGATTCCTTATCATGTGACCATGATAGACATATTACTGGAATCGAGAAAATAAGTAATGATTAGGTTTTGTGGTGACCTGTTTAGTATTTGATAACTTGATGAATTTTATTATATGTGTATTCTATGTTATGTTCTAGGTGGGTGTGTTTCCTAAGAACAAATTTCACTCATTATATGATTTTTCATGAACATATATTTGATAATAATAACATTAGGTATGTTGTGGTGATGGGGATTTTTATTGGGTTGTTATAATCACCCCTTTCCCTTATACAAAATATGTGTTTTAATTCAAATTTCAAAACATAATGTTATATATTATCTAAATTTATTTTATAAATATAGAAACATTGTTTGCATATAGTAGGTTTTAGATGATAATTATTTGGTAGATATGATTATATGAGTTGGGATAAAGGCCAATATAGTTATCTTCTACCTTTTTTTTCACAACATGTATTGGTTTGCATTCCATTTTTTGAATTTTTGTAATGATGAATACTATAAATTTTTATCCTCTAATACTTCTCTTTTATGTTATATTGATTCATATATACTATTTACTACATTATTTTCGGAATTCTAGTATCCTTATTGGATCCCTGTTTATTTTAAATAGGTTTTAGGATATCCATTATATAGAAAGTCAGGAATAATTTTTTCTAGACTTGGGAATTCACCTAGTGCTTTATTATAGGATGTCATAGTATTCCTATGATATTTTAAACCTTATCCACTAATCAAAAACCTTATGAATATAGGGAGGAATTATTGAGTCCTTATAGAATCCACACTCAGGTATCGTTTAGGTGATCTAATCCTAGTAATTAAAAAATTCCATCCGAGATTTTTTGGGTAAGAATGTTTTAGTTAGAGGTTTATATAGGTTATTAAGGATCAAGATGTAGACTGATATCACACCTAAATAACATGCCTTCAGTATAAACTCATGTTTCCAAAGGTTATCTAGTTCTATGAATAATAAATCAAAGAGGAGTGATATTTTGGATCAAGAATACAAATGTTTGATGGATGGGACTAAAGTTGTTTCATTAGTATCATCTTATATACTATTTCCTTTTTCCTGCATCATGATAGTTTCATGATTAGGATATAATACACATGATATGTATGGTGTTTCATGACCTGAAAGATCATTATAACGAATTATTAATTGAATAAAATTATAATATATTATATGATTTCGTGAAAACATTTTATGGGGTGATTATGGATATGAGGGGCCTATTTGATTGATGGTTTTTGTTTTTTAGTTTTCATAAGGAAATGATTTTTAGGTCGCATGGTTTATGAGGAAACCCCAATCTTAAAGATATAAATAAATGGATGGATCATGGTGTTTATAAATGGTTTTATAGTTTTGTTTTACCTAAAATGGTTTGGGATTATTTAGTTTTATTTAAGTAAATGAATATTTTTTTTGAAACTGGGTTTCAATGGTATTTTGAAAACATGTTTTGTGTTTGTGGAAGAAAGATCTAGATGGGTTGAGAATTTTTGGGAATTCTATTTTTGTCGGTATATAATTCAATACAAGGTGGGTTTTTTTGGAAAATTGATCATGTTTTGGTTTTTAAAGATATTTTAAGATGGTTCGAAACATAAACTGGTTTTTTGTAAACTATGTTGGATGGATTTTTTTATTTTGTCTTGGAGTGACCTGAATTCTAGAATTTTGGGCATGAATAGTTTATTGTATAGGTTGGAATGATAAAAATGTGTATTCTATGTGTATATTAATTTTATATGATGCTGTGAAAAAGAAATAATCTTATATAGCCAAGCTATATTGATTTTATGTGTTTTATTGCGAATGATTAGGGTGGTTGGGGGGGGGGTATTTAGAGGGTATGCTAAGGTTATTTCAAATGGTATGTGTTTGTTAGGATTTTAGGATGGATGTTTGATGATTTCATCTAGTAATAAAATTCCTTTTTAATGGTTCCATTAATTGGACCACATGACGTGAATTTTGGTTTGGTGGATCCTACAGTGGGAGTGTTATTATTCAGAAATAGACTTTATTAGTGGATTATTATGATGAGGAACACTATAAGAATAATGATGAATCATTTATTGGTAATTTAGTGAAATGATATTGATGGTTGTAATTTATCACTAACTTAGTTTTATTATGTTGGCGATGATTGGTGTTCACAGGAAATTAGTTTTGATATCTGAGGATGTTTATGGTTAGCTCGAGGTGAAATTGATCATGTGAGATAATGGAAAACATGGTTAGATCTAAGTGAAATGGAAGAAGAATGTTTTATCAATATTTAAATGAAATATAATTTATTATTAAATATCAAAATTAGTTATTGGATATATATTAAAGTACCATGGTATAGTTTATCTTATATTGACCCTCGATAGGGACTGTTTGGGATGGGAAGAGCATGTCTTGTGAAAAGTGACACACATGTAATGATAGAACCTATAAGGTAATGTACGTAAGGATTAGTGTATGGAAATATATATGTAAAGGAGTGAAATATTAGTTTTTATCAATTTAATCCCAGAGTAGGTGTTAATTCAAGTGAATGTTGAGGATAATGTTCTTGATATTCATAGAATGGGTTGCAATTGATGTTTTTTATTGGCACTTACGCATGAATAAGTTGGTCAGATCTAATCATTATTCTTAGTAATAAAAACAAAATTGGTTGTGGGTATTCGTTTTATTAGTTTATAGCGGTGATGGTAAAGTTATTCCCATAGTGATGGGAATGGAATCAGTCATAGATACAAGACTCTAATGTTGTAAGGGTCATAGAGGTTGAAAAAAACACTTGGTGGATGGTATATATGACAACAAAGAGATTGTTTATAGAGATATCTTACTTATTTGGTTCCGTAATGAACACAAAAATTATATTTTAGATACAATAACCAATTTAGACTGTGTCTTAGTATCAATATTTTGATAAAATTTAGCACAATCTGAGAGCCAGTAGGATAAGAGAAGTGTTGGTACTCTGGTGTGGTGTATATTATCAGTTTTATTTAGTTGAGGATCCAACCATGTCATTAAATAATGTGTCATATTAGGACATCAATTTGACTCTTTGTATTATTTTATAAAGATAATGATAATTAAGGTATGATGATAAGAATATTTTAAGTTGCATCAATATGGGAGGCTAATAGTTTTTAGGAAAGGTTAAATGGAGGTAGATTGACTAGTGTTATTGCATGGAATACAATTTAGTTAGGTGGATACTAAATCAATAGAATTATTCCTGATGTAGATGATGTGATTTATGGATCAAATTTAGGATTTTAAATAAATGGATGGTGTATCTATGTTCAATGAGTGGGTAGTCGAGCCACATACATTGTAGTTTAAAATTGATAATTAAGAGTGGCATCGAATTAATATTGATGGATGGGAATCTGAGAAATGTTATTAGGTGCTTAAAAGGAATAAAAATATTTATTTGGTGGAGTTTGAAGATACACATAAATTTATAGTTCATTTTATTCATGGTAAATTTGAATTTTTTTGTCCTAGAATAGGGAAATTTGGAAAATTTGTATCCAGATTAGGATTTGAAGGGTTTGAAAATCTCTGAAATACATTTTAAAAATAACTATAAGAGCCTAATAATAATTCAAGGTGAGAAGATAATCTTGGAGGATGGTTCTAGAAATATTTGTGTGATTATTTGTAGGTGATGTTTTTTATATTTCATAGGATATCATTGTCCCAAGGGTTTGGGAATTTCATGTTTAAAATTTTTTATGACCCCATATATAATTATATTGAAGATAAAAGGTTAATATATTATATCAAGAGTCACATATGCAAGGGTCCTGGTATTTAAAATTTTTTTTAAGTCCTTATATGTATGGGTTACCATGTTATGAAAACTTTATAAAGTGATGGAAGCCCACGTGATATTAAAATTTGACCCAGAGTTATTCTATAATACATAAGGGTAAATTCCATAATATATAAATGTAATTTGATATGTAAAGGTCTTCCTTGTTTATAAATCAGATAAGTATTGGGAGTCACCTTGGGATGTGTAAAGGTCACCTTGTGAGAAAAGGGTGATATAAAAGGGTCACAAAAGGGTGATATGTAAGGGTAATATTAGGCTAAAATAATTAGAAATTGTTATATTTTTAATGGAGAACTTGCAGATATGTAATTATCCTCCACTTCAAAAAATTAGTTAATTTTTTGAATACCCAGTGATAGGTAAGGATAACAAAATGGATTTTTTCTAATGTGTAATGGGGGTCAGGATATGTGAGGGTTCCCATGTTTTCAAATTTTATTTTTCATGGAATCTACCATATGATACATAAAGGAAAACTTGCGCTTATACTGTGATACATAAGGGTTCTCCCCTTGTATTTAAATTGGTTAAGCCTTATAAATATAAAAGAATAGTCTTTTTCATGGGAACCCTTATATGTAAGATAATTATTATTTATGAAAAAATTTAAATGATTTAAATGTAAATGGGTTACTCTTATGTATGGGTATCACCACCCACGAATGTTCTAGATTTTTGAAAAAATGGTAAAATGTGGGAATCATCCTCTGATTCATAAATATACTAAATTGTGATATATAACTATACTAAATGGTGATACAAAAGGGTCCCTATTTTTACAAAAATAAATAATGTGACATGTCTTGTCATTATTTTATAAAATATTGGTAAAATACTGTAATGAAATGGGTGTGGGGGGGGGGGGTGAGTGTTGGTTAAAATTTGGAAAGAATAATTTGAAAACCTCTTATCTTTTTTTCAATTTTTTTATCTTTTATCTATAAGTTGGATCTTCATCAAATTATATAGGATCTTCATGTATTGTGTTAACTCAAAATGAGGTTCATATTCATTACATTACTAAGTATCTTATTCATTTGGTGATTTAATGTTATTATTCTATCACTATTATAATTGTTTTATTGTTTCATTTTTTGTGATTTTACCCATAAATTTAGTTGGGAATGCTTGGGCCTCATAGTAAATAAGCACTACACATCTTACTAAATGATTCTTTAGTGTTTAATTGGTCAAACAAGTGATGGTGTCCATATTTTAAATTTTTTTGTAGAATTAATTATACTAGTAATGAATTTCATATTCCCTTTTTGAAATATTTATTTAAAAATATGGTTCTAGTGAAAATTTATTTTCTATGATAATGGATTTCAAATAAAATTTTACGGTGAATGAGATGATTTAATGTTATAGTTTGGAAATGGTATTTAAAAGAAGATGTGGAGTTTAATAAAGAATATTTTTATTGGGATTTCTTATAAGGTCCTAGATAGAGTAAATGTGGATTGTGATTCATTTTATAAGTATGTTATATGAATTATTTTTACTTCGTTTAAATTTAAATGTATAAGCAGTTGTTCTGATATTATTTAGGAATATTTGATCTCATGTGGGGAATGCCACGTTTTTAAAAGATTGGGTTCTTTTGTATATGCTACTTGATTATGAATACAAAGGTTATATCACCTATTACATGATGATATATGTTTGTGTAATAATTCATTTCCTTTTTATGGAACTTATATGTGTTTTATGGACTACCATTCATGCATGAGCATGCATTGTCCCCATAGTGTTTTGTATTTTTTATCAGAGTAACCAGGTGGGTCTATATTTATGAAATCACCCCCTAAGGGATTAAAAAATGAGTGGATTGGATTGGGTTCAATAGATATAGGTGGGATTCGGGAGGCCCAATAGTAAGTGGATGCGGAAGATAATCCATTAGTGTAGCTAATGGTGGATGTCGATTTGACTTATTTCCACTACCACACCTAGGTGGTCCATACTAGGCTCAGAGAGTTGGTGGGTATGGGAAAGGATAGCTGTAGGTAGTGGAGGTCTATAACCTCAAGTACACAGAAATTATATGAGGTATGATCATCATCTTTTATACCTTAGCTACTATATTGATAGACAAAGGTGAAAGTCATTCCTTTATTTCCACATCCATTGTATGATAATTTGAGGTTTCGGCTGAGCTCTTGGATCAACCCTTGTACACGGAGACTCTAAAAAAAGGTGGCTTAATGATGAAACACTTCTAATAATAGTGTGAATTAACTTTTATAAGTGATATATTTTTATTGGATATCTTGGTAGTAATAATGAGGAATTATGATTTAATCTTAGGTATGGATTGAATATCTATAGTTCATACCCATATTGACTATTTTAGGTGGAGGATATGGTGATACCATAATGATGGGGTGAGGTTTTTTTCTTGAGTGAGAAGGAAACCCAACTATATAAGTAATATCTCAAATTTGCCAGAGTTTAGCCAATTAATCACTATTTGGATATAAATACTCTGGGAGTAGTGAATACTATGGGCTATCGGTTTCCTATAATGGAAGTGGAGTATGTTGTTGTATTTTGGAAGAATTTTCCAAGATTAATTCCCCACAAAGAGTTATACATATTATTTGAATTAGACCCTAGGATGGACCTGATATTTTCACCAACATATCAATAAATTACTATATAGATTGAAGAGTTTAGAGTGCAGATGGTGGATTTTTAGCGGAAGGGCTTTGTAGGGCCCAATGTTTCCCCTATGAATCCTCACCATTTTTCTCCAGGTTGGAATATTGGAGCATATGTTTGTGTGTGGATTATCAGCACTTAGACCAGGTGACCGTGAAGAATATGTATCAAATACTAGGCATAAATGTCAAATTTGATGAGTGGGTCATGATGGTTCTAAAATATTGACATTAGAACATACTATCACCATATATGAGTAAAATATGAGGATATATCTATGAAAACATTCACATGCCTTTTTGGTCACTAGGAGTAATTGTGATTTCCCAAGGAGGCTATAGAGTATATAGTGTTCTGTGATGCCTCAAGGGACATTTTTTTTGTACTGATGCAGAGGTATGCTATGATTCTTTGTGGGTCTCGAATGTAATGAATGCATGAGAAAAACTACATGGCCCATGATCTTGAGTTGGTAGTTCTAGTCATCAGCCTAATGATTTGGAGACACAGTCTTATGGGTCAGTGGTTTATCGTATACTCCTACAACAACATCCTCAAGTATATCTTCATTCAGAGGGATATTAATATGATAAATAGGTGATGGATATAATTCCTATTGTATTATGACTTCAAGATAGTCTATACCACTGGGAAGGGTAACATGGTAGCATACAATCTCGGTATGATATCTTGTTTTATGTTTCTGACCAAGGATTCAAATTAGTTATCCTCATTGTAGATTTATTTATTAGGCAAGGATGGTTTTTCATATCTTTAGTAAATGGTTATTACACTTTCACTGTTAGGGAAAGTAGGGGAATTGAATCATGGAGATACCAACTATGATAACTTACATACTCAGATATCCTATGATGGTTCTCTAGATGGATTTTTTAAAGGCAAGAAGAAAATTATCATTTTTAGAAGTAGGTGATTGAACTAATGATGTTGTGGAGGGAGATTAAAAGTTATTTTAATAAATCTAATTTATATATATATATATATATATAGATCTAGAAAATATCTACTAGGGACTCTGATTCAAGTTTTGATGGCAAGACTGTAAGAATATAGGATCAAATTTATTCTCTCAATGCCTCTCTTAGAAAATGGTGAAGGCTATACACCAGGATCCAGTGGGTTTATCTAAACCCCTAAAATTACTAGAGTCTATGTTTTATAGGATATAAAAGGACATTCTTTAGGGGTTAATGTGTACAGCTAGAGGACAATATTCCATAAAGGTGATCGTTGACTGAATAAACAAGTTATCAAACTTCCAAGCCATTTGGGAGAAAAGTTCAGTATATAAATTGGAATGAAATTACGTGTAGAAAACAGTAAAACTCCTTGGAGTTCCAACAACAATATTTTTAGACTCTGATTATCACTTCACATCTGGATTATAGAGGGTATTCTGGGAGGCATTTTGGACTCAATTATTTTTAACATAATATTTCTCCCACAATTGAAGGCTGGACTGGGTGAACCGTGCTTGTTCAAGAGGACAAGATGTGGCCTTACATGTTACACATTGGAAAGAGTAGGCAGGATTGCCTGTCCTTGGTGGAGGTTATTCACAACAACAACTACCATTCCACAGTCAATATAGTACCATTTTAGGAATTTTATGGGAGACCGTATAGGTCACCTCTCTATTGTAAAGATTTAGTTGAGTCAGTACACATGGGCCCGAAGTTGGTGCGAGCTATGAAAAAGGTTCAGATCATCTTGGGGAAGATGATAACTTCTCAGATCTATTATAAGTCTTATACATTTTATTTAAAGAGTCATCTAGAGTTCAATGAGGGAGAAAATATGTTCCTAAAGGTCTCACCTCAATGTGGACTATAGAGATTTGGCTAGGTTGCAAGATATATATGAGATTCATTATCCCTTTCTAGAAACTATGTAGTTTTGATTTGGTGGAATACCACTTATATCATCCAATATAGTCAGAATGGGTACATGATGCCTTCTATGTGTTATCATTGCGGAGGTATGGGAACAACCCATCACATGTTATCATGTGGAGAAATATGAACATTCAGGATGGATCTATTTTTTTCCGAGTACATAGTTGAGATTGAGGATAGGCAGGAGAGGATCTTATATGGCCGAGCAATTCATTTGATTCATGTATGGTAGTAGCATGAGAATCTTCATGATAGAACCTAGGAGAAAGAATCCCCGATTTGAGCAAAGTAATAACATATTTTTGAGTAGCCCTTTTTGATTTTCATGATTAAATTCACTAGGGTGGGGAGAATTTAATGTTGTAAAATTTTTCTCATAATGAATTAAAAATCATCTTGAAATATCATCAGAACTAGTTACTGAGACGACACGAAATTCCAAGGTCCAACAAAGATGAAAAGGATAATTGAAAAAATATTTAAATTATAAATATAGAAAACAAATTTTTCCTCAAAAAGTGGAAGACACCTAGAACAGGGTCTCAGATAAAATATACGAGGCCTCTATTTAGCCGAGAGCATGAGATTTTCCCTAGATGTGACATAACCTTTTAGAATTTTAGACTCTCACATCGGGTGTGGTATTGGGAGAATTTTTAGATAAATTAATTAACAAATTTAACAAAAAGTTTTAATTTTTCATGACTTGAATTATCCTATAAGTGTACTATTTTCATGGGATCTTAGGTTTAGCCACATAACCTTGTAAATCTAGAGGCTCTTTTTGAGTAGATCTTAGAGAATGAAATGGATCTCGATCAATAACTAAGGAACATATTTTCTAGTGATGATTATGAATCTAACCAATGAATGTAAAATAGTATCATTATTCATTAGAAATTGATCCAAATTGAGGTCATATGTTTTATTTAGGTAGATTCATTGCATTTATTTATCCATTTTCAAATGCAGATAAGTTTCAATAAACAAGAATTGATTCGTGCATAAGAGTTGAATTATTTTATGATTGATTTATTTGTTCATAATCGATTAGTACATTTAGTTGTTATATTATATGTCAATAGATAAAGGCTAAAATAAACAAAGGTCAAGGATTATTACTCATATTTATGTGTTATGATTTTTCCTGAATTTTTTCACACATTCATCATGAGAAATTTCATTCACCCACAGTATGATGTATACCGGGCCTCTTATCATTGTATGATTGTTCTTCGGAACAACAGATCAATATAGTTGGTTCAGTTCATGAACGAGGGTGATATAAAGGTGTAGTGATGGATGATGATTATAATGTAGACCAATTCAGAATGAGGATTATAGTTTTTATAGTTTACACATGATGATGGAGTGGTGAAAATCATCACTGCTTGGTGTGGGTTTCACAATGGGTTCAAGGCCCAGATTCTGACCGCTGGCAATCATGAGGGTCTGGCCAACCCCAAATCCAAGTTTCACTGGAAAAATAAGTGGGAGTGTTGATTAAATTGGAGGAAACATGATACTGCATGGGAATAGGAAATTCCCACGTTACATGCTGTATTATTTGGAGTTACACAATATGTGGGGCCCCATGTTGTGGCACTAGAGTTTTTATGGAGGAGATAAGTATCACCTGTCGTGTCATCCATACGACACTACATGTGGAATTTTGCTGGTAGCCTGCCATGTTTATCAGATGATACATGTGTACAAGATGAGAACCTTAGACAAATATTGTTATCAAACTGACCATAGTACAATGTTTATTTTGTGAACTGAAACATAGAGAGGTTTTCACAAGCCTATCCAAAGGTAAACGAGCATGTGAAAAGGAACATGAGAATGGCCATGGTAAGGTCCAAATTTAGTGGTACACAACATATAACATAATTATAGATCATATACTTCCTTATAGATGGGATGGATCCATTTTTCACTTTAGTATAGAATAAGTTAGGTTAGATGAGATACATTGGTCATTCTCTATGAGGGTAAAATTTGGTATTACATCCATGGTAGAGGATTGTGATCCCATTTATAGGTGCATTACTTGAGAGAGTTTGATGCATCTCTCCCTGGGAAAAGGGTTGGATTCTTTATTACTCCTCGATGGGGTTCATGGTATCAATGTGAAAACCATCAACATAGGGATGATCCCCTATCTAGAGGATAGATCTAGTAGGGGTATTGGAGTCCCCCAGTGGCCCTAGGTGGGATCCCCAACCTGGATGATGAGATATTGTAGGATATAGAGATAAATTATTTGTTGGGACCCAATATCGATGACCTATTGGATTTGATACACCAGTGATAGCTTGGATAATAGAGTGATAAATCCCAGAATGAGGGTTACCTTAAATCCTCAAGTAGTATCCTGTGGATGGTGGTATTAGATGAGACCACTTGAAACCAATTTCATGTTATGATTATATCTAGGTTTTTTATCACTATATTATTTTTTTAGTTTAATACTCTTGATTCATTATTCCTAGTGATTTTAGGGACTCCTATTCAGAATTGTTGTACTCACCCATACATGAGATATTCCCACATGTGTCATGTCTGATGAAAATGATGACCCTTTTGATGGTGTCCTAGGAGGCTATGAAGAATAAAGAGCTTAGTACACTAGTCTAATATAGTTTACATTTTAAATATTGTTTTAATTTATTTCAATGAATATATCCCCACCAATGTGTCATTATATGATTAAGTGTATCATTCTTGTAATTTTGAGGTGTTTTGAGCTAAATTGTAAAAATGTGTTAATTCAAGAATTTCAACAGTTTTTCACGATTTTGTTGTTTTGGGAATATATTTTTATATTCTGATCCAACTATAAAAATAAATTTTCAGGAACCCTTTTCCCATTGGATTCATATCTTCCAACTATACAAAGTTCAGAATCATCCATATAGAGGCCTAAAAAATAATTCAAATTGGATAATATATTTTTAGATAGAATTAAATATACTTAAATAAAAGTGAAATAACTTGGCCAAAATTTGTCTAAATGTGATAAATACACCTGTAAAATAGATAAGACACAATCCATAAACTCCATGATAAATACCAATCTTAATTAAGGTCTATAAGATGTCCATGTTCACCATTAATTAGAGGACGTTGAATAGTCACTTCAGAAAGAAATGGTTCACTCGAGTAATTAAATTAGGATATTTTCTACATGTGTCAAAATTTTCTGATATTTCAAAGGTATAAATAGAAAGAGTGGTCTAACAACATTTATTAGAACACATAATCCATATTATTCTTGGAAGAGGTCCTAAATAGAGACAATATTTAGGGGGCATATTCTGGAAAACACTATGGCCACTGGCTTTTCCTTTAAATTTAACCTTTTCTTTAATTTTAAGAGATAGATATATTGAGGGGTGGAATATTCTAGGGAAGATATGATTTATAGTGGAGTTACATTAATGATAACCAAATCTTGAAGATCTATAATTCCAGTGGTGGTGTGCAGAAGATATCTGAGGATTCATCATTTTTGAGTTTGTGTTCTTCATTATTAACTATTTTCATTACAATTATCATGGAAATTGTTTTCCTGAATGAAGTAGGTCACTTTAATTTCAAGAATTCAATATATTCTATTTTTTCATTACTTATTATCAAATTATGAAAATAAAATAGTTGTCTCTTTGTTTAAACATATTTGGAAAAGTTCTCCACATTGAGAACAACAATTTCCACTAGTTTTGATTGGTCATAGGTTTTTTGGGAATTCAGATCACATTCATAAGTGGATAAAAACAACTATTCGAGGTTTTTGGTCAAAATAAGTGTATAATATGAGGTCTTGAGGTATACATTTGATAATTTAATTGGAATAAATCTATTGACAATGATAAAGGGAGTGACCAAGGATTGAAGTTTGTCCAATGATTCTTTTTTAGTTTGTTTTCTCCATTCCAGTTTACTTTTTTTTTCAATCACTAACATTAATTTATGATTTCAATATATTTTCCATTAATTTATTTTAGTTTAACTCATATAAAATCCTCACTTTTTGTTTATATATTTGAGAAAAAAATTAACAAAATGATATTTTCACATCTTAGTCTGTAACATCCTTGTGAGATAACCCTGTGGTCACCACTATGCTATATTTTATGGGGAAATTATTGACTAAAATTATGTAAAAACCCCAAGTATAAATTTGGCACCATTTTTTGGGAGGTTTCCTTTGTTTTTTACTATTTTTTGAGTTTATAAAATTTTAAATCACTAATTTAGTGTCTTGAAGAATGGATCTTCACAGTTACTACTCCTATGATTGACCTAATTATCAATAATATGAGGAGTCTAGTCATGATGAATTTTTAAAATTTCAACTCTATAGAAATTATTTCCAAATGAAACTAAATGGTTTGGAGTTTTAAAATATTGATTCCATGATTCACGAATTAAAAAAGGGTATTCTTTCTAATGAATTAAAATAATTGAAATAACAAAAAGCACAAAAATATTTTCATGAAATTGAAAATTAAGTCCGACCAATATTTTATGTCGATAAAACCCTTGTGGAAGAGTTGAAAAATAATTTAGAATAAATTTTTTTCAATTTTCTGGAATAATTTGTCAGTCGTTAACAAATTTATTTGTATACTGTAAATCGAAAATATTTGGACAATAACTGGGTTGAATTTTTTGAAAAGGAAATTTCACGTGTAGACACTTTTTTTGAAATTGAAATTTCAGAAACTTTTTTTGAATCATTGGATAATCAGGAAGAGTAGCATGAGATAATCATTTTTGTAGGCCATTTGGAGGAACTTGAGATAGTGCATACCTTCAATATAACTATATTTTACTCTCAATTTGTACTGGAACCTGAAGGAGATATATCAAATTTTGATCCATGTTTTCTATATTATTTTGATTGTAAATTGATAACTTCTTCTCCCATTCCAAATTCTAGCACCAATTACTTTTTAGTGGATTAATTTATAATATTAAGGGGATTTCACGTTCAAAATGGAAGAATGTATTTTTTTCCCACTTGAGTACACTTGTACTCTTGAGGATGGTGGTGCCGTGATGATTTTTAGTGAAGAAATAATTTTTGAACCACATAGTAGAATTGAACATCGACAACCAAAGAAGTTTGTTTGTTAGGAAAAAGACCTGGGAATTTCCCTGAATTGATTTTACCTCTTTCACTACATCATATGAACTCAAAATTAAAAGAGGGGAACACAAGTATATCTATTTATGGGAACTTATATAAGTTTTTTGAGATGGTTAAGATTATAGGTATTTTATTTTGGCAGTTCATGAGGAAGAAACTACACCCTCCTTCAAATTGCGGATGATCAGTTTGAACTACTTGACTAGTGGAAGTGAATTCGTAGCATAAAAAAGGGATTCATAATAAGTCTCTTTTCACATTTTTTTATTTTCTTACATTCAATTAAACTTTGTTGATTTTTTTTATTTTTTTCATGTAGGATTCCAAGTTATACCTTTTAAGAGTCTAGCATATTTCTATAGATTCTCAATAAAAACTAGTCTGTGTATTTCCTCTCCATTTTTTTCATGTCCTATGTTATTTATTTTCACTTCACAATTTCAACTCATATGGACTATGAGGTCATTGAACAAAATTAGTGTGAGGGAGGAAACATTCTTACTAGATTAAGATTTTTTATGTTTTCTTTTCAAATTTTGTGTAATTTATTTAAATTTTTTTGTTAAAGAAAAAAAATTGGCATAAAAGTAATAAAATTTGTGAATTGAAAATTTTTGTTGATGGAAACAGAAAACTTGATTCATGAAACTGAACTTAAATTATTTCTGAAATGTGATTTATTCTGGATTCAAACTATGAAAATTGATGAAAAGACCATTAAATTCCAAATTCAAGGACATGAATGATATCCGATAATAAATAGAACTTTCCCTTGAAGATTATAAACCAATTTTACATCCTATTTACATTAACCCTCATTATTAAGTGAACCAAATAATTATTTTTTGACCTGAATAGTCTATTGTTTTTTCAAAACTGGTGAGATTTAAATAAGTTGGGTTAAAAATGATTGAATTAATTCATTAGATTTAAAAATACCCCTTTTCATGATAGTGTTTTTTATTATGGTTGTCCTTATAAATTTTATCTTTATGATCCCATAATATCTATGTATTTCATATTTGATATCCACATTATAAGTTGGGTTCCCTATCTAATCCCCTCTAAGAGTACATTTCGTGATTTCAGTAAAGCTTAAGTGTGGGGAAATTTTCTTTTTGTGTGGAACATAATTTTGTTCTGATTTGGGTAGAAATTAATATTTTGAATAAATTTTATTGATAATTAATGTACTTAACTAATTTTAATTCCTATCTCAAGCTTTCATGGAAAATGGAACTATTCCTTTTTGGTTCTCCCATTGAAATAAAGGCACGTCTCTCTAGATCTTAAAAACAGTTGTTTTGGGATGAAATTAGTGTGACATTGCAGATGAGTTTTTTATGATTTTGGATATTCATGAAATAAAATTTGAAGTTGTTTTGTAAATTTTTTTATTAAATTAATAAATATAAGAATACCATGCTTAATTAAAAACTATAATCATACAATTTTGCTCAAAAGTTCCAAAACCCTCCTTATTCAGCCTTAAAAGTTTTTCATATCTGAAGCCCACAAACCATCAAACCATAAGAAATCCCCTTTATAATTTTTCATGATAGATAAAATTGTTTAACTTAATTGGGTATATAGTTAAGCAATTTTCATGCCTACAGTGACCCTAGTATTTATTGTGACTAGAAATTATTTTTTCAGAATCAAGATCATGTGTTGAGAGGGGAAAAATGAGGTAGGCATATTTTTTATAGAGTAACGAATGAAATTGCAATGGAATAAATGAAAACAATTTATAAATGTAATTTAAGATATTTAAGTGGAATTATATGATGGGTTACTCTATTTTGATCTGGTTAATTTCATTGAACTGTGTTTCGAATTTTCATTGGAAATTTATTTTGAGTTCACACTCGTCTTGGAGTCTAATTACTATGTGTGGTGGAATTAACAAAGCTTAAATTTTAGATATTTTTATTTGTAATTAAATTAAAATATCACAACCAATGTGTCATTATTTGATAAATTGTATCATTTTCTAAATAATGAGATGTTTTGAGCTAATCTGTGAAAATGCCCTAATTCTGGAAGTTTTAATAGTTTTTTCACAAATTTTTTGTTTTGGGAATATCTTTTTAAATACTTATAAAATGGTAAAAATAAATTTTTAGGAACCCTTTTTTAAATGGATTCATATGTTCCAACTATACAATGTTCTGAATTGTCCATATGGGGGCCCAAAAAATAATTCAAATTTTAAAATCAATTTTCCAAAAAATGGAATATTCTTAAATAAATGATGAATAACTCAGCCCAAAGGTGAGAAATGTGATAATTTCACAATTAAAATAGATATGACATGAATAATAACATCTATGATAAATAATATTATTAAATTGTTTCCTTAACATGGTCTATGTTTTTGATCCATTGGAGAAAGTAAAAGAGTAACTTCAGCTAGAAAAAATTCACCTCAGTTATTAAATCATAACAGTTTCTAGATAAGTCTAATTATTATGAGATTTTATAGGAAAAAATATTACCAAATTTTTAATAACATTTAGAAAGACACATAATCCATATTTTTCTAGGAAGAAGTGCCAAATAGACACAACATTTGAGGGACAGATTCTGGACAACACCATGGGACCCCCTTTTCCTTTATATTTTCAAATTTACATTAAATTTAAGATATGGTTAGATTGAGTTAGTGGAAAATTTTATGTAATATATTATTGAGAGGTGGAGTTACATTTATGAAAATAAATTCATGAATTTCTAGACTCAATGTGGTCGAGGACAGTAGATATTTGTGGATTCACCCTTTTTGAGTTTGAGTTATTCATTATAAACTCTTTTGTTTTGAATAATCCTAGAAATTATTTTCATGAATGAATGAGGTATTTTAATTTCTTGAATTAAATTTATTATATTTTTTAATTATTTTTTATCAAATTATTGTAGTAAAAAATATGTCTTGTTGTTTAATCTTATTTGAGAGATTTCTCCCCATTGAGCACAACAAATTCAACTAGTTTTGATTTCTTGGAGGGCTTTAGGAAAACAGATCACATTTATATAGGGAAAAAACCCAATAATTGCGGTTTCTAGTAAAAATCGGTGTATAAAATGAAGTATTTATGTATTAAATAGATAATTTAATTTAATGTTTTTTTGAAAAATGATTAAGGGAGTGTTCGGGGATCCAAGTTTGTCCCATACATCATACATTAGTTTGTTTTCTTCAGTTTGGTTTATTTTTTATATTTAATCACTAATTTAGATTTATAGTTTCAATATATTTTCCATTAATTTATATTAGTTTATATCATTTTAAATATCCACAGTTAGTTTTGACCTTTGACAAAAAAATAACAATCACATGATAGTTTGACAACTTAGTTTCCAACCACCTCATTAGACAACTATGTGGTCCCCAATATATAATATTTTAAGGGGAATATATTCTCTATAATTTCATTAAATATCCCCAGCATCAATTTTCCCAATTTCCAGGGAGGATTACTAAGTTGGTTTTTGTTTTTTTTAACTTTTCATATTTTTAACAACAAATTTAACGTCTTAAAAAATGGATTTTCATAGAGACAACTCCTATACTTAGACTGATTATCAACAATATGAGGAGTAAATTCATAATGAATTTTTAAAATTTCAACTCTAAAAAAATTCGATCCAAATTATACAAAATGATTTGGAGCACCAAAATATTTCCTCCATGATTCAGGAATTGAGGATCCAAATGGTTATTCATTCTAATTAATTAAAATAATTAAAATAACTAAAAGCACAAAAAGATGCTCATGAAATTTCAAATTGTGTCTCACAAAAATTTTATGCCGATGAAAACATTGTGGATGAGTTGAAAAATAATTTAGAATCACCTTTTTCAAAATTTAAAGAATAAATTGGCACTGATTCCCCAATTGATGCGTATTTTGGTAGTCCAAACTCTTTGGAAAACAATTTGGAATGATTTTTTTAATAATGAAATTTCATGTGAAGCCTATTTTTATAAAATTTAAAATTCAGAACCTTTGTATGATTCATCGGACAAAGAGAAAGAGAATATTGAGACATTTATTTTTTTGAAGAGAATTTGGAGGTTTCTCAGCTGTTCGATACATTAAATACAACTATATTTGACTCCCAAATTGAGTTGGAACATGAGACTCCACAAGGAGATGTCTCAAATTTTTATCCATATTTTCTAAAATATTTGGATAGTAAACTTAGAAATTATTCTACCAATATGGATTTAAATTCCATATTTTGAGTGGACTAATTTTTTAGATGAATAAGATTTCATGTCTGAAATTGAAGAAAAAATATTTTTCAATTTGAGTAAGCTAGTACACATGAGGCTGTGGGTGAAGAGATGATTTTCAATGATGAAATAATTTTAATGATGCACTTGAAGATTAACCAAATCCTATAATTGAACTAAAAAAATAGTGGAGGTTGTTTTAAAGGATAAATTCATTATAATTTTCCATTAAATTTTGATTCCTCCTCCAACACATCATTAGAAAATCCAATTAATGGTGTATAACCTAATGAAATCTGTTTTTGGGAACTTTTACAAGTTGTTTAAGCTGAAGAATATTATAGATATTTTTTCATGGTGGTTTATGAAGAAGAAAATACACCCACCTTCAAACATGGGATGATCAGTTAAAACTACCTGAAAAGGGTAAGTGAATTAGTAGCCCCCACTTGGGGTTCATATAAAGTCTCTTTTTCCTTTTTTTTAAATTCCTTACGTTTAATTAAATCTTGATGCTTTTTTTATATTTTTCTTTCATGCATGTTTCCAAGTTACATATTTTAGAAGGATAACTCAATTTTGTTATGACTCAATAAAGTATAAGTCGTGTCGTTCCTGCCCACTTTTTTTTCATGTGTTATCATCTTTATTTTCACTTCAAAATTTTAAATTCTATAAATAATGAGGCAATTTCACAAACAAAGTTTGGGGGGGGGAGGAAAATTTTTGTTATATTATGATTTTTTGTGTTTTCTTTTAAACATTTGTTTTATTTATTTAAACTTTTTTGTTAAATAAAACATGTGATTATAAATGTAATATCCTTTGTGAATTGAAAAATTTTGTTGATAGAAAGAGCCAACTTGGTTAATAGAACTGAACTAAATTTAAATTTTAAATACACTTTTTATGGAAAAAAACTATGAAAATTCATGAAAAGACCATTTAATTACAAATTCCATGCCATGAATGATGTGAAATACATAAAATCACTTTCCGATGAGGATTTAGAACCAATTTTACATCTTATTTACATTAACCTCCCTTCTTGATTGAACTAAAAAAATTTATTTTTTGGACCATAACATTCCATTTGTCTATCAAAAACTGCGATCTTTAAAAAAGATGTGTTCAATATGATTGAGGTAATTTTCCCATTTTCATGATTATGTATTTTATTCTATACTTGAAAATTTTATCTTTTTGAGCCCTTAATATCCATGTATTGACTATTAGATAGCCACACTAGAAGACATTTTTCTTATCCAACCTGCCCGTGAAGTACATATAATGATTCTTGTAAATCTTAAGTGTGTCAGAGATGGCTTGTGTTGTGAGACATAATTTGGGGATTCTTTTGGTGGAAATTAATATTTTTAAGAGATGGTCATGATAAGAAAAGTACTTAACTAAAAGTTTTCCCATATGGATCTTTCAAGGAAAAGGGAAGTGTTCATTTCTAGAGATCCCAAAGAAAAAAAGTAGTGTCTGTTTGGAGATTAAAAAACTGATGTTCTGGGAAGAAATTGGTGTGACATTACTACCGAATTTTTTATGTTATAGGATATTAATGAAATATGTTTAGATTTTTTTGGAGGTGATTTTATTCCATGAAGAAAAATAATAATACCTTGAATAATTTAGAACTATATTCATGAAATTTTGTTTCAAAAAGAGTAATGGCCCACCTTATTTTTCCTTATATTTTTTCACATTTGAAGCTCACAAACCTTTAAAACTCATGAAAATCCCTTTTTAAGTACTCATGATAAATAAAATTATATGAGTCAAATGGGTGGATATTTTGAATTCAGTCAACCCTATGATGACCCTTTCATTTATTTGGTTCAGAAAAGCTTTTTTCAAAATCAAAATCAAGTGTTGTGAGAGAAAAAGCGAGGTATGCATACTTATACATGGAGGAATGAATGAAATGTTAATTAATTGAATGAAAATAATATTGAATTCTGAATTTATGATATTTAAGTGTCATGATAAGTTAGGATCTTTGATTTTGAGCATGTAAATTTCATTGACATGTGTCTGGAATTTTCATTAGAAATTTATTTTAAGTTCCCACTTCTATGAGAGTCCAATTGGTAAGTGTGGGGGGACATATAGAGATAACATTATAATTTTTTTTGTTTTTATTTAATTGAATATATCCTCACAAATGTTTCATTATATGATACATTTTAGCATTTTTTTTAGTTTTGAGGTGTTTTGAACTAAATATGGAAATGCCTTAGTTTTGGAATTTTAATTGGTTTTCACCAGTTTTTGGTTTTTGGAAAAAACTTTTATATTCTGACCCAATTTAAAAAAACAGTTTTAGGAACCGTTTCAGCATGGGATGTATATTTTAGAACTTTACCAAGTTCTTAATCACCCGTATGGAGGCCCAAAAAATTTATTAAAATTGGAAAATTAGTTTTTAGACCTAATTGAATATCCTTTAATAAATGAGGCATAAACCAACACAAAGGTGAAATAATAAGTTAAAAATTCAAATGGATAAAAAGATACCATGTGAAAAAAATATGAAGACACATAATCCATATTTATCCAGTAATTGGCCCCAAACATAGGCAACATTCCGGGGATTCATTTTGAAGAGCACCCTGGACACAACATTTTCCTTTATATTTTCAACATTACTTTCAATTTAAGTGTTGTTTGGATTATTGGAGTGTGATGTTATGGGGAAGATATGTTTGATAAGAGTAGTTACACTTATTATAATCATGTAATTAAATTCTAGAATCCATGTGGTGATGGGCATCATAGATATGAGTATTCATCCTCTTGGAGTTTGTGTTCTTCATTGTAAACATTATTCTTTCGAATTATCATGGAAATTATTTTCATTAACGGTGAAGATATATTTAATTCATTGAACACAATTTCTTCTATTTTTTTAGATTTTTTTATCAATTTATTAATGTAAAATAGTTTTCTGGTTGATAAAAAGTCTTTGGGTGTGGTCTCCCCATTGATCACAATAGATTGAATTAGTTCAAATAGCTCAGAAGTCCTTGGGAAATCATTTCACATTTTTAAGGGGATATAACCCAATAATAGAGGAATTTATTTGGTTTTTGGTCAAAATGGGTTTAAAAATTGAGTTTTTTGGTAAATATAACATATTTATAATGGAAACTATTTGTTGAAAATTATAAAGGGGGTGTCTGAGGATCAAAGTTAGTCAAGCACTGCCTTCTTTAGTTTGTTTTATTTAGTCTAGTTTGCTTATGATTTTCAATCACTATCATAGATTAATATTTTCTATATATTTTAAATTAATTTATAATATTTTAAGTCATTTCAAATCACAATTTTTAATTATTATATTTGGTGAAAAAATTTCAATGTGAGAGTTTGAAAACATTTTATGCAACCTCCTTATGATACACCCCCATAGTCACTGTCATGCTACAATTTAAGGCTAAATTATTTAATAGAGTTTTATAATAAAAACCACTTCATCATAGAATTACCAATTATATTTAAAGTTTTTATATTTTATAACGGTACTTTTATTCTAAGAAGGTTGGGCTCTTTATATTTTTTGGATGGGATTGCTTTTATACCCTTTATCGCTTTTAGTAATTTTGTCATACTATAATATGGGATATATACTGAGATTGAATTCATGGTATCAATTGTTTTCTACTTTCTCAGAATTTTATGGTCTTGGATATATGTGTGTTTATATATGTAGATTTGGATAATGAATCCCATGTGTTTTATATTCTGACTCAACCCAGGATGTTGGCCCGGGTGTATTGGAGGCAATATTGGGTAGCCACCGTCAACTTATCATTATCTAGACAAGACCTGGTGGATTGAATCAAAACCGATCTTAAGTGAAGTAAGTTTTTTAATTTTTTGTTCCTATTATTATATTACATCATGTTATTAAATACATATGTACATTTCAATGCTACTAGTGATTCTCATGGAAATTATTTTCATGCTCATCTAATATATGTGGGGTTTGAGAACCCATAATCAACAATATTGGTTATTCTTAATGTGAGATACAAATTCTACCAAAAATAATTGGTCTTGGACCTCTAAATTAATCATAGGTTATGGTAAAACTTTATGGGAAACATGAAATTAAGGTGGTTCATGAATATTTTTTCATAGAAAATTTAGATTCTAGATTCGCTGATAGTTTGTATCACCTAAAACATTTTTTTGGAGAATAAAATGGTTTAATTTTAATTTTTTATGGAAGTGGAAATATATTTTTTAATACCGAATTTTTTATTATGTGTTCATGTAATAATGATATTTTGGTATCTCAGAAGAATGTTTTGGATTCCAGGAATTATATCCTAAGATTAAGACATTAAATACTGAAATGTCACTTATCAATAGTGAATGTTAAATAATTTGTTATCATTAGTAATTGATAACTTATTAAGGTTCAATAGTGGACATTATAATTTATATCGAAGGTTTTTATATAGCTAAAACATTTATTTTTGTGATATGATGTTATTTAGGAGATCATTTAATGACTGATCACATTAGCTCATGTTATCCCAATATAAGTGTAGTATTTATTGGAATTTTTTATAGTCATTGTGACTGAGGAAATTGTTCAATTTCATGGGGTTCCCTTGAAATTCATTGAATGATTCCCAATTTACACCCTTATACTTGACATTTTCATGTGTGTATTTTTAGAACATGTTGCTATTTAATTCCTTATATCACCCCTACAAAATTGCAATATGTATAAAATCATTAATGTTCTCTTGGATATTTTATGAGATTAAATGTTTTGTTTTAGAATAATTTGTGTGGATAATATACAATATGTAGAGTTTTCATATGTAAATAGAATTCACACTACTATAATTTTGGAAGCATATGTCTCCTTTTAATGAATTCCATGAAAATAAACTTGTGTTAGTCAATTATTTATGTATAATAACTCGTTTGGACTATACTGGTGTGTTTAATTATAGCGAAGGAGTATATAATACAAGATAATATTCATATATTTCATAATGTTAGTTTTTTCACACATTCCACTAAGGGAAAACCTTTTAATTCAATATGGAGATCACATTATTATGTATATAACATTTTGGGACAAATTTCAATGTCCATGTATGGGATATAAGATGTGTCAAATGTTCATTGAGTAATTTGATAACATGTAATGGGTGTAGAAAATGCTTATCCCCATTATAATGTTTCTAATATATAACATTATAATTTTTGTTCCATGTCCACATAATCTTATACCCTTTTACAGGTTCATGGAAATCCTAAAATTTTATGAATTCGTAATGATACTAAAATTTTATTGAAGAGGTATCTAGAGGTTAAAATAATATTTTTAATTCCTATGTAAAACATTATTTAGTAAATTCATTGATGTTGAAACTATTTTCTGTTTCATATTTCAAGTCAATAAGAGATTATTTAAGTCTATACTAAGGTTTTGGGATCGTAAATAGTTGTTATACAACATCATTTTTGAAATATAAATTATCAATTAAAATTAAAATTATTTCCCTATGAGTTTAATAATGTGAAAAGATAAGTTCCCAAGTAATTTCAATGGTTTATTTTTAAAACCTATATTCATGGAATATGATTTGTTTATAAATCTGTATTTATTCATACGTTTATTTTAGGAAATAATAATATGACGTTTATAATGAATCATTATTATTATGTATAGATTATTGAATGATAGAAAAGTATTAATATTCAAAAAAATGATTGGATGTATTAAATATGTTCACTGAATTGAAATGGTGAATTATTTGATTTGAAATTAATTATATTTTGAGATTCTTGAGAAGATTATTCTTTTATAAAATTTGTTCAGAAGGTTTTACATTACAATATATTTTATAACTAATTTAATTTATTTTTTGTACCATTTTATTGATTATATGATGTTCTCCTGATTACACCACTTGTCTTATGGATAATTTATCATTTTTTTTAAATTTTGGGATTTTTTACCTGGGTTGTTAAAAGATATTTTTTTGATTGGTGTTAAAATTATATATCATATGATCAATAATAAGTTATATGTTTAATCAGTATGATAACTACACATGATATCTTGAATTTAAGGATAGTGTCTTCTAGTTATCATATGATCCTTCATATTGTTATTCCACCATAAAAATCTATTAAGAGCATCTCAGTATCTATGAATCTATTCATAGAATAATATTCAAATAGGTTTATTCACATTTATTGAGAACATATATTATAATAATAAGCATGTGATTGATAACCCATGTTATGATTCACTCCAAGATGTGATATAAATTGTTCTATGAATTAAATTTTGTTTTACTTCATAATATAATTTTATTTACTTTATTCTAATCAGTATGTAGTGGTTGATATAGTTTCCAACACTTTGGAAAATTATCTATTTCATGATTATTACCAATTTTTAATATTAACTGGTTTTATAATAAAATTAATAGTTATTATATATCCTTATTTAGTAAAATAAGCAGATGTATTTTATATATGTTTATGAAAACATATATTATAATATTTTCATATAAAATTAATTACATTAATTAATTGTGGTACTGTATTATGTATTACATCAAAACCTGCAGATAGTATATATAATTTATATATTTGTGTGTTTATTACTATTTTGATAAAAAAACCTATACTTTTAAGTGATCCACTAACATGGTTGTGAACTTTGGTGGAGGTGGAATGGATAGTTAAACAAATTAACCATGGAACACACATTATTTCTACATACAGTTTTTTATTACCATTGAAGCCATGGAAAAAATAGTTTGCAAATGTGGATATTATATTTATTTAATATTGTACATAGTCATTTTTTATTTTCCCTCATTTATTCATTATTATTAACAAAGGGTTAAATTTTACACCATTTAATATTGATTTCAATGGAAGTTGTGAAATACTAGATTGATATGGATTACACCTATGGTATGTGATGAATATAGATATAATTTATTGATATTCAAAAGTGAGTGTTTTCCTGGATTTGTTTAGTATTTCATTGTTCTGTTTTTTCTGCAAATATTTGAAAGTTAACTATTTTTCTAGGTGATGATCTCCCAATCTAGTAATATGAAATTTTTTGCATTATTATCAATCTACTAGCATTATAGTGTTCACTTTTTTATGAAAAAACATCCTATTACCATCCCATGTAATGTGTAGTGGGTCATAAAGTGTGTTTTTTGGGACATTGATAACAAGTAACACAATTGGGTTTTTTTGGGTAACCCGACATCATGTGACTTACACAATCCTAATTAACATCATAGAGTGTGTTACATATATTACACTATTTTATAAAAACTCACTACTTTAAATCATTCAATGTTGGGTTTCAATGATTTAGATATTATCATTTAATTATGTGGAACAAAATATGATGAATCTTTTCATTGTAGTATATTCATGGTTGAAATGTAATCAATGTTTTTTCAAATCGACTCATATAATGTTATAATAATTCTCTCATTATGGATTTTGAAAAAACCTACATTAAATATGAAATCACTTATAAACATTAACAAATATATCATACATGAATTATTTCCATTATATTATATATTAATCAAAACTATTATTTCACATGATATAAAATATGAAATATACTAAAAAATCAAGGATATCCTAAAATTAATTAATTTAAAATGAAATTATATTATATTACTAATATTTTATTTATATTAATTATATATAAAAATAGAATCTATTCAAGAGGATTATAAAATATCTCTAAATTTGTTTCCTTAGTAGGTGCATACTCCATGGAAATGCAATTAGATTCCATATGACTGAATGAAATAAAAACCTCACCTTGCATTAATTTTTCTTTAAATGATGAATAAAATTACATTACATCAATATTATTGATATGTTTCTATAAATAATTAGTTTTATAATATAATATATTATAAAATAAAATATTAATCTCCAAATCTATATGAATTGGGAATAATAACAAAAAGCACCTACTTACTCAGGCTATACAGTTGATAACACAATTAAGTGTTTCATTGATCTATGATTTTTTTGGTAGATAAGTTAACATACCATTAGAAAATTTTCAATCACTAAATGTATCCATATAATTATTAATCCGAATATCTTATCAATAAAGATGATTGGATCTAATAGTAGAATAAAAAAAGATTGAGTGTCTCATTGTTGTACTCGATTATCCACATAACATTAATCATATAATGTCTCTTAGTTTCATCCAAATATATTCCATACATGAAAAAATAAATTTTATATTCATTCTAATGTTTTTTTTAAAAATAATCTAAATATGTTATGTTCAATAGAAATTCTATTCAGTACCACATATAGCTATTATCTTATTTATATAAGTAAACTCATTCAATTAGTTTTATAGAAGAAATTCCACATCACAATTTAATTAATGTATATGATATGTTTAATGAATATACAATAATATTTTAGGTATATTTGAAATCCAAAAGAGATCTACATTTCAACAATAAGATTATTTTTTTTAAACATCTCCATCTAGATAAAAAATTAATTTCCAGGAAAATTCTAATATAGTCCAAACTTTTATCATCTAGATAAGTTTGATAATAAATAATAATAAATAAATTATTTTTAGTAAATAAAGATGTTATAAAATTTCATTTACCGAAATGATTCAGTAAAATAAACTATTATGTTCTAACATAATGTACTAATTTTGTATGGATCACATCATACCGGGCCTTTGTTAGCCCGTATTTTTTTTTCTAATATTCAAGTAAAAAATAAGAGTTTATTTTGTAGAAATATTTTCATATAATACCTATTATAAAAGTACCATAAAAACAATTCTATTCTAACATGAATATGTATTTACTAAAATTTGAAAAAAAATAATATTTTTATTAATTAATATTTTCATGAAAATATATCTATATTATTAACACCTTTCTCCTAAATATATCCTTGAGAAACAATTAATGTGTTCTCCAACAAAATATGTCCATAAATATACTAATATTATTTAAAATATATTTATTTCTAATAAAAATTGAATCACATAGTGGATTTAAAAATAAATATTACATATTCTATCCATACTGGTTTCAAATCCCATTAATAGGCAAAAACTAATATATGTCATTGAGTTATTTAAATTCGTCAATTGAAAATATTTTGGGTTGATTGATAAAAGATCATATATGATCCTTATAGTATTTAATGTTTGAATACATGATTCAATATCACCTATATCATTATGTATTAATACATTTCTAAGTATAATACATGTTCTAAGTCAAGGATATTCCTACTCCAACTCAATCTATAAACCCCCTCCTTTAATATGATTTTTAGTGGATACTAAATTTCAAACATTACAAAATAAAATGATTTTTTAAAATATGTCAATATAGTTTACATTTCCAATGGTTATTTAATCATATTTTACCATAATATACTCATAACCTAAAATGGTCCTTATTTTATAAACAATATTTATCATTATAGGAGTTTAGACTACTAAAATGATGCCATCTTAGGATTTAGAATTTAGATTTAAATGATTATCCATTATTTCAAAAATGAAACCATAACATCTAAATATTATAAATTATCTTCTCATATAATCATTACATTAAAATTATCACAAAAAGGATTTTTATAAATTGATCATCTATGAATCTAGTTCAAAAAAAATTATAAAGTGTTTATGACTTTGTCCGGATGTTATCTAAGAAATTGTTTCTAATTTAACATAGAACTATAAATAAATTCAAAATCAATTCCCATTTATTTTTAGAATATTTCATATATATTTTTTTCATTATACAACATATTATATTTTCAGATTATTATCATTATAGTATAACACTTTTTTTAAAAAAATATACCTATGAAAATATTTTGAATTTATCCCCAATAAAAAATTTATTTCTATCCTCCATGAATAATAATATTTGTTATTCTAAAAAATGATTTAACAAATCTATTAGTCTACTATTACTAACTTTTTTATCAAAATTAACATATCTATATAATTTATACCAATCATATTTTGATCAAATAGTTGTGGAAAATTATCCAATAAATAATGAAAATTTAAAAATAGGTTCTATATAGATATTTTATAAGGAAATATAATGTTTATGTGAACAATACATCTATACACTATAATTTTTTAACAAAATATATCATTGGAAAAAATAAATATTTTTTTAATGTTATTATAACACATATCATTCTTTTATCGTTAAATAAAATAAAATCAATGTTTATGAAAATAGATATATGATTTTGATGAATTAAAATCATTCCATCGTCACATAGTTGTGATATGGTAATTGTGTTTATTTATACACCTAGAAAAATAATTAATTAATAGTAATAGAGTATCTAAAAATAAACCATAACTTAAACCATATACTTTTCCCCTTGAATTTCCTATAACAGTGAAAATAACTTAATAGAATTTATTTTAATATTTCAAATTTGGTGGATCTAAATTAATGTGCTTTTGGAGAAAATAACCAAAATATGTGATCTATTTTTTATATTTCAAGAGAATTGTTCATAAAAATATAACGAAATATATAATTTTATTACATATATAAATTTGATCAAAATTATAATAATAATAGTATATATAGTTAGACATAATAATTTTAATATTTTGTTAATAGGGGAACACCAAGAATGTAATTATTAAAAAAGGGTTTTGGTATATCACAAAGGATATGGGTATCTAAGGGAGAAGTCACTTGTATAGTGATATAACATTCTATATCTAATACAAAAAATATATGAAAAACTATATTTAAATCAATTTCCAAAATAGTTATGTTATATCATTGGTAATTGTACTTTTTAACCAACATATTCTATAGCTTAGTCATTATCAATTGAGATACTAATCCATCATAACCATATTTTCTTTGAATTAATTTTGTAAATGCATCATTTCACCATTCTTAATTGTATTATGTTGACATCATAGGAATAAGACGAACCTTTTTTTTTGCTTATTTCAAATATCTTTTTTATCCTCTTATATCAAAAGATTATATTATTTTAGAATAATCGTGTGGTTTACCTTTATATTTTTATAAAATCCCATAATAATTTTTTTTAAAATATATTTACTCATCTACACATTGATTATTACTTTAATAATTATTATTTCTGTCATAATAAATATCAATTATGTAGTTAATACAATCAATTTGTAAAATATTTTCAAACAACTATTGTTATTCTGATTTATGAAATTTATCTATATTTTCAATATATTATTATGTGGAATCTATTTCCCTTTATAAAATTTTCAAGTAAAAATATTCCAATATTTATTTTTTATATATTTAAATACAATTATTTTGATATATCAATTCCTTTATTACTCGAACCATTTGAAATATAAATTAGTAATAAATATTTTTTATAATATTTAGTTTTTCCTCTAAAAGATGCCTATTATTACATATTGTATACCTTCTTCATTGATTCTTTTTTATAATTCCTCTTCATATATTTCATAGTAATTGTAATCCTATAATATTTTTAGTATTATTAAACTTAAAATAAATTATATTGGAACATTTCATGATAACAACATTTTTATTAGTGGTATCCACCTCTAAATGATTTTCCTATTCCAACACATATTGTTGTAGGTGAAACCCCATTCATCCATATAAGGTATTAATTCGATTCAATTTCCACTAACAATATTTTCTTAAGTGTTTTTAAGTTTGTATAGGTGTTTTAATGGTTATAGGGTGTATTTTCCTAGATTTTTTCACTCAGATTGGGCTGTAGTTTAGCTGCAGGTATCCCATCATATTTTAATACATGAGGGATTCATTGTGATGTGTGAAAGGATGGGGAATATCATAGTTAATTGGATTAAGATATAATATATATAAGGGGGATGTTTTATGATATATTTATATTTAATTTCATTGATTAGTAATATTAAAAAAAATGGAAAACCACACTAAAACATTGGGTGTTCCACTGTGTTGGAGGATACATAATGTTATGAATATTATAAATGATGTCATTTTCAATCCAACCAATTTGGTTTATGATATAATTATCTTTCTAGTGGAGTTTTTTTACTGTGTAACAAGCCGATAATTTATGGGCACTAGGAAGATCAAGAAATTATTTTTATAGGAGAATTATTTCATATCAAGAATGGATGGCTCATCCAATGAGGGTGACTATATGAGGGCCATTTGTCTATTATGAGTATAGACAAATTTAAATGCATATTATTTTTAGTTTTTAATTAGTCGTCTAAAAAAATTATAGTGTTAGAATTTTTAAAAAAAGTCAAAAAATTACACCCACATTTGTCATGGTAGGCATGTCAAATCGTTTTCCCCATTTCATATCAGCCATGTTAAAATAATTACCTCATTACTTTAAGAATATATTCTAGTGTCATAGTCCCTGATGCATTTTTAATGGAACTAGAGACCTTCACCATCTTATTATTTTTGATTTCGCAGTCTATTTTTGTGTGTTCAATTGTTGAATACCAAAGTATAGGATTATACCTGATTATGAGAAATCTAATTATTATATCCCTTTTTCTAGTTTTAATCAATGATAATTTTTATATTATATTGAGTTTATTAGTTGTTCACTAATCTGTATGTTCATATTCACATTTTTTGGGTCATGTGATATGTGGTTTCACAACCCATTACAAATTTCCTTATATTTAATTTAAATTTATTTCACTAACCATGCTTGATTTAGGAATGGGAATTTTTGAACACAATAGATACATACGTTTTAATTAATTATTTCGTTTTACATGGAACTAATTTAACTTATAATGGACTAAGTGATCAGAAACATTAATTTTTCTTTCAAGTGTTATTTGGTGATATGATGGTCCCTAATATGGTACTTTGACTCTATTCTCAAAAAACAAACACATATATAGGTGTGTTAGACAAATTTTATAACCTATAGGTATTTTTCTATTTCTACTTGAACAACATGGTGGGGAGCATTTATCCCTTACTATCTTGTGGAATCTGGATTGTTATGCCTCATTTGTCTTCTATAATTAGTTTATCATCGGGATAAATGATATAGTTCAATTTTAATAGATTTTTATAAATAACATATTATTAAAATATACTATTTATATATTGATATTAAATTTATTATTATGAAATATATTTCTTTGTAGACATAGTTACTGCATGATATTTCCTTGGTTATATGTTTTATTAATGGGGCCAGTATGCCAACATATGGTTTGTGATAAATTATAGTAGATAATATACCTTATCATTGGTGTATATGACACCACAAAACTATTCCTATAATAATGAAGTATATTTCAACCATTATTTTGTACTCTATGTATAGGAATATGATTCCCTTTATCTGATAGATTGTATTAATGAGGGAGTTTTTAAAAAATGAAGACCTATTTCTCATGTAAACATGATGATATAGGGGAATTGATATATTTCCTTGTAATTTTTGATTTCCCATTGATGTTTAATATACTCTAATTTGGGGGATATATCTATGGAGTAGGATGTGATACCTGAACAAGTATTTATATTTATGGGATGTGACACCTTCCACTATTATAATGCCTCAGTTTTAAGTATATCATTTTAAATTTCATTATTCAATGTAAGGGATGTTTATCAACACTGAAATGCATATGTTAATGGAAAGGTTAAGGAAGGAATGGCCAGTTCCAAGTGAATTCAAGCTAAATGCCCCAAAAATACACTAAAGGGGATGGATTCACAAAGGTATAATCCTTTATCAATGGTCATAGAATTTAGAAGCCCCTTGATTGGTAGATATTTAAAAGTATATATTTTAGAAAATATATCTGGTTTATAGAGAACTAGTTCACGAAAGTATCTAGACACACGGATCTTTGATAATAACCTTTGTGCAATTTAACTCTGGTTCACCTAAACCTTCTAGTTTGAGAAGCCCATAAAATTTCATGAAAGGCTCTATCTTTCAAAAAACTAGTTCCCTTTCTTCCGCTGGTCCAATAAATACCACTTATATGTGACTATTAATGGTACATGATCTTTCATCTTTTGAGAAGCGATATGAATATGTGATACGCAATAGTTTTTCAAGCAAAAGAGGAGATGAATTCTGAAGTTATTCATATTTCATGAAAATCCCTCCCATATTTTTTTGAGAATCTAAACTCAAGGTATATATTCCTTTCATGAAGGTCCAAAACATTCATGTAAGAAGAAAAAAATTTGTGGAACATGGGATATTTTGATATAAATATCTTTCATTAAAACTACCCATTGGGAATCGAGACTTTACCGCATGGCGGGGTTTCCTTATTTCCTGAAAAATATACATTCATGAGGCTCCAAACCTTCAGGAGTCCCGTTTTCTTAATGAATAGTTGAACTTTCAAGAAACACTAACTTTCATGAAATCCATCCTCCAAGCCTCTCTATGGTGCATTCTTTCAGAAAATCCTCTTTCATGAAATTTGACTACCTAGGCCCCCAATACCAATCTATGATTGGTTCAACCACACCCAAAATCCATGTGCGACTAGTACCACCTACCCAACATGTTTCTCCTAATAATAAGAACCCTAATTCCAATTCCTCCAAAAAAAGAACCCTAATGTTGGTCCCCATTATTTCCAATCCTCTATGACAGTGGTTATTCCATGCTCCAAAAAGAGTCGCATGTTTAGTAGGAATGTAAGTCCCAAAGCTGGAATCACTAAGAAAAAGGTATTTGCTATATTGGTAGACTATTATTTTTATGGATCTTCCTCTCACCCTAATCTAACACCCCTAAAAGAGTGAAACCATCCACTTATGAGCTATAATATGTAAAACAAACTTTCTTCATATCCCAGTTGCAAGACATTAAAATTCATGACAACATCCATAGAACATGATGTAAAACTATCGCTTTACCATATGTGATGAACATATAATGCCCCATGTATGCCCATCAAGGGATAGCACACCCCCCCACACATGATTTCACTTTAAATCCAACACCCTTAGTTCCCTTATGTGGTATGTCACCCTTCTTAGAGAATCATTAAGAATATTTCATACAATAAAACCACTCCAAACCTCAATGAATCTACTTTTTCAATATGAGTGGTCTTACCTTATGGTGTTAAACTTCATGGAAATGTCTTTTTTTACATTACCTTAAACAATGGCATTGAACTACGTGGGTTTTGATATATGTTTACTGATAGGGAATGTAGGATACCTCTTCGAGGTTCATCAATGAAATTCATCAAAGGGTAAAATATTACTTCTTAGGGGGATACACTCTACCAATACAAGTTTGAAATATCCCCCCTTAGAGGGACACACTCCCACATCAAAGTGTGAAATATTCCCCCATAAAGGGAAAACTTCTCCACATAAAATATCTAAATATTCCCTAGTGAGGGGACACACTCCCCCACCTCTAATTGTGAAATATTTCCCCTTATGGGGACACACTCAACCTAAAAGTGTGGAATATCCCCCTTGGAGGAACACAATACACATCCTAGTGTGAAATATCACACCTTGGGGAGAACAAATGACCCATCCTAGTGTGAAATATTCCCCATAGGGGGGAACAATCCATCAATTCCATGTATGAAATATTCTCAATGGGGGGAACACACTCCACCACCTTAAAGTGTAAAATATTCCCCCTTTGAACAAACTTAACCACCCAAAATTCTACAGTAGATGTTAAACATGTGTCCAACCCATCTAACCAAAATATAAAAATTATAAATTGAATGAGAATCCCTACCCCATATAATAAATGTGGTATTACTAAAGAGAAAAAATCCTCAAAATACTTACTCCCCAAGAATCAACTACCTTTTTACCGACACAAGATGCGTTGGGTTCCTTGCCTAAGAATCCTCACACATGAGATTCCCACCAAAAGTGGAATACTTTATAGGTTTCTAAGCTACCCAGAATCCAAAAATGTCTAGAAATTACCAATAATACCAACTACTATAATCCGTGATTTCTACCATGTTGAGAAAGATGGAGTTTAATTAACCAGTTTCCACCTCAATTTAACATCAGGAATGAGTTTCATTAACATGAATTTAATATAAGAGGGATACTAGGACTATGAGAAAATCACCAAAATGGAATCTATGTAAGGAGGAGATGACATATCATTATCTAGTGCCAATAAAGGAGTCAACATCTCAAATTAAAGAGATTCAAGCCAACCATCATTGGAAATTTGTAAAATGGGGTAACAAAAGCACATGAAATGATGGTCCGAATGAAAGAATCATAAAACAAATAAATTGAACATAGTGTGAAACAATTATTTTTCCAGTATGTTGACTAGTAAAATTAGGTACCTATAAGATTTTCTTTTCATGAGATTCATATTTTTGAAGCCAGGTCCCACCTAGACAGAAGTGGGTCCAAAATGAACTTCCCCTATGACTTGGGGAAGACAAAATTGGGAATCATTGATATGTGACATCATCATCTTGGAATACTTCTGTACTTCAGGAATAATAGATGACATTGGTGAATTGGGAATTTCCATTACTCTATCTACACTAACGACTAAACCTACGTGTGTTATAGGACTCAAGTAATAATAAATCAGTGACAAAACTTAAATAGGTATAGGAGATGGGAAAATGTTGTTTTAAAAATCCCACACAACTATGATTCTACATCACAACCACTGCATCATTAATTGTGGGGAACCAATGTCCCATATCACCATTTGAGATCATCCATAAGATAGTGATTGAATCCCTTATATGACAATATAAATAGAAATGTTTCACTACCAATAGAGGTATGTCCTACCAAGATCTCAAGGTATTAGTTCCTCACTATCACCACCACCACCAAGGGCCATGCAGTGGGAATCCACCCACAATTCTAATGGATAACCACTATGGGAGCCTCTCCCTGGTGGGCTCTAATAGTTCACTCCCCTATACTGAGTAGTTGGGTTTGTTCAAGCTCTTCTTGCAGTTTCCACAACCCAAGATATAACTAAGAGGGATTATACTAGGATATTCTAGCTCATTCAACGACATGTTCTACAGGTCGATCAGTAGGTTGATTCCTTCCCTACCTTATTGGACTAGGTCCAAAACAACTAATGTAACTGATGGTGGAAAAATGTAGAACATTTCCTAAAATGTGGAATATTCTACAACTCTTGTGTCCTATTCCACTACCAGTATATCCCATCACCTCCCCACAATTGGTGAACATGGATCCTTCTTTTCCCTCCTAGGATCAAGACCCCAACCACATTCTATGCAGACCATGTTGACTCTCTCAGTCACTAGAATCACTGGAAGCTGTTACTATAAATCCATTGAAAAGAAAAATAAATTCAAAGATCCTCCCCGTAACACTAAAAAACATATAGGTACTCCCAATGTCATCAATAACTAATGTACAGTTCTTCCCTATGCCAACATCAACCACTGTGGAGGTCCTTCCCACACCACCACCAACCACCATGTAGGTCCTCCCAGTGTCTAAGACATTCCCTAATCTTAAGAACCATCAAACTTTAGGAGGTTGAACACCCGTCCTAGGGTACATTCCCATGGTATAGGACGCAACCGACATAAGGGAAACCTATGTGACTCCTAGAAATAAAAACTTAGAGAATTATCACACCATCAGAGGCAGAGACATGAAAAATGTTATGTCATAATTGACCTCTCAGACTACGAAGTGAGGAATGCCTCAATGAGGGGATCTTCACCCCTTCTATAGTGTTCGAGGGATGAATCCCATCAATTGAGTAATATGATCCCAAAATTCTAGGTCACCAAGTTCCCCAAATCCCTCTTGTCGATATTGTATCATCTTAATCTTGGATTCCACTCCGAGGTGTCGTGATCCAATTTGGTCCCCTGGCCACAATCACATCACCCCAAACACTAGAGGCTACTGACTAGTAGAAAGGGACTAGGGTCTGTCCAGGGGAGACTATACCGTCATTGCCAGAGTGTCTGAAATCGGATAAAAAAAATAATGGGTACATAGAATAAGTATTATAAACATATGAGAAAACTAAAGTAGATGAGAATAATAAATAATATAATCACTCATAATAAACAACTATATCAGGAAGTGGAATCATATGAAAAAGATGATGAATCTTGGCATGTATCTATAAAACTAGAAAACATGGATACAAGGTAGTAGGTAATAAATGTTATATAAAAGTAGAAAAAAGAAACAAAAAACTATTCGCAACATCCAAATCTCCAACTCATTCATCTTCTACCTAGATCCAAGCTAATGAAAAACCAATCAACTGTCTAAAGAAGGATGCTTCCCTTTTTTATCATCTTCATAAATGTAATCATCCCAAGGGCCAATGGAATCTCAAATAGGGTGTGAGATAAATCGTAGTATGTAACCACCACCAACGTTTTTAACTTATAGCCTATGTAATATAAATTAAAACCATGTTCACACATGAAAAATATTAAAAGCGATGTATACAATAATTTGGATACCCATGTACCTTCTTTAGTATATTCTACTGTTTGAACATGTATCTAGTTCATTAATTATTTATGTTCTAGCATATATAGTAAGTCATGTGAGGTATAATTATATTTGAAATCCTGATATGTTAATAATAATAAATGATCCAAGATATAATGAAGTATCCATGAAGATATTAATAATAAATAGGTTATAAGGTGGTAACCATGAAAAAATTTACCTCGGGGGTTGATTCAGATCAAGTAGTTAATTGTAGTTTGGATAAAGGGGTATGATTATAATCCAAGGGGAATCATTCAAGGCATTCCAAAAATAATAATTTTAACCATGTCCAAGGAAATTCTCCCAAGGTATAATGTTATAAGCAACGACTCCGACCAAGGGTTTATCCAAGGTGCCATAAGTTCATTGACATAATTAGAGATCCAAGGAGTTTATCTAAGGAATCCTATAATAATAATGGAAGGATCCTAGTTGTCATACATTTCAACCACTGATATACAAGGATTGTGTTCCATGGTGGGTCTCCCCCTTGGCAACCGACATCCAAGATTTGGAAGGGAATCCACGAGTGCTCCAAAAATAACCTCAGTAATCCAAAATCATACTCGAGTCTAACCAGTCCTATAAAAATGTCAATGTTTGTATACATTAGTAAACTTAAAATTAATTCATTTAATTAATTAGGATATGTAATAGAATTGTTATTTAATAGGCCAACATGTTCACTCCATGCCTTTATTAAAGGTGACATGCCATCTCAAAAAGGTGAAACCATTCATTAATTTATATTTTTCATAATCTGTTAATAAGATTAACTCTTCTACATTACATTATATTACAAAATGGGTGATACATATGTGCATCTAATACATTCAATTAAATTCTTTTAGGCTAAGTCATATATATAACCTACTTCTGATTTTAAACAATTTATATTGATTTATCAAGGAGAAGAACATTCCTTAGGTTGGTTAAGTGACACTAAAATATTTAAGGGATAATTGAGAGCCAATTTAATATTAATTTAATTAAGGAAGTCTTTCCATTAATAGGTTCAAGATGAATCACACCCAAATAGTGGCACATAGGAACTTGTCAAACAAATAAGTAATAAATATAGAAAACACCCTACATTGGGTGGTCACCATTGATGTCATGACATCCAATGTTGGATAAAAATCATGAAAATTGTCTTATAAAAAGGTGTTAATGACTATAATTATGGAAAATAAATTAAAAAATTCAAGCCAAATAAAATCATTGTGCCCAAACAACTATTTATAAACTGATGAACCTTGAGGGACAAGTTATAGACCACATATCTATTATTTATATTACCATCTTGAAGTAATATCAGCCTCAAGTTTGTCCTAGATTAGAAGAAATCTGATGAATATATCAATGCCATAAAAATAGGGTATATGATCTTTCATCTAAATAGCATTGTTGATATAAAGAAGAAAGAAAAATGGACAATAATGAATTAGGGTCATACCGATGTGGATCCGATGAGATGAATGATTCCATAATAAAAATATGAACAAATAATTTCCATTAATTCATAGGTTAGGATTTAATAGGGATCTAAAATGGGATGGGAAGAGGCCTCATCCACTTGAAATAAAGAATAATATATGAGGGGTATGTTTAATTATGTCATGAAATGAATTTTCATAAAATCACTCAAAAATAGACATTGTATTGTTTGGACACCCAGATTGCCAAACCATGTGCCATCTTTTATAGGGAGGGTTATTTCACATGGTTATGCTCCACGATTAGAGATTCCCTGAACCAACTATGCAAAGCACCTCTGCAATATCTAATGAATTGCTTTTCATGACCTTAAAACCCAAATCACGTCATTGTTATAACTGTGTATCTTTTAAGAATCAACTACTGATCCTCACATGGTTATTATAGGTCATGAATCTTGGAAATAATGGTTTCTACCAACTAAGAAGCTGGTCTATTTGTCAAACCGATTGGGGTTCTGAGCTCCGAACAATCCCTTGAAGCAACTAAAATATTTTTGACCTATTTAAGAATCATTATTATGTCCAAAGTAAATAATTAGACCAGTTTAAACGGATACATAAATGAGTCAAAAAATGGGTTCTTAATGTCACCCCACTAAAGGAACTCATCCCTGAGTTCACCTTCTATGGGTGAAAAAACACTGTTTGAGAACAAATCTAGCTACTATTAATCTACGTCGGCCTCCCTATTCAATTTATTATCCTATAAATGATCATGCTATAATAGAATCCATACTATAGGGATAAACTCGCATGAACGTGACTTCATGCATTGGTCAATGATGTATAGAGGATAATCTTAAAAATAATCATCGATATCAAACACAACCTTCTCGAGATCAAAAGTATGAGTGGAGTCAGCATGATACCATTGAAGCATTGAAATATGACAGACATCATGCATGGAATGATACCTATGAGGTAGTAATAACAAATAGGATATTGGAACATCTCTCTATATAATCTAAAATAGACCTATATAACATGGTGAATTATTCCCTTGTTGTCGTATCATTCTAATACATAACCTAGGTGATACCCGGAAGAAAACATGATCTCCAACATTGAATTCCATAGGTCATGAACGATGATCGACATATGATTTATGTCTACAGTGAGAAGTATACATATAATTCCCTATCATGTAAACCTAGTCCAAGGTATCCTACATGTAACGAGGTCCTAGTTGGACTACCTCTCCTACCACTTGCAAGTATAGGGGTGAATGACATGATATACCATACACGACCTCAAAAGGATCCATCAAAATTGTCTCCAAAAATATTTTTCGATAGGTGAACCTAATATATGGGATATTATTCCCCTAGGAACCATAATATTCAACAATTCATGCTTAGATCATGTCCAACAACACCTATTTCACTCATTCTGACTAACCATCGGTCTGCGGGTGAAGGCAGTGTTGAGAGGCACCTATATACTCCTAGCCTACTACAAGGACCTGTAGAACCATGATGTGGAATGAGAATCTCTGTCTAGAAAAGTTGTACGAGGGATCCCATGTAGTCATATAGTGTCTTGAAAATACAATAGTAGAAGCTAATGAACTGATAATGTGTACTAGATAGGAAGTAAGTGGGTTAATTTGGTCATTCTGTCAATGAAAACCCATACAACATCCCTAACTATAAGAAAAATTTGTTAACATACTATAAATTCAAAAGAAAAATATTCCCATTTCCATTATGTGATTAGAAGTTACTTTAAAAATCCTACAGGTCTATGGTACTCCGCCTTCACTTGATGATAAGTGGAACACCTGGTGATAAATAATGTTTTCTATTATTTCATCAATGGAAAAAAATACTTGTTTCACATATCTCAATACATTTTGGAGATGTCTGGATGAAATTCCTAATGAGAAGAGTGGGAATACCCCACAAATCACACCTTCAAATCATTAGGAAACTCTACATGTCCATGTATACACAAGATGTCATCTCTACCCATAGATCAATTTTTAGGTGGGTTATCTTTTGAAAGACACTCATAGAGAACCAATGCTCTAGGATCTGAAAACTACTTTATCTTCACCTTATCTTGTAGGGAATAGGTGACTATCAAGGATGATAGATAGGATTTCAGAATAATATCTTCAAACTTAAGATATAGTTCATAGAACAGAACCATCAATCTCCATTTATCACCGGATTATCGTAGTACATGTGCTAGATTTTTCCATCATAGTGCATTTTCTAATGCATTGCCTTTTACATGCAGATATGAAATCTCAAAATGAAAGGACTAAAGATATTCAACCCATAGTCATTGTCTGAGGTTCAATTAACACCATGTTATGATATATTTGTTGCTCTTTTAGTCCATAGATACAAAAAAGTCCTCACAAATTAGATAGTTTCTCCCACAACACAAGGCATGGACAACTACTACAAGTTCAAACTCTTACATCAAATAATTTCTCTAATGAGGCATCAAATTCTGATATCCATATGTAATGAATCTATCCTTTTACATTATAAATTCTCCTATACCAATACTAGATGCATCACCGAACATGACATAGCCTCTGCTACGCATTGAATGAATTTGTATCAGTGCTGAGACAAGCCTTCCTTTCATCATTTGAAAGGATTTTTCACCTGATTCTGACCATAAATATTTTACATTATACTGCATAAGACCAGTATGAAGAAAAAAAAGGTCTGATAATTCTTGATTTAAATTCCAATAATATCTATCCAACCCCAAGAAACTTTGTATATCAAAAACGTTATTGGGATATTCCTAGGAAACCATTTCACTCCACATATTTGGGTCAAAACACAATCTTGTTTCCAAGATAATATGACCAAATATGTGAACACTGTGGATCAATAATTGGATCTTAGAAAGCTTGGCATAAATATGATTCTCTATCAATGTACTTAGAAGGATCTCAAGGTGATTACCATGGTTTCCACAAGTGTGGGAATACACCAAGATCTCATCAACAAAGACTAGGGAAAAATAATACTGATAGGGATGGATAACCAAATTAATAAAATCCATGAAAAATAAAGGCATGTTTGTAAGACCAAATGGGATAACAAGGTATTTTTACCATTCGTACCTACTGTGAAATATTGTTATAGGTATACATGATGACCTAAATCACACATAATGATTTCCATATATCAGGTCAATCTTAGAAAACACCATAGTTCCTTATAGATGGTCAAATAGATCATCAATTCATGGTAGTGGATACTGATTCTTGAATGTATTCTGGTTCAACCATTTGAATATACATATAGATGAAGGGTTATATATGCCTTCTTTGAGAAAATAATATGAGAACCCCAAGAGGATATTTTAGGTCAGATAAAACCTTGTGCATTTAAATAATCCAAATAAAACTTGGGATCTTGGACCTCATTAGGTTTCATCATGTATGCTGGAATGGAAAATAGAGATTCTCCAAGAATGAGACCAATAAAAAACTCTACCTCTCTCTTAGGAGGTAAAATAGAAAATTAACGAGAAATTCATCTCTGAAATGATTAAATACTAGAGGGAATTCCACCTAATGTAAACTATAATCCTTCATGAAGAGATTAACAATCTTGGTGGTCACCCCACCTAGCCCATGATTCTCTATTCTAGATCTACCAGCCTAGGAATTCCAATCACCATTATGTAGATAATGGAAGACCTCTTGTGATGTAACCCTATGATGATAGGAGTCTACATAAGAATGCTAAAAAACCAACCAATCCTTCCTGATATTGGCATAGAATCTTGTCATCTTGAGAGTAAAGTGGCCAGACGAGGAAGGTTAACTATCTACCACAAGGGGAGAGTCCGTGCATTTTCATATTCCCTCTATAAATACTCCAAGTAGTGTATTCAGGGTCATTACACCACAACAAAACTTTATTTTCATCCTAATACTACCCATGATGGATCAGGATATGAATGAGTGTAAAGAACTTGTATCAAATAAAAGAGATAATATAGTGATGGCTACTAGAATAACACCTAATACTACAGATGTTCCTACACTCTAATCCTTGGGTATTAACTGTTAAGCACGAAACCTACCTGATCCATAGTCCTGTGCTATAGATAATATACCATGATCATGATTGATCTACTAGCACTACTGATAATATAAAATATGACTACTATGGGAATAAAATCTTCCTTAAATTGTCTTTCTGGTGTTATTGTAACTCTCCCTGATGCAACATAAAAGTAACTAACCCCGAAGGTGGATCTTGTGCTGATCGTATTGCATTGGAAACATATGGAAATTTCTGATAGAATATCTAAACGTTACCTATACGAATGCAATCCCAGCACTCTAGATATCCTCTATCACTTTGAGGCTTGAGATGCCCATGTTTTCAACATTAGTGGTATGATATAGAGCTACTAATATAGGTACTCTGGCTACGACTACCTAGAAGAGAAACCTTGAGGGAACATTGCCTGCTACTAGAAGATATATAGGCCTACTGTGTAATTGAGCTTCTATGCCCAATACTCTCTCCTACCCTATGATTGTGCTCACTTATAAGAGTATGATTGACTATATCATAGAATGTTGGTAGGAGAAGGACATTCACTAGAGTAAATATGGAATACTGGACCCTATCCTCAAAGCATATAACATTTAAAATCTCATCACTAGAGAGATGTGGTGGAAATAAATATAACTCGATGAGACATATGAGCCCGTAAGGGGCAACGCTGCGCGATGGTTTCTCTCCCAGCGCCGCCTCCTGGTTTCACCCCGGTCAGGCGATGCTTCCTCCCCCTTCTTGTTTGTGGTTCGCGGCGGGGACTTCCTCGGCTCGGTCACCATGACGGTGCGCTTGATTCAGCCTTCTTCACGGCGGCGCAGGCGTCGAATGACCGAGTCCCCGAGTCTGCGGGTTGAGGGAGTCTTCCCTGTTCGTGGTCACATGCATCTGGTGAGGGGCGTGGTTTCCGGGGGGCTGAAGGCTGGTGGCGCTGGGTTTCGGAAGTAGATCTAGTTTTCACTGGATCCTTTTTCGGTTTTTATGCATTTTTCTGTTTCTTTTTCTTTTCTTTCCTTTGTGCCTTTGGTTCCTGGTGGGTGGTTTTGGGTTGACGTTACAAGGATGGATATGGCGGCTTCAGGCCACGGTTTTTGTGGTCCATGCGTCTTCATGAGCATGGGATGATTCTTTCCCTCTTTGTTTTGAGGATGGTGATTTTGAGTGCGTGGATGTTTCTGTATGTTGTGATGGTTTCTCTTCGGCCTCCTCCGATGTTATCTGGTTTGCGCCGTTGATGTTTGTTCCGCTGATGTCGATGGACGCTGAGATGTTAGTGACGACGACGACCGACGGTAGACAATGACGGTCGACGGTGGGTACGCTCACCGGTGGTGAATCAGTAGTCGTTCCGGCGTGTCTCGCCGGCGACTTGAGGCGCGTTTCGAGGCGATGGTACAGCTCGAGGTGACAGCGCTTGGTGGCGCGTGTCGAGGTGTTAGAGTGGCATGCAGTCGCGTGACGGGCCCGGGGCTCGAGGTGGGACACGTGGTTGGACCTGATGTTTGAAATTTGAATCTGTTAATCATTGTAATTGTTTGAATTTGGGTGTGGTTCACGGTTTTCCTCAAACCGGGCAGCATGGGAACCGGCTACCCTCAAACCGGCTTTTTGAAAATCTATAAAAAAAATGATTATCTAACTCGATGAGACAATATGAATACTCTATGACTGAAATAACACCCTTCTCGAGATGAATGGACTCTCTATCTCTGTCAGACTATAACATTTAGGGACAAATGTAGTCATATAATGTTGTTTGAAAGTTATCCCATACCAATCCCCATCAGTGACCAGCCCGCATAACCACATCCCACTAGCACTTGGCTTAATCCCATATCATATAAGTTGAAAGCTCTACCCTTCACTCTATATGAATCTTCAAATTCTCAATGTTTGAAATGGTGGTCTCATTCCAAGGCCTAGAATCCAGTGGAACACCATCTCCCGATAAGGACGGAGAATCATACTACTGGAACTCATGAGTTAGATCTTCCATCGTAGGTGCATATCATGGAACATCTTTCAGGGATTGAATTAGATATAATAAAATATCAAATAGTTGACTGTTAGTGCCTAGATCAGGTAAAAAAATCATTTCCTCAAGTGACACTCCTTGCAGTAAGACTGGTTTCTTAGGGCCCACCATGTCTAGAGCATGGTCATCACCACCATCCTGGCACATGACACCAGGATATTCTGGCAGCATTGATCTAAAAATTCCAGGCACATGCCTCATAATAATCATTGAGGCATATAAATATCAATATCGAAATATGGACATATGAAAAGGCTCACTACCCATGGTATAATACCCCAACGACCTAAAATGAAGGCCTGATATTAGTAAGTCCATATGTTCAACTAAAATGGGTTCCAGTAGATGAAGGGGTAACTTTACCTTGGCTCATCATTTATTGGAAACCATTTTACTTTTATAATTCATGTTTTAATTCAACGGTTTGAATTTTCTTATTTTTATATATCAAGTAAATTTAAAATGGATCATTATTCTTATTGAATCAAGGCCCATATGCCTTATTAATGATATTGACACCCATTTAATTTCACTCTAATGGATCAAATCGCTAAATAAACCATTCCAACCCACTAGGTACCATACAACTCATGACTTGAAACCAAAAATCACTCAATCATAGAAAAATATAAGAACAAGAATATATATATATATAAACAAGGATCTCACAAAAATGACACACATATCAAGAAAAGTATTGAAGTGAAATGCACTAACAATGCATGGAAATATGCATGGAATATGAATTCTTGGTTCCTATGCTAATGAATTGAATAATAATCATTTACCTCATATAATCAGGAAAAGGATGAAATAATATCCCCAATCAGAATAACAATAATAATCACCACAAAGCAAGTCGATCAACCAATGGAGAAATGATAACAACAGTCAAACAAAAACACACAACAACATTTATAATTTTGGAAACCCAGTATTCACCCCATACATGGGTTAGATACACCCAAGAATGGATTCTACCCAAGTTCCTAAGTGTTCATAACCTCCTAGATAATGTATCCAAATTGTAAATCAACAAAAGAACAACTCTAATACCATATTTTTACATTTAGAACCTGGATTCCACTCAGAGGATCCCCAAGCCCTGTTGGCCATATGAATTTAATCGTATCTCCTCGAATACTAGATGCTGCACACTAGTATAGAGAGACTAATGTGTTTCCATAGGGATACTATTCCATCATTACCAGAGTGTATAACAGTGGATATAAAAGATAATAGTTAAATAACAGAAGAAATATAAATAGATGGAACAATAGAAGAAGATAAGAATAATAAACAATAGAAGAACAAGTAATAAATAACTATATCTACAAGCATAATCATATCCAAAAGAGGATGTTTCATGTCATGTCTCTATAAAACTTGAAAACATGGATACCTGGGAGAATGAAAAACACTCTATAGAAAAGTTGAAATAACAAACCAAAAAATATCCCTATAATTCCGAGTTCCATCTTGGTCATCTTCTACTAAGATCTATCCTAATGAAAGAAAGAAATCAAGTATCTAAAGAAGAAATATTCTCTTTTTCAACACCAGTATACATGTAATCTTCTTGGGTTCCAATGGAATCCTAGATAGGGTGTGAGATAAATCTTAGTTGGCCACCACAAATGGTGTCAATAACATCTGGTCCATGTAATATAATCAGAAACAATACGAAATCATTAATATGTAAAAGTAAACAAGTATAGTAATGTGAATACCCAATTATATTATTCATCCTTAAATTCTATCTGAACATGTAACTAGGTCATTATCTAATTATATTTCAGTTTATATAGTAAGTCACATGAGTTATAACCATTACAAACATCCTAGCATGTTAATAATAATAAAGGATCCATGATATAATAAATAATCTATGATGAAATTAACAATGAAGAGGTTTCAAGGTGATAACTAAGGGAACCTTGACATTAGGGGTCGAGACAACTCAGATAGTAAACAATAGTCCATATAAAGGGGTAAGAGTGTAATCTAAGGCGGGTACCCAAAGGAATTGCACTATAATATTTCTAATCGAGTCCAATGAAATTCACCCAAGATAAAATGGGATAAGAAATTACTAGGCCCGGGGGTTTATCCAAGGAAACACATATAATTCGACGTCATGAAAGATACAAGGAGTGTATCTAAGGAATTGTATTATAATAATGGATGTATGTAGTATTGTCATACTGGGTATCCACTAAAATACAAGTACCTGGTTTGAAGGTGGATATCACCCTTGGTAACTAGTTCCCTTGAATCAAAATGGTGTCCATGTGTTCTCAAGGAATTCACATGGGAATTCAAAATCTAACTTGAGTATTTAAACCTCTATAAAAATTTCACGGTACATATATAATAGTGACCTTATAAGTTATTCATTTAATTTATTAGGCACGTAATAGTCATTCCGTTTAATATTTCAAGAGGTTCATTAGATGCCTTTCTAATAGGTGATACAGAATATGAAGTACGTGAAACAATTCCTTAATTCAAAGATCTCATAGTAATTTAATATAGTTCACTAAACCACCTTCTATTGATGTTTAAAAGGATTACATGAACATGAAAACATTCCATTTTTTCACATTCATTTAGGCTAATTCATATACATTGTATAATTTCTAATTTAACCATTTAATATTTATTTATATAGTTGAATAAATTACATTATGTGGGTCAAGTGGCACTAACATATTAAAGGGATAATCAAAACCCCATTCAATATTCATTTAATTAAGGAAGGAATACGATTAGAAGGGTTAAGTTAATGCACACCCGAATTATGGCATAGATGAACATGTTAAACCAGAAATGAATAAATATAGAAAACACCCTACATGGGGTGGTCGCTGTTGAGGACATATCCTCCAACACTAGATAACATCAATGTAAATGGTCTTAGAACAAAGTTCTAATGACTATAATCATGTAACATAAATTAAATAAAGCATTCCTGATGAAATCGACATTCCCACATAGTTATTTATAAAATGTAGAAGCTTTAGGGATGTGTTATAGACCACCTACCTCATACTCATATGTCTCTCCTCATCTTGTATGAGCCTCTAGTTTGACCTAGATTGTAAGAGACATGAATAATTAACCAACTATCTAAAAATAGGGCATATGAGGCTACATCCAAATAGCATCATTGATTGAGATATCAATATAAAAAATGATATAAAGGAATTAATATCTCCTCTATTTGAATCCAATAAGACAAACAGGGCTTTGATCAGACTCTAGATAGAGAAGTTGCTTCAATTTCTAGGATTGGATTGAAAATGGATAAAAATGAAGAAGAAGATTCCACATCAGCTAGAAATAAATAGAAGGAAAAGAGAGGTAATTTTAATTAAGTCTGTAATGCAGTTTTCATAAAATCAACCAAAACCAATAATCACATGGGTTTTACCAAAGTTTTTCCAAACTATATTCTTACCATACACCATATACTCTAGGGAGGGGTAATTTACTTGGTTATGTTGCTCGGTTAAGGACACCATGATCCAACCATGAAGAGAACCTCTTCAATATGACTACAATTTTTATCAATACATTGCAACCCAAATCACATGGTTTATCTAACTGTGTGGCATGTAGGAATCAACTTTATATCCTCACATGGTTAAGAGAGGTTATCCTTCATCACTAACATAGTTTATTCTAACCATGTCTCCAGAATATTTTTTAAATTATCCAATCTTCCAAGCTCTAAAGAAGTCTCGAAATCCTTTGAAACGTTCATGATCTCATTTGGAATTTGTATTAGGTCCAAAATAAAGAATTAGAATAAAATTTAAACGATCCATACATGTGTCAAAAACTATGTTCTTACAAATTCCTATAGGTGGAGGGTGTTCTATCATCCTTCCAAGGTCACATAGTACATGCAGCTTTGTTACCCCTAGAATTCCTCCTCTCTACCTCCATACAAGAAGTTGTTGAGATGTATGGGTTTGGTTTGACACCCTCTGTTGATGGTGAGTATTCCGCTAATCCTCAAATGTATGCTTCTCCCCTCATACATGAGGATGTGGTAAATATATCATCTTATGGGGACAAGATCGTGAAGATTTCTTTTCTACCAAGATATATCCTAGAATGTAGTGGAAATTTGAACCATTCTGTTCCACTATTTCAATATATCATTCGTATAGAAGGTCCGAGTTAGTGCTTCCACCACAATATTGGTCTATTATAATCAATTATTTGGCTAACCAAGAGCTAGTACCTTTCATTAGAAGTGAGAAAGAGGACATGTTGGGGAATCTGGCTGCTAACCAGTTATTAGTTGTGTTATTTCCACCTTCAGCTCCTGATTTTTCATCCTAGAGTCCCTCACTAAGGAACATTCAGTTTTCTTTCCCTAGATTTTCTATGAAACAATACACCTTATTTGGTATCATCAACCAACTTACCCAAGAATCCATGAGAACCTCGATGAGACCCACTAATAGTAAAAGAGAGTTGATATCAGAGATCTCCCAATAGAGAAACTTATAGAATCAAACAGATACTTCCAAAATATCTAAAAAACATGTGTTAAGATCCTTGTTTTTCTCTGCTAGGTGCTAGAGGAGGAGTCTCCACATGTTTAGATCAGAAGATGGTGGTAGTATTCCACCCTCCATTTCATCCCTCTCCTACGAAAACAATGATACCTTTAATCTGAACTATCTACTAACAATGAGGGATCCACACATATTACTAACATGGTGAATGTGGTCACCACTAACATTCTAGAGGATCATTAGAATTTGGATACCAACATAGGTAATGAAAACTAAATCCCTCATAAAGGGTAGACACAATACTAGGATAACCCCTTAGTATGCATCCACCCACTTCATAAGTGTTAGGATCTAGGCCTCATGAGTCCACCTAGTGAGTTTCTACTTCTAGACTGTTATAATGATAAAAAAGGAAAGGTACATGACAAGACTAATGAACCATCCATGGTTGTTCCCATGAAGAGTCAGATCCCAGGATTACTACCATGATTCTTGAGATCATATAATATAAAAGGACCACTATTGAGGTCATTACTGTAGTGTACAAACCCTAACAACTTCATAAGGGACCCAATATCTCATTTTGTAGGGAACATGACTCCTCAGTCAGTTACCCCAATTCAAACATGTTGGACCTATAAAAATGGTTAAGAAAAAATCTAATTGATATGGAAAATGACTGTGATATGAGTCACCCAACCCAACTAAGGAGGGTGATTATCTACCCTGGGATCATGTTCATGGTTTCCCCCGATTTGACAAGACCATCAACGCATTGGTGGACACAACCCCCCCCCCCCCCCAATATGATGTGTTAGCTTCTCTTGTTTTCATATTTAGGATTTGAAAAAAATTATCGGTGGTAATCTTTCTTGAATGAAATCATTTCCCAATATGGTTGGACCATGTTTGAGTACCACCATAGTTTGGTAATCATAGCTTCACCACATTTAATGGGTTGAGTGACCCACTACAACATCTAGCCCACATCACCTTAATGAGTTTCCCAATGTTGGGGACTCTCTAACAAAAATATTCTTCCAAGCTCTGATACTTTTTCTAGACTTCATAAAGAACTACATTCGTCTAGTACAACCATTTATACACATGGTTTATTTTCAGTTGTGAGGATCTCCTTTGATAGTACCTCTACCAATTTAGCTTTACCTCGTGAATTTCAACCATCCCAAACCTCTTCAAATGCTAGTAAAGTAATGATTATCAAGTCAATGAATTCATTTTTTGATGTAATAGACACACACATTAACTTGATATGTTATTTTCATAATAATAAATTCTTATGATGTGTATGGAGAACTTATGGAATGAGTTGGTCCCTATCTTTAGCTCCATGAACAACCAAGGTGGATTTTAGGAGTTCTAAAAAATTATTTAGAACATGGAAGAATCCCTATAGTATACTAGACAATATTATCACCAAATCCTATATCAATATATCATGAGAAGGATTACTAAAGCAAATACCACTGTTGGTTTGTATATAGTGATCCCCAAGATAGTACAACTAATAGACCATATGCTGAATAAATCTCACCAGGAAGAGTCATTCCCAGTATAACCCCTCTAGGAAAAAACTCACCAAGAATAACCACCATGATGAGAGAACATGGTTGTGATACCCTATCAAGACTAGGCTCCCATGATGCCTTTAATTTAAAAGAGAATCAAGACCCATTGTTTCAGGGATTCATAGGTCCCATAATAGTTTATATGCACCACACAAAAGGAAATCCTAAATTTTTCATAGTGGAGGACACCCTAGGAGGCCAGACTCACTGATCAAACCTACCACTTACTATATAATAAGATCCTTAGAAACACCTGAACATAATTATTTGTATTAAAAAAATTTCACAAGTACTAAGTAGATAATGGCTTGGTCATGTTGGGAGACGTTATAACATAGTTGACATATGTATAAACTGATCTTTACAGTGATAGTGAAGATTCTAGTGAGATGAAATGGGATCCTAGATGTGGGATACCTATGTATAACGATTCGATGGCTTGAAAAAATGTCCCTCCCACCCATGGTATTATCCATTACCACTTGAGAAATTTGGAGTCTCTTTTTTCTGTTGTTCCACCTCCAAATCCTACCTCCACGTCACCATTGCAACCTTCCTAGTATTAGAAAAAAGGATTTCGATGACTCAATGGAAATCAGAGTACACCATCATTATCGAAGTCAGCTTTCACCATTGGAGACTTCATGCCTCATGACATAGGATATTAACCTAGGTCACACCAATCCATATACTATTCCACTGATGATCTGTAAGAGTAATGCTCTGTGAATATTGTTGGAATAGTGGACCACATCACAAATCTCGATAGTGAGGAATTGGATGTGTAAAAATCACGTGGATTGGGATAATGTCATCAATAAAGAGGTTGATCACACATCAGGAAACATAATTTTTAGGATAGCACCTCAAATAGGGCTATTCATTCTACCATGAATAGGTAGCTGACCATGAAAAGAGCTTAGTAAGAATAGTCCTCCAAGTCTTAACTATCGGGAAAACCATTGAAATTGATTGTTTTAGTTGACTATGAAAGAAATCCATGACTGCACTATAATCATCCATGTCTAGTTAGGTCCCTACCTCAACAAACTGACACTAGATGATTGGTTTTTAGGGTAGGACAACTAGCTAGTAACAGAAGATCACCAATACTAGCCAGGCCCGAATGGTTCATCCACTGAAATATTTTTGCACCCACTTCCAAAGAGTTACCATCCGTAGAAAAAATATTCCCTTGGGATTTATGTATGAAGTGATAAAGAACATTTTATTCATACCAATAAATATTTTAATCCATAAGGATCTATGAATATCGATGAAAATGTATGAGGACCTTACCAAAGCTTTGAAAATACCTATTCAGTTCAACACTAATGTAGCTACCACTGAGCACCACTACTGGAAATATGATCTACACCAATGATTTTGGGAAAACCGTTGGTATAGTTCACTAATTTTGACCTATACTAATGGTTTGGCCAAAACTGTTGGTATAGGTCACTTATATGGACCAATATCAACGGTTTTCCCAAAACCGTTTGTATAGGTCACTAAAATGGATATATACAAATGGTTTTGGGAAAACCATTGGTATAGTTCACTAATTTGGACCTATAAAAACGGTTTGGCCAATACTGTTGGTATAGGTCCATTATAGAGACCCTATACCAATAGTTTTGGCCAAACCGTTGGAATAGGTCCTCCCCTACCAACAGTTTGTCCAAAACCGTTGTTATAGGTCCCCAAATCAATGAACCTATACCAACGGTTCTCAAAACCATTGGTATAGGTCTATACCAACAGTTTTGAGAACTGTTGGTATAGGTAAATGTATTTTTAATGGAATATTTTTATAGAGGACATTAAATAAATCAAAATTTAAAATATTTACGATAATACATATATATATTTATGAAATTATGTTTACAAAAGTCAGTTAGGTTAGTGGTTAGGTCGTTCAATCACAAATAGGAGGTTCTGGGATTGAAACCAAAAGAATGATTGTTTTTTGAATCACATATACCAACGGTAATATAGAACTGTTGGTAAATATTTTCAATTACATATACCAACGGGTTTCCCCAAACTGTTGGAATAGACCTATCCCCACGGCTTACTTGGAAACGGTTCTCCAAATCGTTGGTATATGGTATTTTTCTTGTAGTGCACTACTATGAATTGGAGGATACATTAGATTACACTAAATCCATTATCTCATTTTTATATAATATGAGGGTGTTAATATTTATGGAAACATATGCCCATCATATATCAGAAGTTAGTTTAATGGCATAGAAATCATTCGATGCCTAGTGGATACTAGATTGAAGAACAACCTTATCCTAACACAGACACTTCATAAGATGGGAATTATGAAAGAAGATATGAATCCCTCCAATGAGACAATTCATGGGTACAATAAGATTGAGTAGAAACTACATGGAAAAATTCAGATGACAACTCAGTTTAGTGGTCTAATATCAAGCACTAAATTTATGGTAGTATCATAGGATACATCCTAAAATGGACTGCTAGGAATACAATGGATTCATTTTCGTATAGTAGTCCCCTATACATATTAATGATGACTCAAATAGTCCCTCAAAATTTGAGTTTTGGTACTCCTACATGATACACACCCCTTTGAATATTATGAGGCCCTCTATCTAGAGTTCGAGTGTTACAAAAGGGAAGGAAATTAGGTCTAGACTAACGGGGTTCAGTGCATAAATTACCTTAATGAACTAACAACCACTATATCCAGTCTATGGGTATAGTTGATATATATATATATATATATATATATATATATATTCTTCTAATTCAATGGTTATAGACCAATAGTCTAGATAAAGGAGGTTTTGTTCCATTTATATGAAAAATGAGAACTCATAGGTTATTTTATACTCCTATAGTGGATAAGACTGACAAATATTAGAAGACTCGAATCCTATGAAATACCAAGAAGTTCATCTCATGGTAATTGATCCATGACATTATAGTATGTTCCAAAAAGTATGGATGACTTGATGATGGTCAACTTGTCACCATTGCCTTGATATAAAGTGTGGATCTCATGATCAAAAACCAAATAGAACAGGCTTGGAATATTTTGTCACCATATTCTTAGCAGAGTTGAAAATCCTCAATAATGATTTTGTATCCTAAATAGAAGACGAAGTTCTCACATAAATTAAATTTATTGGAAGAGTTTCCTAATCCATATGGTTCCTCTATCTCAGATGATGAATCTAATTTGGAATATTTCCCTACATTGGAAGATGGTGTTCCCACCATTGTTGATGAATTAACCCAGATGAATCATGGTACTGAGGAAAATATAAGGCGAACAATGATCAAAAAATACATCTCCCCAGAGGATTAGTTGTATTATGTGTTTTTCCTATGGTAGCACCGTGAAGTGTTCACCTTGAGATATTATGATATTCTATGGATTGAACGTCAAGTTGTTTTTCATTAACTTGGCCTCCATACGAGTCTTCACAGATTCCAATAACCTCCTAGAAAGATTCACCCCTCTCATTGTGATATGGTCAAGGATGATGTTGAAAATATTATAAAATAAAACATTGTTTGAGAAGTATTGCTCCCAAAGTTTCTAGACATCATTTCCAAATTCAAAAAAAATAATGGAAAAATTTGAGTCTGTATCAACATCTGGGGCCTCAACCAACATAGTCCGAATGATTATTTTTCCCTTTTAGAGACAAAGATATTGATTGGAACAATGAAAGGGTTCCAATACTCTATTGAATTGAAGAATATTATAGGTACCATTGTATCCAGATGTCCCCTTGAGATGAGGAGTACAATTCTTTTTTGGTCCATCAAGGAACTTTCTTCTATCTGGTGAAAACGTTTGGTTTGAATTATTCCTAAATCATTTACAAGTGTGACATGAAACACATTTTAAGTTGATTATAGGGATGTTGGTGGGATGTTGCGTGGATGATCTGGTGGTCAAATATCGCCAATGTCAGAACTGTCTCAAGTATTTTGAGAAATTTTCTAGCTTCCTCCGCTCTTGATACATGAATAATAACCCCTTGACATGTGAATTCAGGGTCCCCTCTATGAAATTTCTCATTTTGGAAGGTTTCCAAGAACTCTCTTTCAAATGACTCACCCAAAAAATCATTTGGAGTTGTGAGGCCTCTAAGTCTACCTAGCCAAAATATGAAGATTTATCACAAATTTGGATATCAAGTGTAATCCCTATTGACTATCATGAAAGGTGGAACCATTTACGACTAAGATTATGAGTTCCAATATACCTATGAGAAAATCAAGTAGTATCAGCTACAATCACCGATTCTAATGCCAATCATCTCAGGATAGCCTTTGGTCCTCTATATGATCACATTATTATGGTACATCATCTCCATTATAGCATATTATAATAATGAGGGAAGAGAAAAAATCTATAATATCTTTACTTCATGATCCTCTTCCTGAAGACTAGATAATCCACATCTAGAATAGTTTCCTTGATCTGGTTTTTTCAGTACAGAAGTTGTGATATATTTATAGCGTTATGATATGCCATTGATGTCTCAAGTAGACACACTGAAGTATATATTCAATAAAACCATGATCAAAGGATGATTGGAATGTTAGTAAGTGATCCTCAAATAGTTAAACATCAAGTTATTCCCACAGATCACTGTTGAAGTTCTGGTGCTGGAAGACTTCCTGATGGAACCTCCAGCCACGGGAGAACATCCCATGGATGTTAATTTTCTAGATAAATCTATTATCTTAGTGGAAAATGTTTTTTCCATATTAGAAGATTAATTTCGATGGATCATCCCAAATCCCAACCGATAGAAGGCTTAACAAGCCAATCTCAATAGTGTTGGCATGAGGATGTTTTCATCACTCCAGTGTAGGATATCCCTCCATACCAATTCATTTTTTAGAAGGTTACAACAATAATGAGGAAGAGTATATTGTTTTTCATTATTATTCTTGATTTGACCCTCAATATTTATGTTCCCTATTGATATGTGAAAGGGGAATCCCAGTTAGTCATCATGAAAATGAAGGGAGATTTTATTATCAGAAAGGAAGATCTAGTGCCCCTTCTAGAATGTTCTCATTAGATGATGGAATAGATCCCTTCCCACCTAAATGTGAACCATTCTTTCCGATCACAAAATGGTCATTCCCATGCATTAGTAGGTTCGACCACATCCCTTGAAGAACCCCAAAAGTAAAACCCAGTCATTCATGTGTAACACTAAAGGGTTTTCATCCCACCACTTCAAATGATATAAAAAATTGATTAATTAAATGTCTACCAGTAATTATGTATCAATTTCCTCACCCCTATGTGGCTTATGAAATTATAAACCAGATAAATCCCTTAATCTAATATCTCCAATGCGGTATTCTCCTGCCATACTGAGCTGAGTGTGATAAAATACGCTAGTTCGCAACGTAGTTTACCCTCCAGAGTGGGCCTAACCATGAGAAATCAGTATAAAGGCATGTTTTTGATATAATTATCCTCTATTACAACTAAGGATATGAGATAACATTAGTTGTTAAAGAGGTCTATTCCAGATCCTATGGTTCCCATCAGGAAGGATTGAAGATATACTATCTAATTTGAAATTTGTGTCACGTATAGACCATATTGTTCATGAAATCATAGAGTTATCTATGTGGTGTCACATGTGTCTACTCCATTATAACATTGTTCATCAACCAGTAGTGATTCGCCAAATGAATAAATATCCTGGTCTCTTTGTAGTATGGGTCATTAACATTCTAGGGACATACTCTATAGTAAAAAATTGATAGTGAAATTTCATTTTTATTGTAATAGAATTATTTCCCTAATGAACATAATCTTTTCCCATAAAGGAAGTAAAAACATAGTCCATGATCAAGTTCATGAGATCCCACATCATCAATAAATTTAGAGTTCCTCATACTATTACCATATAAAATTGAAACAACATTAGGGATTTCAAGCTGAGGAAATTGTATATAAAGTATGAAATCTAATCTAAAAATTCATATTTCTAATATGGGTAGGAAAATTGGTATATTGATGAGTTCAAAAATACCCTCCCTAATATCAAGCAGAAAATGATTGGAGAAAACAAAAACATTTTTCGTGATAGGATCCCCAATGATTTTTGGGTCAATTAGATGACAACTCAAAATTATAACTAGATAAACCCATATTTCATAGTGTATAGAATTAGGTCAGTCTTACACATAGTGTTTTAGATTTCACAACACTGAATGGTAGTTTATGACCAGAATATGGCTAATAAAATGGAGGAAGTCTATCTGGTTGGGTTGGAAGCCCTTGAGAAAAATATGCTTCAGACCTTTGACAACTTATATAGGTACAAAAACATGATAGTTAGAGAGTTTAATTAGAAGGTCAACCTCTACTCCTTACTCTAGAGTTATATGATACTTCCTATTATAATGATGATGCTACCCAGAAAAAAGGCAATAATGAAGGATCTTGTATTAGAAAGACCTTACATTATCCTTAAGGTGTATTCCAATGAAACATACTCTTTCATCATTAGGGATGGAGATTATATCACACCTCCCAACAATTCCAATTTTATCAAGTAGTACATCCCATGAGTCATCATGTCCAATGAATTATGCCAATAAACTATATAATTCTTCTTTAAAAACTCATTGAATTTAAACTTGTAGTCAGGGTCCATTCATTATAACATTAAACTATTTTTCGAACCTATGGTTTGATCTCTACAACTATAAACTAATAGAAACCATTGTCATAGTTTTATGACTTTGAAAAGTAAATCACAATATCCTTAGTGAAATATGGTAAAATGCATCCTTACTCTATGCATTAAATAGAATATTCCTCGTATTCTGGATATGAAATGACAAAAAAACATCCCTAGTGCACGACATTAAACTGCAGTCTTACCCTGTTCAATAAACCTAGGATGACTCACATACTAAGTCTGAAATAACAAATAAAGAGAAGTTAATTATAACATGATCATAAAAAACATCCTTACCCCAATACATAAACATGATATGCCCCACAAGAACCATGGGATGCCACCGTTCCCTTGTTAAAGTGGATATTCTAACTTTTGGAATTAGTCATCTACCTTGTTTTGTTTTTTTGAAATATGTGTGGCTTGATAACCATGACCAGGAGATACATAGTAATACCATGACACCTAATCATCAATCCAACCTCTAGTTTATCCTAATCCCTTCCCCCTGGGTGGGGGGATGTATTTCATTTGGGTTGATGGCCCCAATCACAGTCTAAGAATTTATACCTTAAATTCTGTGATGATTCTTCCATGATATATATGTGGCACGTGGGCTTATATCACCATAATTTTACATTGTGTTTTACCCATTTAATCTAGAAAAATATCCATAATACAAGCACTCCCCTAGTCTAAGAATGTTTACTTTAAATTGTTTTCCAAACTCCCCTTGGTTCTAGCTACAAGACCTTAAATTTCACATCCAGTAACCTTCCTTGCGTTATCTAAAATATAGAACATATGTCCCATCCTAATTAGAGGGGATGGACCATCCTATTCTTGGTATTAGGATGGAACTTCTTATTCTTGGTCTTGTAATTCTACCATACCTTATTTCCAAAAACTACATGTGGCTAGATTCCCATTCCCTGGGGATATGTAGTGATGATTAGACCTCCTGTCTTTGGGGCCAACCATGAACTCATCACAACATAACCCATTGTTGTAGTGCTATCACTCCAAAATTTCCAAGTTCCCCTATCTCAGGTGTAATCACCAATCATATTCATCATCCCACATGTAGTTTCGGATGCCTTTATTACCAATGTGTCCAAGAATAATGATCATAGAAATGTGTAAGACCCATAGACGTCCCCAACACATTACGTAAAACTATAGTCTTACCCCATATAATAGTATGATACCTCATATGATAAATATGGGATTAAAAAACCACCATAATTAGCTCAGGAAATTAAAATATATCCTTATAGCATATAAAATACAGATTCCTCATTTCATAATGATGAGACGATTCATTATCCTATTCAAATAGGACACCACTCCTCTGGTGTCTGTGTTTTAATTCAACATGTCCCAAATCAACATGTGGCTTCATTACTATTCCCATGGAATTCATAGTGATGCTTAAATTCATGTCTTCAATCCCATCATCATCACCAACCTATTTTGGGGTTTCCCTCTGGTCCAAACCTTATGACCATAAAATATGTGCAATTGGTTTCGGGATTACTTCTAATAGTTTAGAGCCCTATTTGAGCCCTCCCATTAGGTTTTATCACATACACATCAGCCAATAATCCAAATGAACCCATTATAGTCCAATAAAGATGACTGTAAACTCTATGAATCCAGACTCCTTTGACCCATCTTCGCATAGTGTGCTTCACCCTTGGTGTTTCAGCAAGACAACACAACCTTCTAATTTTCATCGCATCCTTGCTCGAGAGGATTCTCCTTTAAGAATAATTCTTCTACAACATTTTGTATCTAAACTATGTGTGGCGTGATTCACATTCCCATTGGATCTGTAGTGGTTCTCAATTTTTTTCTCTTGGGTATAGTCCAATATAATTTACTCATTATAGAGTATTTCATTTCCTAAAATCATGATATCTCCATGGGTATTTTTTCAAGTATTGTGTGGTATAGGGTCTCTTTATACCCTTTTTTCAGATTCAATGTTCACTATTTCGTGCCTCATATGACTCATTATGACACCCACACCCTTTATTACATCCCCCATGACCTTAAACTAGTAGCTACAACTTTGGTCAAAGCTATGCAGACTTAAACCAGCAACTGCCCCTATGGTCTGAGCTCGATGAACTAAAAATAAACAAATCCTCAGAAAAAGATGTTAAATGGTATCTAAAAAATATAAAAAAACATAATTCCTTATACAATAAACAAAATATGATCATAAACAACATCCTTAGAACATTACATTAAATTTTTTCCTTACCTCATATGAAACTAGGATTTCTTATATGATATATATGAGAGAGAAAAACCAAAATCCTTAGAATATAATGTTCAAATGAATCCTTAACCATTATACACCCTAGATTCCACATAATTTGTGATGATTTGATATCCTCACCAAAGTGGACATCACCCCTCTAGTGTCACCCCCTAGAATGTTGTATTCGATAACTAAGATTGGATTGATTCCCATCCCATGGGATATATATTGACACCCAAATGTGATATCCCTCGTCTATACCTGTAGTTAAATCATATTGTTGTCTTTCCCTGACAGGTGAGGCTAGATCCTCACTTACCAACATACATGTGAAGTGCATTTGAGCACGTTTTGTGATTGGTCACCTACCGCATCATTCATGTTCAGCCACCATTTCTTGACATCCAAGATGAATATCCCATAGTATGATGAGCCTGACTATTGTTCCAAACAATATGCCTACCCAATGTTCTCAAATCCATATTTGTGAAATAATGAGAGTTTTGAAATGAATTATAATATTCCATCACTTCATCCCCATGATTTTTTCTCCCTGAGATTGGATCCCCATCAGCCTCCACATCTGAACGACCCCATTAATGGTATTGTTGCCCTGAAAAATTGGCTCAGTTACCATTCTATGCACACTCCCTAGAAAAATTCTGAAGCTTTTTTGAGATAAGAACCATTTTTTGTTCATCATTAGTATTCAAAAAAAATACTTTTGCTTCCACCATTGAAAAATGATAATAGATTCTATGTTTTGAACATGGTCATAAGTAATCCGCCAACATCATGAAACCCCCTTTTATTACAAATCATGGAAATATAAATTTATTATCTTTATCCCCCATTATTAGTGGAAAATTCAATTCACTTGGAGTTACCCAATTTATTAATTACCACACATTGAGAAATAAATTAGGATGCTTATAGATTCTCACACTCTGGTCAAAACTTTCTCTCCTAGGACTCTCTCGGTGGTTGATAAACATGTTTAGACAATTAAAGTTAGACCCTTGTATAATATAGTCATATAAATGGGTAATATTTTATTTCCCATGTTTCATACACTGATCATGAATCATGTGGTCTTAGGGTTTCATTATTATTTTATGTGTTAACATGATAAGAGATACAACAAAAATAAAACCATCTATAGAGAACTAGAATTAAACACAACCCATCCAATATTTGGGAAGGTCATCCACATAATGGAGCCAATAATTTATTAAAAGATCTAGAAAAGTTTCCATACAGATCAGTCAAAGTGATCGACCACTCAATAGAAAACAACATCTATTGAGTTTCATCTAGAGTTTTTTGTCTCTACACTAAATTGGCTGCCTCTTCTTCCATGAAAGGGTGACGCTCTTAGACCTTAATTCTCACCCGGTACAACATTTCCTAGAACTACACCACCAAATAATCTTCCTCAAAATCCTTAGCCACATCATCCACTATTTTAGTACCTAGTTGTCCAATGATCTATTCTTGAGTGGTGAGAACAACCACATGCTCTTTCCATAACCCTTTTTTGGTGAGTGATCCCCTCTTTAGCCACATGAAGAGCCGGAGTGCCTAAAACATTTTTTTTGGTTCAAGGAGTCATAAATTACATTCCACTAAAAATTTTCCAGTTAAAAGAGTAAGTAATAATATTGTGTATGAAGGATAATTGAGTCCACCCAACCGGTCCCCAAGATTACTAGCAAATGGTGGAGATACCCCGCCTAGTTTAGAAGATCAACTATTCAGGTTTAGGTGATGATATTTCCCAAAATCTTCCATGATGAGCGTCAGATGACTAGGTTCAATTTAGAGACATATGAGCCCAAATCCTAGAATTGATTAGGTGGTTCAAGATAACACTATGGAAAGACTTCCAACACATTAGTGTCTTGGTAATTTCCAAGAAGTTACTCAAGTGGGCAGAGCCCTAGGTCCCATAGAAACAAGTCTTACAAGACCCCGCATCTGCAAAAAGAGCCTCAGATACCTCATATAGTACCTCCGAGGAGGGATCAACCAACAAAACCTCCTATACCACCTAATTCAATGGTATGATCTCAACTACAATCACTAAGGCCTCAACTCTATCATCCACTACCGATGACACTTTTGAGATATACACATCCATCAAAGATTCCAGGAACACCATGGTTACTGGAACAACATCCCCCTCCTCCATTCAAGATTCAGATATAATAAGAACCTTGTCTAGTTCTTCTATAATTGGATTAGCTGATAAAAACTCCTCAACAACCTTTATTGTAGGCATAGCCTCTTCTACAACTATAACTCCAGACTCGAGAATTGACATAGCTAGTTGATTTCCAAATACTATGTGATTATCTATTTAAAGAATATGGTTATCTGATTATGAAATTTAAAAAGAAAATTGTGACAGGGAAGGATAAAAGTGGAATTTAAGTTCAAGAATAGAACATCCCAATGATAAGTTTAGAGATATTCATTGTAATCCCTTCATAGAGTGAATTTCCCAGTAGTTATCAGCTTAGTTACAGGAACAACTTCAACTGATAGTGGGCCACCTACGTCTGCAACATCAGGGAGAGGCGACACACTATCCCCTTTTATGATTGAGGCACTCTAAATATACACATGATGTTTATTAGGAACATTCACTCCATATTATTTCATTTAATCCTACACAATTACAATTTATAGTAGACAATAATTTTAAATGTTGGGTAATATCAATGTCAAACAAGACCAGAAGATTTACCCGACTGATGAAATTTTTTTAAACACCACAAGAGTCAAGATATGAATCAATTCCTAAGGAATTTTCCTTAGAAACATCTTTTAGAGGTCCAAACACATAACTATCTCTCTTTTCAGGAGTTATGGATAAGTGATTATTCCTAGAAACACTTTTACTCATCTTGTTAGGCGATACACAATGCCTGTGAGTGGACCAAATCCTCTAGATCCATTATTTATTTCACTGCCTTAGTTGGGGGGTGGGGCATAGGAGCCTTCCCTTGGATGAACCAACCTGGGGAAGAATATCCAATTAGTGGTGTAACACTGTTTTATCCCATGAAGAGATATGATTTTACTGTATATCCCTCAACACTCATAGGATTTAGAAAAAACATATCCCTTAGGATATATTGGAAGAAAACTCACTTCCAAAGGCCTCGAACATGCATACTAGGGTCTACCCAAGAGTGTCCATCTTCCTCCCACAACCACATTACCATGAGTCTTGAGTATGTCACTACTCCCTCCCTATGGAATCAACCAATGCATGAACATGAATTACCTCGTCTGTAGTTGATTATCTATCAGATAGATTGACCATGACTTAGTGGAATGCCCCAAATATTACTCATCATTGATCCCATAGTTTTGGGACACATACTTCATTGTCCCTTATGGTTTTCCATGTTATCATGTCCCATAGGTACACAATTTCATAGATTAATTCATAATCATTTGAGAATCCAAATTTAATAGTGGGTGGTGACAACTCATTTTATCCCCTATGATCTTCATGTGTAAACATGCTCTAAATCTGTTGAAGGAATAAGTTTTGGTGTTCATTATTCAATCCTTGATGTACCTTTATAGTGAGATGATAGAGGAATTAGGACTACCCTGTCAACTAATAATAGGTAGACAACCAGTAGATCACCTTCCAAACAACAATCACCAAAATTACCCCACCTAGAAAGGTTTCAAGGTATGAGTGATACTCCATAGACCCCAAGAAATTTCCTGTCACTATCCCCATGAGAAGATGGAAGAGGTGAAAAATGTTCTCCACCAACTTTGTCATCACCAGAACATCAACTGAGACAAGGCTAAGTGTCTACCTCCTTGAGATATTGCACATCGACGAAAAACATTTTATAGTGGGTGGGGATATGGGGTTTTTATAATCATATTCCCCCATGTGTTTATAAACCCAACCATATTGGAAATTGAAGGGAACAAGCACATGGAGGGGTTTTCCCATTGTATGATGTGGCATAACAACTTATACTACTATTACATAACTAACACCCTAAGTTTGAAGTGATACCCCATCACCACAACCCCAGCCATGATGAAGGTGCTCAAATGAACCCCCATATTTGAGTCTCACATTATGAGAAAATATGTAGCGAACCAACCCTAGATAGACCAGAGACAGTGTCTTCTACAAATTACATTGAAATGAATACAAAGAATAAAATATAGAAGTAATGAGAGTGTAGTAATCTTGGTAAAAAAGATACATAAATGAGTCTTGTATTAGAAATGAATACACAAATTACTATATAATTTTTTGCATGATTTATAAATAAACAACTTCGAGGATAACATTATTCCAAATATTAAATCCTTGAATATATTTTATAGTACTCTTCTTGAATTCCTTGGGAAAGAAACACAATAAGGGTGATCTAAAATTGTCAGCAAGGGAAAATATAGAAGAAGTAATAATGAATCCATGGTAACAGTCAATATGGGAAGGTAAATAACAATACACACATTCCATGTAATCAATAAACTAAATTGATGTGCGTAAACAATATTGAGAGGTAATAACTAGAAACACATTCCATTAATATAACTAGATATGTAAAAATAATCATGTAATGTTATGAAAATGAAACACATTCAATCTATATAACTAAAAATAAAATCCTTCCATAGATATGTTGATGAAAAATATCAAGGATGAATAATAACTGAAACTAATAATATAGAAATTATTTTATAATGGATGTCATATCTAATGAACAAGAAAACCAATAATATCATGATCTATCCTAGAGATATTTTAAAACTATTGATATAAACCCATTTAGTTTACACAGTTTTTTCCCATGAGATCCTATCAATGCATCAAGGTTAAATATATTTCCCAGGCTCCACCCATCATTGCATGTCCAAACCATTCTTCATATCATGTAATCAATTTAATTGTGAAACAATATGACTTATCAAATATCTATATTGAATAAAAGATATGGATTTATGTATAATTAATCAGCTAATCAGACAATAGTTAATGTAGACATGGTATGAAAAATGGAATATGGATTATGGACTAACAATATCCATGATAAATAAATTGGTCTTTTTAGGTGAAATTCAATGTCAAATGATCATAGTAAATTGAATATTTCTGGGGGGACTTAAATGATTCAAAGAAGTGAATGTGAATACTATCCTTGAAAAATTAAATAATAAACCATCCCAAGGAATTGTAAGGATGATATAAATACAACATACACTAATTAGAGTAAAATAAAGGGGTTTTATTATTTACGAATGAAAAATATTATATGAATATCATAAAAACATTCTTAAACAAAATAAGCTTTTATTTTGAGAATCCTTTTCAGAAAGAACATTCTTTCAAAATCACTTTGGATTTTTTTTAAAATATACCATATATAAATGAAAAGCAATGTTAGAATAAATACCAATGATTAAGTACGTACATGATATACATGGTAAATGAAAATTTCTTTTATATGGTAAAAAGGCTTGAAAAATGAATTGTCAGTAAGAAAACAAGAATATTCTTCCGAAAACATTGGGAAAAGAAAAAATAGGTATAAATTTATCTTCCAAATCATTTAATTTTTTTTTGAAAACATTTTAATAAAACAAGGTTTTTATAAAAAATTAGGTTCTCCTACTAAAGGGATAAATGATGTCACGTTTTCTTAAAAACATTTTAAAAACACTTTGAGTACCAAAGAGTGAAAAAATTGTACTAACACTTGAAAAAGGTCATGAATTACCAATGGATCAGAAATTTAAAAGTTTATTTGAACATATTAATATAATTTTCTTAGCTATAAACACCATTGAATGATCATTAAAGTTATTGTAGAGGAAAATAATCTTTAAGCTTTCCAAAGTGTCCCAAAACACTTTGAAACATATTAAATCATAAGACTCATGAAGGAATAATATTAAATAAAACATATAATAACATGAGAATAAATGGATTCATGATATATCCCGTCAAAGATAATATATACACAATATAAAATAAACTAGGTTCATAATAGTAATTATGTCTCAATAGAATGTAAATTTAGATGAAAATCCCTTACCAATGTGGTAACAAATGAATTGAAAAAAAGGAAACACTAAATAAATAAATAAAATTTAAATATCATGAAGATAATAGAATTCATGATATTATATATCAATGTGTTATTATGAACATGATATATAATTAATTAGGTGGACAACAATAATGTATGCCTCACAGAATTAAAATGAGACAAGAATCCATTATCATCATCTTCCTTTTGGGTGAACATCCTTTAAATTCCTGTATAATTTTTTTTAATTTTATACATTAATAAGATTTTATTTTCATTTTTACCATTAATTTTATTTCAATTTTTACTTTTTTTATATAACTACTTAAAAATTATGTTTACGTCAGGTGTTTTGACGAAATTAATTTTATGTGTAAAAAATAAATTGGGTAGGTCAACTATAGTCAAAGGGTTCATTATATAACATCTAAAAATAATAAAAATGGCATAATAATCATAATTATACATAATTATACTTTTAATGTAAATCATTTAATTTGGTTATGAAAAATGAATCAATGTTAAGAGCATGGAGACTGTAGGCTGTATGTACGCATGAGTAACGTTCTCATTTTTCAATGATTGTTATTAAATGATGGTAAGTAAATCCATATATTTCCATAATAATAATTAAATAATAAATAACATATTATAAAATAATATATACTTATATATAATTATTTTTATGTAAAATTAATCACATCATGTCGAGGAGGTGGTAATCCTCATATCCACGAATGACATTATATCTATTTAAGGGAAAAAAGAAAATGTTATATATGTATATATTTTATTTTCAAAAAGAAAATTTTTTCAATAATATGTTATATATGTTATATATTTATATATGAGTAATTACAATCATCCTTTATACATTACATTGATCGTGTGAACGAATCACATCGCTTTGAGGTGGTGGTAGTCCACACTTCCTCCAAAATTATTATCGTGTTAATATAAAATACAATGTATTTAAGATTTGTGTTATAAAAGTATTAAAGAATTATAAATATATAATAAATATAATAAATATAACACACACACATATATATATTATTTCACAATTTTCTCCATGAGAGATGGTAATGGAAAATTGATCAATAATCATTTCGTGAGGCAGTAGTTCATTGTACACAAAAAAACATGTTTGTTACCCATTAAATGGCTGTGTATGTGTAGGTAGAAAAAATTAAATAAAAACATATTAGTATATTTAATATTCTTTTTTTATAAAATAATTTGATAAATATATTTTAGGGGGTATATAATCAAAATAAATATAAAACACATGAGAGAAGACGTTACCTCTTAATTGGGTAACTACTTTTGGTTTGTACCAAAAGGATTACATATGAGGTTTTCTTCCTAAAGTGAGGATTCAAGTTGAAGGGGAGGGATTTTTGGAAGATATATGTTGAGATATATTTTTATCCTAAGTTTTATGAGGGCTGTGAGGAATGGGGACCATTGGTGGCCTCCTATAGGGAAGGAAAAAGACTCACTTGTAATTTTTTGGAAACACGTGAGGTAGAGTCATTTTGTTATCTAAAATGGAATAAAAAACACTTAATACAAGAAGGTTAATGACCAAATTATGTACATATAATGGGTTTTGGATAGGTTTCAGGTCATTTGGATCCCTATGTTAAAGGTTTAGTACATTATTAAGCTTAATTTTTTCTTAATAATTGTAAATATTTTTTATTTATTTGACTAATATTTTAGGTAAAAAATTTATTTTTTGTTATTGTACATTATAAATTATGATTATTAAAAATATGGAATCCCTTTTTTTAAATTACAATCACATAAGTGACATAAATTAATTTAATATTCATCTAGTAAGTGAGATTAATTTGTGGGGTTTTAAAGTAAAAATGTCTAAATGGTTGCTATATTTTTATAATCAATTTAAAATATAAATTTATCACAGATACCTAATTTGTTTTTATAATAAAAAATATTATTAAATTAATCAATAAAAAAAATTTAAATGATAATTTATCCTTAAAAATAAATTAGTTGAAAAATTGGTTTTAATCTAAAATTCAGCGTTTTCAACTTTTCATTACAAAATGAAATGTTTTAAGAAAATATCAAAAATTTACTCGAAAGAAATTATTATGTTTTTATTTCTATGATTATGTTTATTTGAACATATTAAATAAATTTATGTGTCAAAATGAAATTTAGAAATGGGTTCTCCATTAAATGGTTGTAAAATTACCTTTATAAAAATATTGGTTTTTATGTATATAGTAGGTTTGTTCTTATCTTATGAAAATAAATCCCAGTGGATGAATATAAAATTTATATTTTTTAACATATAACATATATGTTTCTTTAAAATCATTAACTTATTTTCATTAATTATGTTTATAATGATAGAACTCCTTTGGAAGCATAAAACTAATAATATCTCTGTTTATATCCAATCGGTTCTTATTATCATTTATCAATAATTGGTAATCCACTAATTCATTTTATATTTATATAAACAATAATGTTTCACAAGGTAGTTAATACTACTCATTACCTCTTACAAAACATATATGTTTTACCATATTATATTAAATAATAATATATTAATAATACATTTTTATTTAGTGAAACTCGTTTTACGTGTAACATAAGCTATCGAGGAAGGTCTCTCTTGCATGTAAAATAATCTATCAGGTAAGGTTGTAATTTATTGTAACGAAAGATAACTTGATGTTTCAGGTATTGAAATATATATTATATATTTTAAATAGTAGATATATAATAATTTATTCAGATATTTTATTACCTTATGTGCTTGGTATCTTGTGTCATACATGATATCGATTATAAGGTTCTAACTTTATATTTTCGAGGTGTTACATTCCCCCCCCCATTAATTAAATTTCATTCATCCAATTTAAACATGATATTATTGCTTTATTTATTGATGTTTCCTATGTTGGAGTCCCACATCATGAGAAGGGTTCATAAAACATCCTACAGAAAAGAGATAATGGGAAGTACAAAGGTCACACAAACAACCATGAAATTCAGTTTCTAAGTGGGAGAAAATTATATTAAAGAGAAAATATATACATAGAGGAATATTGTAATTATTTATATGTATTGAATGAGGTCATCAATAAAAAATAATTAAATGAAAATGGAATTTTTTGGACCTCATATTCATAAACTTGTATTGATTTGGGAGACCATCGGTTCAATAGAAATTAAGTTATTAGGAAAACATTTTATTTCTAAGTCATTATCCTAATTTTGTGTAATTATATAACTACCTAATAATATAAGGAAATATTATTACATGATAGGTGTAGATTATCAATAAACAATCCTACATTTTGGTTGCACTTCAATAATATTCTAATCCATTCCTTTATTATTGGAAATTAATTACCCATAACAAATTTGTTTATACCTGAAGCACCATAAGATACTTTTAACGGATCGTAATGCCTATAAAAGAGTGAGAGGTATTACTATTTGTATTTAACTATATTCCAAAAACAAATATGATTAATAGATTAATCTCCAATACTGAAAAGTGATACTACTGGTTAATCATTAACATTTATTCATCAAATTGTTTAACTAAAAACAATGAAAATTTAACCAGGACATTGCATAGGTCAATGGTTGGTGGGAAACCCCAAGGTCATGGGTTTAGAACCCGACCTTTCCAGATTTGATTGGTTTTCACCCAGATTATAGGTTTTACTTTTCTAAATCAAAATTAATATAGTTTCCAAAATAAGTATAATGGACATCCTTGAAATTAGGTTAATAAATAAATATACTTTTAAATAAAGTTTTCAATACTAATATAATACATAAATACTTTATCCATTTATTTCTACATAGGTCCTTACTTGTTATAGGGTTTATCTATAATATCATTTGTAGAATTTCTTAACCATGACACATTATATTCAATATAAAACTCCTTAGGTATAACAAAGGTTATTCATTATCATTATATATTCAAATGTATAATATAGTTTTATAAATAAAATTGGATTATCCTAAGAAAATACACTGGTAGTTACAAATTAGGTACACAATAAGGCTCTTTATCAGGTACCAGGTAACCTTGAGTCTGGATCAGAAAACCTTGTCGGATTTATTACTCATAAGTACATTTGTGCGAGAACCATATCCACTTGTAGTATCCAAAAAGGGATGTCATGCTGGGAAGGACAACATAATCTCTACCTTAAAAAAATTCTAGGATGTTCTTCTATACATAAAATCAAATTATACATTATGGTTATGTTCTATAACCTATGTTTTACAAAATCCAGTTCCCAAGGATGTTATTAAACTTCATTTGATACCATCTCTAGTGACCCGACCCAAGATAGCCCAGAGCCGATGTCTACTACTAACTAAACTGGCATGATTACAAGGAATCAATTCTTGAAAGAATAAGAGATTAGTAGTCTTGTTAAAATAGATTAATAAATGAGTCTTGTATACAAAATGAATACACTAATTAAAAAATTGTTTTTTATTCTTTCTAAAGAGACAATGCTGGGAAATTACCTTATACCCCTGGTTTGAAACTATTAGAATAGCCCATGAAACCGTGGGTATTTTTTATACCCACATTTTCATGAACCATGGACTCCCAAGGCGTCTAGATTCCCCTGTGCCCACATTAATTTAGAAATAGTGGGTATAACCCATTGAAATTACATATTACCCACGGTTCTAGTAAACCATAGGTATACCTCTATCCCCACGGTTTATACAACCATTGGTATACATTTTTTCAAAAACAATAATGTACCCAAAATTATGTTACTCGTGGGTATATATAGTTTTCATAACATCACACATACCCATGAATCATTAAACCGTGGGTATATATTGTTTTTCAGCATCATATATACACACAGTTTAAAGAACCATAGGTATAGATGGTATGTCCAGAAATAGTATCCACCCACCTTGATTTCACCTTTCTCCTACAGACACAAATGAAAACCACAATGAAACAATGGAAAAGATATTATCATAAACAATAGAAACACTATGAAACCACACCCCCTTCCCCTTTGCACACCCCACTCTCCGCCTGGACAGAATCCCCTTGCACCCCTAGACACCCCTCCCCCCTAGACACCCCCTGGACACCCCCACCCACTCCCCTAGACACCCCCTCCCCCTAGGCACCTCATAAACACCCCCTGAACAACACCTACTGTACACCCCCTGGACACCCCCTGTGGACCCCCTGGACACCGTCTGGATCCCCTAGACACCCCCTTGGACACCACCCACTAGAACCCCCTAGACAGCCCCACGAGACCCCCTGGACACCCCCTTGGACACCCCCTTGGATACCCCCAATAGAACCCCAATAAACCCCCTGGACACCACTACTAGACCCCCTAGACACCCCCACTGGACCCCTTGGACACCCCGCATACACCCCCACCCACTTGACAACCCTCCCCCTAGACACACCCCCTAGACACCCCCTGGACATCCCCACAGGACCCCCTGGTCAGCCCCTCCCCCCGGACAACCCCTGGAAACCACCCTGGACACCCCATTCCGTGCGTATACGTGAAAAAATTCCTATTAAAAAAATGAAAGAAGAAAAAGAAATGAAGAAAACTGTAAACTGAGAGAATGTATAAAATATTTTTTCTAAAAAAATATAACTTTATAGGATTTAAAAGTTCATTATTGGGGATCAAATTTCCAACCATGATACGTAGCAATGTCTAGAAGATCGAATATTGAAAACTCAAGAGTAAACTTGAAATCATCAATTCTTCAAACATGGTGTATGCCAAGTCAATTTGATTAAAAACACAACAAATGGTTTCTATTGTCTTGTAGGAAATGGTATAAAATAACCATTGCCTCAGGAAGTTTAGATTAACATCAATCCCAGTAGCAATTTGTGTAAGAAAATCTATTTCATCAGTTATGTTTTTTTGTCGGTTCAATGCATATCATGCATCTCTATCCCACATACCAATACAAGTAATCAAAATCAAAAAATGACCAAAAAGGAAAATCCATTAAGAAGCCAAAAACATGAATCCACACACTGTTTTGAGCTCTTTCACCTACATATATTTAGATCCCCCATACCCCACTCATGGACATCCCCCTTCCCCCCACACCCCTCCCTACCCACTTCCCCCTTCACCCCACGGACACCCCCCTCCTGGGTAGCCCCCTCCCCATACACCTCCACACCCCCTTCCTCCCACCCTGGACTCCTAGAAACCCCCTTCGTCCCCCTTCATGGACAACCCCCTTCCACTTGAACCCCCTGCCTGATCCTTACCCCTTTCATAAAACCCCCCAGCCCCCCTTCACCCCCTCTTAGATAACCCACTCCCCATGCACCCCCATACCACGACCCCCCTCTATACCCTCCTAGACTCCCCGAGGACACCCCATACACACCCCCTTCTCCTCTGTACGCTTCACCCCCCTAGACACCCCCTCCCCCTACACCCATAGCCCCCCTACACCCCTTTCACACTTCCCCCCTCCCCCAACCCCCTGGACCCCTTTGGACACTCCCAATAGACCTCTTGGACCCCATAAACACCCCCTTAGACACCCCCAAGACACCCCTAGACACTCCCACTGGACCCCAATGAAACCCCTCCCCTATAAACCCCATAGAAACCCCTTTGGACAACCCCATGCATGCATATATGTGAAAACATGCATATTATGAAAATTAAAGAAGAAAAAAGAAAAAGGAAAACTGTAAACCGAGAGAATGTATAAAATATTTTTTCTAAAAATCATAAAGGTACAATATTAAGAAGTGAAAACTTGGGGATGAACTATCCAACCCTGATATAGAGCATTGTCTAGAAGATCGAATATTTCACACTAATGAGTAAACACAAAATCATCAATTCTGTAATCATAGTGTAAGCCAAGTAAATTTGATTAATAAACAAATGGTTACAAAAGTGTCGCAAAACATGGTGTAAAATTACCATTACCTCCAAAATTTTATATTCACGTCAATCCCAATTGCAAGTTGTGAAATAATATCAATTTCATCAGATATGGATTGTTTCTCGTTCTCTACATATCATGCACCCCTAGATACCCCCTCCCCCATAAACACCCCACCCCCTACACCACCACAACCCTTTCCCCCTTAACCCCCACTACCCCCTTCACCCCAAATGCCCCAACCTTTTCCCCACACTACCCCCACTGCCCCTACTTCCACCCCAACATCCAACCCCTCCATGAAACCCCCTTCACCCATCCCCTCCCCTGCACCCCCACCACCCCTTGTACTCAGCCCCTCTCCCCCCAGCACCAAGCCCCCCTCCCCTGCACCCAGCACCACCCCCTGCACCCATCCCCCTATGCACCTAGTCCCCCTTGCACCCAATCACCCGACCCTGCACCCATCCCTCCTCTCCCTACACCTATCCCCCCCACACCCACCAATTTAATTAACCGTGCTATAAAAATGAAAAATATTAGTGACTCACTATCAAATAATAACCATGCCAAAAAAATATTTACCATGCAAGAAAAAAAAAGTGGATGCCAGAAAAATATTAGTGAATAAAAGAAAAACTATACAATGAATCAATTAGTCATGAATCAATAGCCAGAACAATATATCAACCAAATTTAGAAGGGGATGCTCAACCTAATGAATCAATAAAATGAATATCCGAATCAATTAAACATGGCAGAAAACTCGAATTAAACATTGAATCAAACAAAAAATTTAATAAAAAAACTCAAACCATTCTAGAAAAACTATCAGGTGAGGGAAATCTCAAACTAAATAAAGAATAGTGACTCAATCTAAAGAAAATTAATAATAGAATCAACAAAATGAATCAGAAAAATATTAACCAAAACTAAACAATGAATCAATTAACCATTACAGAATAAGATTAGTGACTCACTATGGGAGAATATTAAAATAAAAAAAATGTAGAATGGGATGATCGAAATAGGGGGGTTCACATCAGGTGAGGGAAAGCTTGACCTAGGGGGGATGCACGACCAAGGAGGGGATGCTTGACCCAAGGAGGGGAGGGTGGGGGATGCACATCCAATATGCTCATATATAAAGTAAAAAAGTATAAAAGGTGTCAAAAAAATATTATACAAATAGTAATTGAGTGAAAGTTTTTTACATTATCACCACTTAACAAATGGTGAATATATACACCTGATAGTCTTAGTTAATTTCACTTGTAGTCACATGTAAGACACTAGTTCCTTAGAAATAAAAAATGGGGTCCAATATTCTAGAAGTTGAATTTATTAAAATTAATGACTTTAAGAATTCATTTAATAAAACAATTACCTAGAAACACCTACTTCATACAAAGTGGAACAAGTCACAACAATGCTCTTAAAAAGGAAAAGGTCATTTTGGTAAAATAAATGAATTTAAAATCAATTGAAAAATCAAATAAATGTTTTTAGATTAATATTGAAAACAAAACTTTACACACACTGTGATTAGGGTTCTCATAAGAATTTAAAATTAGAGAAAGTAAAGTGAAATGATCAGGAGAATCTCCCATGGGATTTAGGTAATGTCTTATGTATCAAATGTCATTGATTGCTATTTTTGGATTCTATTGGTGTAACCTCATTTAATTTTGAATGATGAGTTAATTGGATTAGATATGATCTATTTAGATGGAATACCTACATAATATGCTATGGTTTATAACAATACCATTCTTCTAAATTTCACGGATGTTTCCTTGAGTTTAGACTAGAAGAAGGGATTAAGAATAATGGAAAGCCTCACATATTTTTATTTTATATGATTTTTATGGAGAGAGAATACTATATTTAGACATTTGGGTTCTCTTGGATTATTATTACCTTGGTTTCCTAAGTTTTTTACATTGTTAGCATTTACGATTTGGCATGTACCATGAATATAGACTCTCCAGTGATGGAAAAAGTAGATACAAAATGATGTTGAGTACCATTGTTGAGATCAAGCATGAGGAGTATTTTTATTAATCTTTTAACTTTAATTAATAATTTTTAAAATATTAATATGATAATCATAACTGATTATTAAATCACATCTCCATAAAAAAATTGAATTGTAATTTTAGGGACACAATATTTTGTGTCTTACTAAGTTATAATAAAACCTTGCACTTTCTACCATGGAAGTTAGGAACATGAGCTGCTATAAATATTATATTGTATATTTAGATTTGGGAAATGAATTTATGCTTTTTATTCCATGATTTATAATTCTAAGTATGGGGGTTGGGTCCATGTCTATACTCAACACCATTTGTCATAGTTTTCATAGTTTTATTTTTTGATATTCCGGTTATATTATCACTACCTTAATGTATTGCATAAAATTAATTTTTTATTGTTGTGGATTATTTTGATTATTATTGAAACATATCATTGTGTAATTAAATGTATAATTTAAATATTTTTATATTAGTATGTTTATTTAAAATGTTATTTTAATCAAATATGTGGGTATAGTCTCCCATCACACTACTTGACACCCTCACTATTAGTCAACATCCTCCAGAATTTGGGGTGGAATTCCTGGGGATTTATATCTACCAATGGTGCAAGAACCGATTGGTGGTAGTAACTAGTAAAATGTTATTATAGTTTTTTTAGTCATATTATTTTGGAAAGGTAAAAAATAGAATAAGAATGTATCGAATCATGGTATAGAGCTTTCCCTGGGACTAGCAAACCCTTTTATTAGGAGAGTCCAAGTTATCTTGGACAAAATTTCAATTTTTACTATTCCATTATGTAATTGATATAATTTAATTAAAATTTCATTTAACTAATCCCTTATTGTAGAATTTTTGTGTTAATATAAATTTTTAAAGTGTAATAGAAATAATTGGGAATTATATATATATATATATATATTTGTGACATGGTGGGTAGTTTATGTGGAACCTATGTTTGGGTGGTTGGGGATATTGAGAGTTCAAGAGTTATGTGGTATCCCTATAATGAGGAGGCTCTAAAACTGTAGTGAGTTTTTATGTAGCTAACTGTGTGAGTGAGCTTGTTTTGAGATGTGTAGTGATAACTTGTGAAACTGTTTTTTTATGCTTGACTTGGGAGTGGGTAGGTCGAAATTACTTTCAATGGGTGGTTGAAACATAAAATCATGTATTTGGAAGGTTAAATTCCATATTACCTTGAGATGGGGATAATTTTACCCCATAGTCATGACCAATTTTATGCATAAAGTGTGGATTAGTTTTGATAGACTGGTTACCTTATTTAGCATGTCTCTAGGTTTGGAATTTAGTTCATTATGACATTTGAATGTAACCTATAGTTATGACCACTATTAGGAATAATGTGTGAAGTATGGCTAAGCATATACATTAAATTATTGAAAAAGTAAAATACTTTTTCCCTAAAAATTTCAATCTTAATATAAAATATAGTCATTTATGGGTAGAAAAAATAATGAGAAACCCACTGCAACATGCAGTGATAAAATTAGAATACATGAAAATTATTAAACAAACTCATATGGATAATATTAATCTGTAATTCTTAAATGTTTAATACATCAGTTAGTGAATCATCCATCATATTCTTGGTTAAATGGTTCTCAATTCACGTATGAGATATTATAACTTTCTCACTAAAAAATAGGCGTCTTATGTGATAAATTTTTTAATGAGAAGTAATGCAATTATTTTAAGATAATTACCAAACAAACATATTTTTGTAGTATATTACTAATAGTTTGGACATATTTTCCACAAAATGAATCCCATACATTCATTTTTCAAATCCATAATTCCTAAAATGTTTATTCATAAAAAGAAACATGCTCCACATCTATGGAAAAAGTAGATATGAGTGTTTATTTGATACTTTTCCAAAAAATAACACCTTTTTCAATAATAAAACTAATGTTTTGAGTAGATTATTGATTATCAAGGAACCTAAAAATCATATTTAGATTAATTAATTACATGGTGTTTATTATACTTATTATAGGTTAACATATAATCTTTATCATCCTTTAAAAATATCAATACCTTGTTCACAAATTTCCAATGATCAGATCCTAGGTGACTTAAGTATTTTACTGATGTTATTACAATAGAATAATTGTCATGATGAGTATAAATATGAGAAAATATCAAATTAACAATGATGAAATCATATAATAAATTTTTATTTAATCTATTTCTTTAACATTGAGGTCTTTCAAATTTAGAAAGATTATCATTTCTTAAAGTAGGAGTAGTATTGGAAGAGATAAAATTTGAGTTGAACTACTTGATGATCGTTTCAATATATCTTTCTATAGGAGAATACATGATTATCACAAGACCTACCATTATGAATTTGGATGCCTAAAACAACATAAGCATTTGCATGCATTTTTATATCGAAGTACTCACTCAACATCAATTTTGTCTCATTAAAATGTTTAACAAAAGTAATAGCTTAAAATATGTCACCAACATAGGAAACATTAATTTTAAATTTTGTTTCACTAGAATTTAAATAAATTATGTCATTTTAAGATTATTTTAAAAAAAATTGATCTAATTCACTATATTTATAATAAAAATAAGTTATCACCAATAAAAAATTTAGAGACCATTGTATTGAATCATATTTTTTCATATAAATGGATTTATTTATATTTTAAAAAAAATTTAGAAAACCATTTTTACAAAATCATCATGAGTAACCATATAATTTTTAACCAAAATCACCATTCAAAAAATATGTTCTAAAAATCATTTGATGATTCTCTAAATCAATATGAGATACTAAGAAAATAATAACTCAACATTATTTTTCAGAAGAAACTAGTGAAAATGTTTCTTGATAATCAATACCATATCTCTGATTATATACCTTTACTTATAACTTATATTTTTATATCTAAATATTACCATTTCAATCACACTTGGTTGTAATAACTCATTTTCATATAACATGTTTAAAACTATCTGACATTATGAGTCACATAACATGAGTAACTCATTTTCATGAGTAACTCATTTTCATATAACATGTTTAAAACTATCTGACATCTTCTGAAGATTTTATATGCAATTATGAGTCATATTAAACATCTCCTCATGTATCTAATTTAATCATTATCAAGTAACAAAACTAGAATTTTCATCTTCAAAAGTGAATGGATATATTTTATTATTCCAATTAAATTCAATCTCTTGATGTTACATTATATAGTCATTTTGTACATAATTCCTATGAGTCTTTTCATTTCACCTCAAGATAACTTCATTAGTAAATTAATAAAGTTCCACTTAACACAATGATAGTTTAATGACACTGTCTTATCCATCAATAATTGTTCTATTATCATCAATATATACGGGGATTGAAACAACACTTGGAAATGAAGTATGTGGCACCAGAAATTCAAAAAAATCCACTTTAAAATTTATTATGTGAGAAATATAATTTATACTATCTATATCATCGTCAATGAATATGGAATGATCAAATTAATTGATTCTCATAGAGTGGAAAGGATAATAAAATATTATTGCTCTAAAAACCTATAGTGTAGTTAATAATGAAACACATATTGTTTTAGTATCCAAAGAAAAATGTCGCTATATCTATAGCCCACCTCCTAATTGTGTGGGTTCATTACATCTCTATCAAAGAATTAATTCATAGTTCAAGATAAAATATAAAATATTTAACAAGTTAATTTTGAGTTACTTAGGGAAACATACATTTTGATTTTAATTTTCAAGATTATGTTTCCATATATATCTTTCCTAGATCACTATGGAAGTAGGATATCATTAAAACCATGAAAGTGTCGACCCATGCAACCGACCATAGAAAACATCAACCTATTTGATTAACAGAAACCTCTATTAACAAACATTGTTTTCCTATACTAGGATATCAATAGTCAAAATTTCTAACAAGTCAACTAGTATAACCTCCAAAAGTCTATCTTGGTGAAATTATTATATAATAAAAATAATAACATGGAGAGATATTGGATTTTATTAAGACTCTATTAGAGGATGCTGAAGTCTGGTGTAAACTAATATAGTTAGAGATGCAACTATTCATGATTTAGTGTGATGGACTCCACCAATGCCCAATTTCTGAAATCCGAGTTTATCAATATTTAATTGAATAAAAGATCTAGGGAAACATCTAACACATTATTCATTCCATTGTGGCTTTATATTGGGAAATTTAGGAAAACAAGAAGAAACTAAACTCAGATATATCAAACTGACCGTAGAAGGTGTTCTGACTAATGTATCTTCTGATTATACTACCTGATGTTATGCATATGAATCTTAATAGGTGGAATCAAATTATTGAAATAAACCCACCTAAAAATCATAACATTGAATAATACTACATTAAGTCACCATACTGAATCACTATCCTTCGAAAAACTCAAACAAGAACACCTAAAATAAAATGATTGAAAAAAAATAAAGTTAAAAAAATTAAATATTTTTATGTCATTTGGACATGAGTATTAATACATATCACTTACATACCTCAATACTTGGTGAAAAGTACTTATATATCTTTAAATATATCCCTATGGATTTGTGGTAGGTAGGGGAAGATACACGTAGGCCGAGGTAGGGAGGCCAAGGCAGGGAAGCAGAAGCTGATGTAGAGGCAGAGGCCAGAAGGTGGGGGGAGGGAGGCGGAGGCTGGTAGGTCAAGGTGGAGGTTGGGAAGATGAGATGGAGGTGGAGGCTAGGAGGTTGAGATGGAGGTGGAGGCCGGGAGGCAGTGGCCGGGAGGTCGACGTGGAGGTGGAAGCCGAGAGGTTGAGGCAGAGGTCGGGAGGTCGAGGCAGAGGCCGGGAGGTTGAGGTCATGGTGGAATTTGGGAGGGGTAGGGAGACCAGAGCTCATAGGAGGGGATGATTAGTGGTCATTGAAGTGGGTTTGTATAGGAGGAGCCCGAGGGAGGCCATATATGCCATGGGAAATACCGATAATTTTTTATAAAATTGTGGGTATAGCTTCTATAAAATACTATATCCCCATAGTTTCATTAAATTGTGGGTACAATTCCATTGGATAAGGATCCATTAATAGTTGTGAAACAACTGTGAGGATAACTTCTTTCCAACTAGTAAATCTTTTCATATCTTTCATAGTAAACATCTTGGATTCAAAGGGAATGAAACAGAATAAAGGTGAGACCCAATGCTCAGTAAAGAAAAAAAATAGTTGAATAAATAATGAATTAATGATAAAAGTCAATATGGAAAGGTAAATAACCGAAAACATATGCCATGTAATCAATAAACTAAAAGGATGTGTATAAATAATATGTCATGGTAATAAATGGAAACAAATTCTATTAAGATAAATAGATAAGGAAAAATAAATATGCTAAGGTATGAAATTGAATAACATTCCATCTATATAACTACAAATTAAATGTATCCATAGATATGTTGATGAAAAATGTCATGGATGAAAAATAACCAAAACTAATATGTCGGAATTTTTTTCTGAAAGGATGTCATGTCTCAAGAAAATGAAAACATATACTTTTAAGATCAATACTCTGGATAGTTTAAAACTACAAATAGAAAAACCTTATATTTGAGAAAATTTTCTATCTCATGAGAACCAATTGATGCATCAAGGATATATATAAAGTCTAGTCTCTACCCATCATTTTGTGTCCAAATAATCCTTTTATATTGGGTAATTGATTTAATTATTAAACAATATTCCTCATCAAGTATCTATATTTAATAAAAGATATAGAGTTGTCAATAAATATTCAGTTAATAAAATAACTACTAAATTAGACACTATATGTAAAATTGTATGAATTTCAATCAATAATAATATACACGATAAATGAAATAGAACATTTAATGGAAATTGAATGTCAAATAATCATAGGAAATTGGATATTTCCAGGGGATTTAAACTAATATAGTAAGGGAATTTGAATACTTTCTTAGACCAAATCAATCATGATCCATCCAGATGAATAGTATGGATGGTATCAATAAAACATATCCCATGTAGAGTAAAATAATGGGTCGATGTTGTTGATGAAAGGGAATATTATAAAAATATCATAAAAACATTCTTGAGGGAAATATCATTGTTCTTTGAAAAACCTGTTGAAAATTTTTTTAGTTGAAAATAAATTTTGGAAATAATTTCTTTAAAAGGTATCCTTTTAGAAATGAAAGTAATGATTCAAATAAATGACGGCTAGTAAATTTGTATTTTTCGCATGTGGTAACAGAACATTCCTTTTGCACTGCAAAAAGGATTAAAAAATGACTTGTTGTGAAAGAGAAAAGAATATTCATTTGATAAAATTAGTAAAAGAAGAAAAGGGTAAAAATTACTTTATAAAATCATTTTAAAATAATTTTTTATAACATTTTAATAAAATATCATTTTTATAAAAAATAGGCTCTCTATCAAAAGATATAAATTAAGCAGGGTTTTCTAGGAAACATTTTTAAAACACTTTGAGGACTATTGAGTGGAAAAATGGTACTAATACGTGAAAAATGTAATGAATTAGCAGAGGATAGGAAAATAAAAGGGTTTGTTGAGAAATCATAATATAATTCCCTCAAATGTAATTATCATTCAAAGATCATTAAAGTTATTGTATGGGAAAATAATCCTTAAACATTCAAAAGAATCCCATTCTACTTTAAAACATTTTAAATCATAATCCTCTTGAAAGAATAATATTAAAAAAACTTATAACCTCATGAAAATAAGGGACTCATGATATAACTTATCAAAAGCAATATATACCCCATATAAAATAAAGTAGGTGCATAATAATAATTATGTCTCAATGGAATGTAAATTGAGATGAAAATCCATTACCAATGTGGTAATAAATGAATTGAAAAACACCAAGGTAATAATAAATAAATAAAACTTTTAAATAAAAGGATGATTGTATGATTCATTATATTATATTTCCACATGGTAGTATGTCCACTATATATAAGAAATTTGGTGTACAACATTAAATAATGCCTCATAGAAAGAAAATGAGACAAGAATCCATTACTTGGAGTTTCCTTTCAGATGTACATGCTTTAACTTCATATTTAATAAAAATATGTTTATTTTAAAATTAATTAAGAATTTTTTTCATTTTTATCATTACTTTTATTTAACTTTTTACTATGTTGTATAAAACTACTTAAACAATTAAGTTTACATCATGTGTTTTGACCAAATTCAGTTTATGTGTCAAAAATAAATTCAGTAGGTAAACTATGGTCAAAGGGTTCATTATATAACATCTACAGAATAATATAAATGACTTAATTATCATATTTATACATTAATTATACTTTTATTAATTATCATTAAATATTTTTATGAAAAATTAATCAACATTATGATCATGGAGATGGTAGGTCGTACGTATGAATGAATAACATTCTCATTTTACAATTATCATTATAGAAGGGAGTTAAGTAACACCATATCATTATAGAATGATAATTAGATCATAAATTAAATATTATTTAATTATATATAATTATATATATAATTCATGTAATGTAAAAAGAATCATATCATGTCGAAGATGCGGTAGTCTAGATACCCACGAATGACATTTTCTTTTTTAAGGGTAACAAAGAAAATGATATATGAATAATATATTTTTATAAGAGTAATTATGTAATGGATAAAATATATAGGTTCATAATTTAAAATATTATTAATTATAATCAAAGTTTATACATTCCATAGATCATGTGAACTAATCACATCTCTTTGAGGGGGTGATAGTCCGCACTTCCTCAAACGATGTAATCGTGTTAACCGAAAATGCAAAGTATTATACGTTTGTGTAATAAAAGGATTAAAGAAGTTTAAGTACATAATAAATATCATATATATAATATATATATAATTTTCCAATCATAATGGCCACCATGGTAGGTTGTAATGAGAAATGAACAATCATCATTTCATGAAGCAATAGTTCACCATACACAGAAACAATATGTTTTTTACCCATTAGATGGATGTGTGTGTAAGTGTTGGTAAAAAACATTAAATAAAAACTTCCTAGTGTATTGAGGATAGATTTTTTATTAAATATAAATATAATCAAGATATTTTAGGGGGTGTATAATGGAAATAAGATTAAAAAACTTGACAGAAGACTTTACTACTTAATCGGGTAACTTCTTTTGGTTTGAAGAAAAATACTTCTTCAGGGGGATTTATTCCTAATGTGAGGCTCCAAGGTTGAGGGTAGGTATTTTAGAAAGTGATATAGGATGCTATTGGCCAATACTAAGAGGTTTAATAGGTGTGAGTAATGAGTAATGGTGGTGAAATTTTATAGGGAAGGAAAAGGACTCACTTAGAATTTTTGGAAAAAAGATAGCTATACACATGTTCTTACCTAAAAAAGACATAAAAAACCAAAAAAACTAAAAATTTAAGGATTATGGGCTAATTAATGACATAAAATATTTTTTGGACAAGTTTCTAGGTCATTTGGTCCCCTAATTTAATGGTTTAGTCCTTTATTAAGTTTAAATATTCTATAATAATTGTAATTAATTGTAATTACTTTCTCAAATATTTTTGGTCAAAAATTTTATTATTATAAATTATTAATTATATTGATTCCAAATATGGAATCAATTTTTCTAAATTCTAATTACATAAGTGGTAGAAATTAATTTAAATCCCACCCCGCAAGCGGGATGACATTGCGAGTTTTTAAAGTAAAAACGTCCGAAAGTATTCTAAGATTTTCTAATAAATTTCAATGTAAAAGTTATTAATATGAGATAAATTTAATTATTTTTAAAAATATTATCTAATAAAACATTAGAACAAATTATAAGTATAATTTAAGTTTATAAATAAATAGATGAAAAAGTAGTTTAAATCTAAACTTCTTTATTTTTAATTATTCATTAAAAAATTAAATGTTTCATAAAAATATTAGAAATTCTCCCTAAAATAATTATGAAATTTCTATTTCAAATATTAAGTTTATTTTTACCTATTAAATCTATTAATGTATCAAAATTATAATTTAAAATGGGTTCACCATTAAAAACTGTTAATATTTCCTTTATAAAATATTAGTTTTTATGTGTATAATAGGGTTTGTTATTATATTATGCATATAAAACCAAATAGATGAATATAAAAATATTCTATTGAACATATAATATATATATATATATATTTAATTAAAATAATTAATTAATTTTAAATAATAATGTTTATAAAGAAAAAAGTCGGTTGGATGCAAAAAACAATAATATCTCTTTTTATATCAAATTTTCCAAATCCATTTTTTAGTATTTTCTGAAGGCCATATTATGGATCAGTGGTAACCAAACATTTATAAAATAAAACAATTCACCCAAAACCAAATTCAAAATACAAAAATGAAAAACCAAAAAACTTCCCCCCTAAGAAAAATTCAAATTCAGACAGGAAAAACCATATCGATTCATACACCACAAATCCACCTGGGGATGTGAGATCTCGAACTGCGTGACACCTTGATCCATGAGCCTTGACAAGAAAATACTGTAACTCACCCTTGAGAATCTATAGGATTTCAATCAATGGAAGAAAAACCCAACTTAAATATAAAACAATCCGTTTTCGACATCACATAACCACCAACCATCAATGTTGTAGGAACACTGTGACACCCCTGATAGCCTACGCAATCTTCAATACGTGTACAAAAAAAGCCTCACCATTTCCAAAACATGATCCATAACATCTTATGCAAACTTTGTAATGGGAAAATTACACCACAAGATGTGCCTCCAGTAACACCCCATAGCTCTTGAAAACAAATCCCAAAACCTCTTGGGATTCATCACACCAGTCCGACCTAGGAGGGAGAAAAGGGCCTGAAATCTAGATCATCGAAAGAGTGAATAAGACCCCCATAGTAAGTTATGAATGAGCAAGCACAATAATCTCCTCCATAAAGCATCATCACAAGCCATCACCGGTGAAATAGATACTAATGCGATAAAAAGTGAAAGAGAAAAATCAAGAATGCTGCAAGATCTGGCATCAGAGAGGAGGACCAAGAGCATTGAACATGGAAGGAATAAAGAGGTGAAAAAAGGAAAACCTAGGTCGCAAAAGATATTGTCCCATCTGAGAATGAAACTAATGATCATGAAACCCTGAAACGAATGAAGAGGCAGGTAATAGGGATAAAAAGAATCAATGGAAATGGAAAAAGAGGAAAACAAGGATTGTTGCAAGAGGAAGGGGAGAGAGACGGTAGAAAACCTAAAAAACTAAAAGATATTGCGAATAAGGGGAAAGCCTAAGTGCCACAGATGATGATGAAGAATAGAAGGAAGAACAAATTATCTCCATGAAAGAACCAAACAAAGATAGATAGAAAGAGGGCGCACGAGGCAAGGAAGATAAAGGCATGGAGAGGGAAAACCTAGACGCTTAGAGCTCCATCTGAAAAGAAGGCCATCCCCACTCCTGGGACTTTTTATATCTAATTAGTTCTTATATTCATTTCGCATTAATTGGTAACCCTTTAATCAATTTTATATTTATATGATGAATAAATTTTTATAAGTTATCTAATACTATTCATATCTTATAACAAAACAACTAGGTTATATAATATTATCCTAAATAATAATATTTTAATAACACATTTTTATTTGGTGAAACTCAGTTTTTCATGTAACATAAGTTGTCGAATAATTTCACTCTTATGGGAAATGAAAGCTATCGAGTATGGTTGTTCTTGTGGGTAACATAAGCTAACTCGGTGTTGCGTGTATTGAAATATCTAGAATACATTTTAAATATTATATATATAATAATGTATCTAAAAATTATCTTACCATACACACTCAGTGTCACGTGTCACACATGATATTGAATAAAATGTTCTTACATTATATTTTTGGGGAGTTATAATACACCTGCACATCATGGTGATAAAACCTCTTAAGTTGACCAAGATATCCATGGACATCATTGTTTATCCCCATAACCGCCACTATCTCGCCTCTAAAATCCCCCAGCTTGAGTAATAATTTCCAAGCTAGAATAACCTATAAAATTGAATTGGCTTCATCATTATACAATTCAATGGATCATTCATGAAATTCCCAAACCAATTCTTTAATTGGATTTCCTTCATCCCTAGTTTGTGTTCTCTTGACCCCCTCACTATATGCATAGAATTACCCTTGATATGGATGGAAACTTCATCTAGTCCCCATAGAAATTCATTGTAGGGAAATATTTTTCATACATAACCCCTTGGAAAAATGTCCAAACAACCTAGTAAAGATCCCACAAGTTGATTCTGACCACACTAAAGTGTAAATAAAATGTTTCAGTTCCTATCAAACACATTCCCAACAACTCCAACATAATGTCTAGGTGATGGTACACATGGAGATATATGGACCATTCAGCCTTGTAATTCTTGATTTGATTCAAGATCTTCCTCAAAATCATGGTATGATTGAAATCCCTAGTACACCCAAAAACCTTCATCTATTAAATTTTAACCTTGGTGAAAGTCCCAAACTTCATTACACCACTTGAGTGGGTTCCCCATACCCACCTTGTGAACCATATTGTAATGATGGGAACACATATCCATATACAAAACCACCCCATTGAAATTGTTCAGAAGATTCCATAGAGTTTGGATAGTGAGAGATGCATGGTCCTTTATTATGTAGCCCCCGACAGCCCTATTACACTAGTACATTCATGTAGTTCTCATAAACTAGTAGGTGGTCTCTTCACGATCAGCACTGGGGACGAACAAATGACCACTTAACAGAAAAATATTTAGTGGAAGTCTCTTACATAGAAGTTATTTTTATTGATCTTATTTCATCATTCTAGTGAGATTTTTGTAATCCGATGTGCTCAAGATTCTTTCTCTAATAAGGAGGTTCCCAATCATCTCCTACCATCAAGTTGTGAAAACATTTTTACCCATAAAAAACATTGTTTAGAGACTTTATATGTTTTCTGGTACTAGTTTGATATAGTTTGTTCGTGAAGGTATCTTCATGACGGTCTGATTAGTAGAAGTTTCATGTTAATGGAATATTTTTTAGGACAATAGTTCTTAGAAAAGGTTTTTTTATGGGACAAGTATCGAGATTAGAAAATTCTCATAAATTTTATTACATTCACAAAAATAGGGAACTGCCCTTTCTCTTGTGAAAACATTGTTGTTCATTAAGTGATCCCACCCTTATTTATAGGTGTACATCTAAACCGATCCTCATGAATAGTGATTTACAATACCCAATTTTTTGATGGATTTCCCTACGAATATGTACCAATTATACTTTATCAGAACCAATTTTTAGGGGTTGGGGGGATTTTTTTAAAGTTGAAATACACATGACACAATAAAGGATAAGGAGGGAATGACTGTTTTGTAGCGATTTTTCCCCGAAACAGCCCTTAAATATAATTAAGGGAATGGATTCATGATGGTCTAAACCTTTGAGAATGTCCATTTCTTCGAAAAGTCTCTAACCATGTGAATCATTAATGGAAACATATACCCAATGTAAGTCTGGTTCATGGACTTCCATTTCATGGAAGTCCCCAACTTTGTGGAGCTTTTATAGTAACCTTAACATATAATAACTCTATTTTTTAGAACGCCATTACATTGTGAAGCCCATAAACATTATTTAAATACTTCATATTTCATGAAACATGTTCCATTTCCTCAATAGGGTCAATAAATACCCCATTTGTCCAAATTTTATGGGGATGCAATGTTTCATATTTTAGAAGATCTTTGAATTTATGATACTCAGATGATTTTCCAGGGAAATATGAGATAAACCACCAAAGGAATCCATCATTTAGGAAACTACCTCCAATCGGTTTTTGAGAACCTCAACACTTGGTAGGGATAACTTTTATAAAGATACTTTGTCTTCATATAAAAACAAATCCCTTTGTGGATATTAGGGATTCCTAAGATAACTATCACTCATGAAACCAACACTAAGGGAATTGAGACTTTACCTCGTAGTAGGGTTACCTTTTTTTGAGAAACATATCCATTCACGAGACCCATGAACTTTGTGAGACCCTTATATTACTTGAATCTTTAAACATTAATGATACCCTAACTTTAGTGAAACACATCCTCCATGAATCTCCATTGTTCCTACTTCCAGCCAATCCACTTTCACTAATGTTGAGTTCTTGGGGACCCCAGACCAATCCACGACCAGTTCAACCACACCCCAAATCCCAATGTGATAGTTACCACATACCATACCTATTACTGCTAACCATAGGTACCCTAATTCCATTTTCTTCTAGGAATATGAACCTTAACATCAAACACCCATATTTCCACACCCCCTAAAAAATGTTTACTCCATGATCTGCCTAAATTCACATAAATAGTGGAAACGTGACCCATACTAGTAGAATCAATAAAAGAAATGGATTATCAATATTACTAGAGAGTCATTTTTAGGATTTTACTCTGACCACTATATTTTTTCCATATGGTTTTGAGACCCATCAATGTTTTAATCAATAATACATAAAATTTATTAGATCCACATCCTAGTCATCAAAAATTAAACTAAATGACAACTTCCACTAAAACATGAGTTAAAAACATATCTTTACCTTATCTGATGAACATAATATGCCCCATGTACGTTCATCATGGGATGTCACTCTTACCGCTATGTGGGATGTTATATTACTACCTATACCCTGAGTTCCCATTCCATGGGATGTCACCCTTCTTCTGGAACCCACAATATGCATTAATTCATAATCCCCATGCCATCTCATGTTCTTTCTACATCCAAAACATGATAGTCCTTACCATATGATATTAAACATCATGTATCAGTCCTATCACTTGACCTCAAATGGTATTATTAAACTACATGAGTTTTGATCCCAGTTTACTGTCAAAGTACATTGGATTCCTCCACGTGGGTTAATATCAAAAACCATAAAAATGTGAAATATTTACTATGGAGGACACCCTCCATAAAATTCCTATGTGAAATTTCACCCCTTAATGAGACACACTTCACCATATCAATGTGTCAAAGATCCATGTTGTGGGGGGACACCCTCAAAATCGACATGTGAAGTCTTTCCCCTTGGGGGACACACTCAACCATCCATGTGTGAAATCATCCCCCATGGGGGGAAATAATCAAAATCAATGTCTGAGATCATCCACCATGGTGGGACATAGTCATCCATTTATGGGTCAAATATTCCACCTTTGGGGGAAACACTCCATCAAATCCATGAGTGAAATCATACTCATTGGGGGAACATACTCCACCACCTCAAAATGTAAAATCTCTCCCCTTGGGACACTCTTAACCACATAGACATCAAAATAATAAAATAATCCTAGGAAAAAACCACATCTTCAAATCATTAAACATTTTTCAAAATCTATAATTTTAATCTCAAATAATAAATGTTGGAGTCTTGAGGTAAAAATACTCATAAGACATATTCCACTAGACTCATCTACCCAGTGCCTAATATTTGATTCCTTGGGTTTCGTTCCTAGGATACGTCACACATGATATTCCCTCAAAGAGAAGAATACTTTATAAGTTCCCAACCAATGAAACACCCAGAAATATTCAAACATGCCCATTTTTAATACCAACTCCAAACAATGATTCCTTATCTATTGAGAAAAAAGTAGTGTATTAACCCACATTCACTTCAAACTGGAACAATGAAAGAGTTTTAAAAAAATGAATCAAATCTATGAGGGAGACCTAGACTAGGTGATGAGTGCCATGGAGGAATCCTTGGAAAGAGTAATCGACATCCCACAATCTCTTTTAGTTCAATTATCTAACATTTCCGATTAAATTGATGGCTTCCTCCCACATTTGAAAAGTAGAAAACTAGGAAAAAAAGTGCACACGACATGATCATCCTTGTGGATGCATGAGAAAAAATGTTATTCCATCACCTTATCTTAAAGTTAGTTCATGATTATTTGTTTCATTTATTAGCTTAGGGATTTTATTTCCATGAATGCGACTATGTTCTAATAAGGGTTTTTAGATTGGTATTCATATAATTAAAGTGAAATCACTTCAACCGTTTTAAAATTATTTTGATTCATACTGCCTATGTATTTGCAATTTATGAAACTTTGGGTTAATATGAACTCTAATAATGAGGCACTGTACACCAACACTATTTGGACCGATTTTAAACTAATATTATTGAATCACCATATTTGAAAAAACATTATATGACCCATAATAAACATATCATTAATTTATATTAATTTCATATGTTAATCATTAAATATTATAAATAAAAAACAAAATCCCAAGAATGAAAAAGTATGGTATTTACGGACTAACTTCTATAGAAACTTATTTTACAATACAAGTGAACATTTTTCTATACTTAAGACACAATAAACTCACTTCCAAAATTCTGACAGGATTTAATTATCTTTATAAATAAGTGAAAATAAATAAAATATGGTGTTGAGTGAAAAATCCTAGTAAGGGAAAAAATATCAACATATCATCATGGGTTATTAATAAGAATATGAGAAAAAATGATAATGGATGAAATATATTATAGAAAACTATGTGGATCAATATGATATATCCATATGTAATTATATAAGGACATGAAATATCAAGTGAGAATATATAGGTTAAGTAAACATAATGTCGAATCAATAGATAATAATCATAGCCCATGAACCCTAATAATTGGTCTAAATATATGACATTTTAAAGATACGTCGAATATACATGAAAAATTTAACAACTATAATAACATGAAATCATTTCATGGTGGAATATGAAATACAAATATAAATTCATTGGTATAATTAGGATTACAAAACCTATGGTCCCTATGTAAATTAATATTTTTAAACTCCATAAGTGACCTAGGTATCAAAAACATGATATTAATTAGTGGCTTTGGTTTTTCAAACCTATTGTCCATAAGTGAATTAATTTTATCATAAACATATTCCTTATGTGACATAGGTTTCACAAATATATTGTATATTAGTAAATTAGTATACATTAACCAAAAATATATTAGAGACATATTTTCCAAAAAACATACAGTTCATAATTATCACATTATATATAAAACCTCAATTGATTCATTGGGGCCTAGTGAAAACATACTTTTCAATAATCCTTACATATTATTACCACTTGAAATCAGTCAACCATATTTTTAACATAATATACATACCACATGGATATGAGATTATTTTCATTGAATCGTTCCAAAAATTCATTTATGAAATTTAGAGAAATCTTGTCTGTGGTGGAATAAGAATATTCCCCTAGTGTAAGATATATATCATTAAGGATGCATACGTAGTTCAAAAATTTATTTTTAAAACCATCGAGTAAATCAAATTGAAATATTATAAGTAATACCCATTACCATTAAAAATCACTACATAATTGTTTTTATTAGATAAAATAGTTTTCATTATTTAACAATTGATTCATTTAATATAATGCTTGTTATAGAAAAATAATGTGTTCACATAAAAGAACAATAAATATAGATTTTATAAATGTAACACTATTGTAAAATTGGAAAGAAACATGTAGACTTCAAATGTTATTATCATAATGGTGGCTATAAAATTTGATGGAATTTAATTTTAATTAATTCACCCTAAATAATATATCAATTAAAATGTAATAAGAAATATTTCCTGGAAATGTAGTGTGGATGATAAAATAAACAATCATGGAGTGAAATCATTTTATATATTTTGAAACACATTTTATGAAATTCCACATCATAAAAGGAGACAATAAAACATCACATTTAATAGAGTAAAAGAGAAACGAGAAGATCTCATGAGAAAAAAAATGTTTTTGTGAATTCAAACAATAATATTGGTGGTAAAAGAAAAGATGGATATAGAAGTCAAATAGTTTACATAGGAAGGGTTTTAATTTTTCCAAATAATAGCTTACTTTAATAGGGATGAAATTAATTTTTTAATAATAAAATAAAATGTTTTATTTTATTTAATGTGAATGAAATAATTCAACATAAAATAGTTTTTATAGATCAAAACATATAAGTAAATTATATATGAGCAAAAAATTTATCGCAATAAATGGGGGTTTGAGCTTGTAATATCCCTGGAATCATCATTATATTTTAAATTGATAAAAATGAATATTATAACATGATAGGGTTTTCTAAATCCCATAGAAATCATTAATTTTTTTAAAAAAAATAAACGATAAATATATACCAAGTAAAAAAATATCAACTTGGGAATATATATCACATCTCAATGAAGTAAAATTAAGGTTACACAATCCGTCTAGAAATACATAAATTCGATTAAAAACCCTTTAAAGGACATAATTTATAATATAAAAATAAATGCAATGACTAATCAGAGGACCAAGTTCAATAAATATTAAACACATAGTAGATATATAATATAAATAAAAACGTGGTTAATAATATAAAAATAGACTCAAGGGGTGGAAATAGACACAAGAAACCCTTAGCATTTACCATGGATATACAACCTTTCTAGACACTTCAGTATAATGAAAATTAAAAACATATTACCCTATTTATTAACCTCATTCAAACCTATAACATTTTTAAAACATCCTTTCTAATCATTTATCACAAATATATTATTTTTTCATATTTTATTTTAGCCATTAGATGGTTATTAGTCATGATGATTTGGTTTATAATGATTTCCATAAAAAAGGTGTCTATTTATAATTATATATTAAATGATCATTATGATTATGAAATTATTATTAATGGAATAGATTATTTATATTGGCTAATAATGTTTTGATTTTACTTAATATGTATTTTAGTTTTTATTCATGATGGAAAAGTCTATGTCGATCTGGTTTTGTTAATTTTAGTTTATAAGGGGTTGAAAATTAATAATGGGTTATATAATACCATTAAAATTGTTGAACCACATACAAATAATTATGTACTTATTATTATCTAATATGAACCATAATTATATCTCCATTGTTACCCATGATATGAGTTTTAAATATTATTCAAATAGGTTTTCAAACCTACCCAAAATAATTCTTACGGAATAATATTATTATTATATAAAAATAATGATGCAATTATATTCCATTAAGGTTGTGTTTCAGGTTATAATAGTGTTTTATTGGTATGAAATGATGAGAGTAAAAATTACTCTACTTTCATGGAAGTAGTAGTATGCAGATTTCATGGGTGAAACCTTTGTTTTAAATTGATTTGGAGGAAGATATAGAATAGAATAAAATCTAAAAATATTAATTAGGTTATAAATATCATATTAATCCATCAAATAGACTATTATAACATTATTGTCATGTAGGTATAGTAAAATCTACCAAGATATTCAAGGACGTTGTATTCAGCACATATGAATGATGGAATCTTTATAATATGAATGATTTTGAAGGAGAAAGTGAAAATTAAATTATTGTAATATCGTGTACATTTTATTAAAAACCTAATGATATTGTACAATCCTGGATATAATAAATTTATGGGTTTTTAAGAAGAAAATATTTATGTTCTCATGATTGAGAAAATAATTCCTCCCTTTGGATGTTCTCTGTTAGGAAACAAAATATATGTTCTGACCCCTACCTCCAAAGGTACCCATCCTAGTAAATAATGCAAGAAGAGAGATAATGACCATTGATCCCAAAAATCGAGCAGTCCATGGGTTTCATAATATAACCAATGGTCAAATAAATGTCATACATATGATAGGCATTTCGCTAAATATAAATGTATGATCGAGATATAGTACATGAAACAAAAAATAATTTAATCACCTAAAATTAAAGAGGTAGAAATCCATGCCATATAGTGTGAAGAATATCAAATGAATACAATTCAAAAATAACCATACCCAGGGAATCTTAAGGAAGCGTCTCAAAAGATCATTTATCAAAATATAAACGGTTGAGTATTTTCTCCATACCCCTCCTGGTAACATAAAAAACAATACATTTATATATATATATATATATATATCGGGGTGAGTATAACATGTTCACATATATGAATCATACCAAAAATATTATGTGGATGTATTAGAGGGGTATGATAATTCACCAGTGAGATAACACTAAAACTAATAAACACCTATTCAAAAAGCTACTTCTAGGCATCATTAAGGTTAACTCACTAAATAACATATATAAGTATAATAATATACGAAGAATAATATGAAAAAGGGTTACCCTACCCAATTTCCCAAATAATTTTATACTATAAGATGCAAATGTTATACCACATCACACTCCCATACCTTCTATATGAAATAGCCTCCAAAAAATAAAATCTATTATCTTAGTAGGAAAGTCATAGATCTCTAACAATAATAAAACAACCATATTATAATCATCCCAAACCACTGTCATGTTCTAGAATAATTAGGTATTATGAAAATGAATCACACAAAACATATTCCCTCATCACATCATCCGTAACTCCCATTATGATCCAAATCATCATATCCTTAAACATCATCACTTGTAAACTGTATCTACAATCCAACACCAATCATATGTAACAACATCTACTAAAAGAGAAATTGAGGGATATAGTTACCCATCCATCCACCCTTAGTAACATGGATGTATATGGAAGATAACTGAAACATAAAACCAATAGGTTATGGTATGAACACATGGATATATTTAGTTGTGTAAGTAAATCAAAAGGAAAATAAAATGTAAAATAGTTACAAACACTCCCAACCTATGATTTTACTAAAAAAGAGCCAATATATAACAATATATCCATACCATATCATAACACCTACCCACTATCCACTTTTATTTCAAAGGTAAAAAACCATAAAAATGATTCAAAGTTTATTTCCCCCTTTTCAGGTTAACCAATTTATATATTTACTTGTTACCAACCAACATATTTTTATTAAGGCATTATTTTCATATTTAATGTCAAAAATACAAACCATCAAAATCATTCTATATATTCATCACTATTACATTCAATTTATATTGGAAAATTGTATAAATAAAACACATTATATTCCTTCCACACCACACCAACAAACATCACATCGTAAGCCAAAAAATCACTATAATAAAACCATCCCAACGCAAAAACCATACATCACTGCCAACATACATCATCCCATATCACATACCATGCCAGCCAACCATGGATTCTCTTCCTGACACATTCCTCCTTGAACCTGGCCAACACTATCACCAACAAAGTACAAAAAGGTCCACAAACACTAAAAAATACAATGTAAAAAGAAAATCAATACAATTAAGAATATACCAACTACCATATCTACCATATTATAATTATATTTTATTATACAAAAACTCATATTCAATAGCATGGGTATTATAAATCAATATATATTCCTATGGGAAAATTGTCAATTATCCATATGTTTGTTGATTATATTTTTATACCTGTTGATTTCATGTAGTTAACAAAAAATGGTTTCATAAATTGCTCCAATTTTAATCAAAAACACCCAATAGCATTGAGTTTCCATATAGAAATGAGCCTACAATATCTAAAAACCAATAAAATTAATAATAGATCTATCATCCTAAAAAATTACAAATTAATAAAATTATTTATCTGATTCTATCAACAAATACATTCTACAAATAGTAATAATATATCATGGAATTTACAAAGAATCACAAAAAAAAGAGGGAGAGAACAAGGATACCCTTCCTCAAATGGTTATTAAAATAGAGACACCCATATAAAAGAAGAATCAATGGATCAGAATTAACCATGTATGAACGAATAAATTATATAATCTTTCTATAATATGCCATTATCAAACCAAAATCAGAAGACATCTGAAAACATAGGGATTTAGAAAAACAATCATATAAACATGTGGGAAGAATAGATGGAATAATGTGGAGAAGTCAGTTTCTTGAATCAAAGTAACTCTATTATAAAAAGTCAAAGATTTTAAAACCCTCAAGAGAGATAATAATAGAGAACCATGGGGTTCTCGAGTCAAAAAAGGCTTAGAGGAGATGAGGTGAAGTTGAAATATGGGAGGTTGAGCCCTCTATTTATAAATGAATCCAAAATTTCCTCTATATGTAATCGCGAAATCCTATTATTTTTTCCCTCACTCAATACATTGATTTAAAAATATCCCATTATTGATTCACCCTATTACACATGTTTCAGAAACTAATATGATATTCTATACAACCCCATCCACGATGTGGTCAATGATGTGTTGGATCCATAAACCCCTTCCTCGACTAGCCACTAAGGTGTTGCATGAAAATATTGTCCATTTTCTCTGAAACACACCCTAGACAACAATTTTTTTACCTATCTCTCTCTCACTTTGTGTTTTATATGTGGTCCCCCAAAACACCATTTCATGCAATACTACTTTCAGTAGGTATTTATAACTTCACAACTTACAACACTAGACCACCCAGATTCCACACACATCAATAGGGCCATCCCGACCATTTTGCTCACTATAGTAGACCCCATTACCACATGATATATGCATGGGGATTATCCAAATAACAAAACCCAAAAAAGTCAGCATGACACCCACAAAATTTCTTTATGGACCCTCTAAATAGAAAAGAATCACCCTGATATTCTATAAAACCTTCATGATATATATTAGAAACACTATTACGTATAAAAACACACCATGTTATTTTTTAGAAATCAAAGAAATCACATTATATACATCTCAAATAACTCCCTTTATCAAGAATCAATGAGAATCCAAAATGGATAGATGGGAATGTGAGAACAATATTCCGATGAGATACCTCTTGTGGATTTCACTATAACCCATGTGTAACCACAAACTATCAATGACCATGAAGTGGAAAATATCATAATTTATAAGCCAACAAAATCCGAAGTATTACACCCACTTAGGAAACAAAAATGAAAAAATAACTTTTATATATTGTATGTATTTATGTCTTATATTCCCATACATTCTATTTAACGACTAAATGACTCCATAAAATTAATTTTAATGGGATAACTCAACCACATAATACCTTCACTCAATATTCTAGAATCTGAAATATTCACTCTATAAATGTCACATTTCCTTTTATACCCATGTCACCAAATTCAATGACATGAGAGTAATCATGAAGATACTGATTAAGATGTGATATGATAGATAAATATTGTAGCCTAACATGCTTGGGTGGGAGAACAGAATGATATTCCACCATGATAGTATGATTAAATACTTTAATGACCCAATGAACAATATTGAAAGCTTACTCCATAACACGACCTCTAATGGTCCTGATGAGGGGAAATCCAAAATAAAAAATTCTCTCCAACCATAAACTCAATGGTCTCCCACCAAGAATTACAATACACATTTTGGAATTACCCATTCACCCCCATACACTCTAAAACCATCTACGTATTATCTATTGTACTCTTCATCACATTGGGAAACAAAATAGTTGACTCCCCAACATTAATATTATATAATACTGAAGGAAACCACCATCCATAAAATGAATTACATGGTGGAATTAAAATATATTAATAATAGGAATTATTAAATAAAAAATAAACCAATGATGTGTTCTTCTAATGTAATCCACCGAAATCTAAAATTCATGGTTGCCATATTTTCTCTAAGGTCCAGATAATTCGTTCAATCTGCCTCTATGTATGGGGTGGAGGAAAATACTATGCCACAATAAAGAGACCAATTAATATTTCAATACACTATAGAATATTGAGGTAAAAACACGGTATCGACAATAAATAATGGTCCATGGAACACTAGGAAGAAAAAAAATATTTTCCTTATAACATATTATGCGGGAATCCAAGACACCTGATTCCTTGGTTATTAAAAAATTAGTGTACTTCTTCATATGATCTAGAATCAATTCAACATCATCAGATCCTCTCTAATAGTAGTCTGACATGGTGGTTAGATCCAATTTAATTTCCTTACACTTCTACTCAAGGAAACCCAAATGTTGAAGAAATACTCTAGGAAGATGATTCTTGTATTTTACCTTCTGAATTACCAGTCACCATACCCCAGACTATTCCATTGATCACTTTATCCTAGGACACAAAATATATCTCCAAAATGAATAATACTTCTTATTAAAATCTTAATATGCTTTTAATGTTGATTTATGAGGTTCAAAAAAACTTATTTATATAAGGAAAACAAAATCATCAGCCTTCCCTAGAATAATATCTGATTCAAACTATCCTATGAACACCCCTCTCAGGAATAACAATGGTTAACACAATATCACATGAACTCCAACTCTGTACCCCCCCTTTGAGAATCCTCCACCTTCCATATCAAATATCATCACATTGAAATTTTACAAAGAAAACCTCAAGCACTAACATTACATTTTTCTATATGCATTGATGCAAGATCTTCCTTCCCATTATAACTTCACTGGACTCTAGGGAAACTATTCCTCAGGGATTTATCCCCAGTTCATAAGACCAAAATATTTAATTCACCCAGTTGTAGGATATATTGAAATCGTAATCATATATAAATTTTATCCACCTCTAATATAGAATATATAGATCTCACTTATTGAAGATGTACCGTAGGATATTGTGATACGTGGAGAACATAAAAAATCACCTAAGAGGTAATTTCAAAATAAGATTACTAGATAAACCAATTTTACCTTGTTAAAATAATGTGTTTCATATTCACAGTCATGGGGAAAACACTGCCTAGACTTATAATTGAACACGTCCCCTTGATACAACAATATTCATGGAATTTACAGATAGAAAGTGTCACTTAAGGCCTTGATCATTTTCCCTTACTCTAGAAACCTATGTACTAGGGTATTAATCAACCAATCATTTATGTAGTCATGTATTTTATGAAACATTTTATTCTTGATGAAATCCAATATCTTCCTAGTAAAATCTATCAATGGGGCTACAATCTAAGAAATTTTATAAACTAACCTCTAATAAAAACCAAAAATTGTAATAATGATGAGATCCTACTCCATAACCTTGGGCACCACCCAAAACTTAGCCACCACAAACTTTACAATATCAACTATAACCCCCTGATGTGAAATCATATATCTATTGAAATTCACCTCAAACATTATTAAAATTCACTAAGACAACATCCCATATAGTTTGTGGTGAAAAGGAGTCTACATGAGGATCCTTAGTTTCTTATAATAATCCTCCTCTAATCTCATTTATATAAGAATTTCCTTGATTAAAAAACATTAAGCTGGTCTAAGAGATAAATAAATATAGAATTTATCCGTCCCGTAAACAATGTTAGTTCATTCTTAACACCACATGAAATGATATAATACACAAATTTTCCATATTGATTCTGTAAGTTAGTCCTGAAGATATCATCTTCTATTACACAAAACTAATAATATATAAAATACATATACATATATATATATATTATAAAACCAACTAGAACCTCTTAACTAGTCAAAATTCTCATTTATCCTTGATATATGGTATTGATCATTGATCATCACCTGATTCAACCTTTATTAGTATATACACAATATCATAATACCATATAAATTCTTAGTGGATAACATTGATGCACTACACAATAACACACTGGACCTGATGAAGACCTTTTACATCATATCATCTATCTAAATCCCCAACTCCCTCAACTCAAAAATATTTGTATAAATAGGAATGATTTAAATCATATAGAAACTTAGTGATAATTATATTCCAATATCCATGTCACATTTGACAAGATTGTCTTACAACTTCATTGGATAATATATCTAGAAAATCCACAATAACTCTTGGAACCTTAGCTACTATAGAACCTAAAAATTTATTTTTCAATTCATAAATAAATGAATGAAGGATATCCACATGCCTACTTATTATTTGATAACATTGTCCAACAAATTAAAATTCTAACAGCTATACACACCAATGATCGTGGCTCTCTATTGAATGATATAAATAACTACACATATATAATATAACCAATCCATGCTGAGGAAGAAATTTTATATCTGTATCTTTTATTAGATGAAATCCAAACACCATTGATATTGTCTCATCATCTGTCTACACCCTAAAAACCCATCAATAAAAAATTTACCACTATTTACTAGTTTATTCAATAGGAGGGGTATGAGATGCCAATATATGTCACGTCCTGATGCATGAACTAAGATAGGTATAATAAATGAGTTTAAGGCTTTAGAGTCAAACTTGTAAGAGAAAAGAGTGGATGATAATATACTCACACCTCAATGATTTCAAATCCCTTTGGTAATAGAAAATGAATTGCATGTAACTACCCAAGATAAGATCCTCTACCTCACTATTCCTAACCACCTCCATGACCTCACTTTGGTTGGAGTTTCTATAAATTGGGAATATCCCAAGGTAATATTCTACCTATCTATCCTCTCATTTGAACATAATACTACATAAAATTATGCTGATATGACCTCAATAAATAATTCTATAAATGATAATGTTGAACCTGACCACCACTTCATAATTACCTCTATAGACCAATGGTGACTTATATTAGAAAATACCATAGCCCATATAGACATATCAATGTAGACTAGAGCACACATGAAATATTTGGGAGCTACTAGACCTTGAACACAAGATTGTAAATTTCTGTGGTTTGACTCCCTACTAGATGAATCCTCGATGACCCAAGCTAATAAGATTCTTTGCAGATAACTATGCTTCTTGAGAAACACTGTTGGATCCGATATCATTATATCGCTCCTCTGCAGTGGATATGCTCGATCACCTCTTCCTTCTACTTCACCTAAAAATACATTTGTAACGTAAACTGTGCGATAGTATACAATATAAATTAGTGGTAAAACTTCTTATAATGTCATCCCTAAGACTTCTCATGAGGAAAACATTTCAATGAAAAATATAAAGGTCATAAACATAATTTAGTTTTTTACAATTATCATCCTTTTCAGAAGATATTTATCTCTTTACTATTTCTAACTTCATCATTGATAATATTAATTCTTCATGTTACTCCTTCTATAATTCATACCCAAAAAATGTCTACCACATTACACTCCTCAAGTTAAAACATCCACCACTAATGCAACTCACCCCCATCTAATTTGACACTAGTGGAATCCATTACTTCAACCCAGATCGAATCAAACTAAGGGTGATCTCAAGCTTCTCTAACCAATGGTATACCATTTCATTTGATATGTTTCTCTCAAATATTGTGAGATATTTTTAGTAAAATTCTCAAAATTACCTCTACCATTACTCATCATCTAAGCTTGGTTGAATCTTCATCATTCAAATGGGTCAACCTCCTCAACCAAAATAGCCTATGAAACAGGAGGAAAAATCATAGAGCTATAAATAAAAGGAAAACAAGGATTTTTTAATCCTTATGTTTTGGAATTTTAAGTTCATTTAATTAGATTCATATCATCCATGGATTAAATCCATACAATAAAACGTGGAATAACCATGATACACATACCTCACCTATGTCTCAATAATGTAACAAAAACTATATCACATGATAATTTATTCAGTAAAGTGTCCTTTCATCAGACCATAGGGGGGGGGGGTGAAATACCATGTTATATATCATCTCCCTAGCATATATCACACACTAATATATATTGATACCGTTTCCCTAAAAAATCATCTAGTCATTATAAGATTTTAACCACACACTCTATCTTATCTCATAAAATAAAAATCTAATGCCACTCTTCCATGACCCCCTCCTCTAAAAGGATCCCCAACTAGGCTAGAAATGAGGGATGATAGAAAATGACCCATTGAGTCCCTCATATAGTAGATAATATATTGGTGACTATCACATAGAGTATAAAGAATGTCACACATATAGCCAAAATTGCACTCAATAAGAAACTATGGTTGAGAGATAAGACATCAAAAAAATAAAATAAAAAACATCACATTAACTAAAATATTAATTAACCCATCCAACAGTGAATAAAAAATATCAAATAAATACAATTTCCAAACTACCATACCAAAGGAAACCTAATAAATGAACTCAATTGATCCATGCTACTAGAAATATTTATTCATATCGGTCGCTAACTCTCTCATGGTGTCATGAAGAATAGTCTGTATATATCATGCTAAGAATAAATTTTGTACTCACTGGGTTAATAGACAATATCTATCATGAAAATACGAGAATTTAACTATCATTCCACATTGAATAGACATTACAATCAAGAAGAACCTACATGTTCATCAAGATCCCCACCACAAATATGTTTAATATTCAAATAATACATCCGACAATAATAATATAAGAAGATACAAAACATAAAGGCATTCCCCACAAAACTTACCCAATGAATTTTCCCTCACTTAAAAACATTCTATATCCTAGATCCCCCATCCCATCTATATCCAACAAAGTTATACCATTACATACCTCATTATAATGTAAATTCCCAATATCTAAACCTGCCTAACAACAATTTCATCCTCATCATCCCATAATCACTTCCATATATTTAAATAGTAGGTTATTATGAATATAAGAGAAATCATCCTCATATAATCCACCTACAATTCATGACCCACACCATGAACCCCATCATTCGCACATCAACAATCATATGAGGTGAACTATTTCTATAAGAAATCATGAAATGTTTGTAAAAACCTCACTAGGAAGAGAGTGATTGGGATAAGAGGTAGGTAAACCTACACCAATGAAATCATCAATATTTAGGGAATTCACCAAAAACCCATAACCTTTGTCCATTGATATAAACAAATTACTTGGGTAGGGTGTTTATATATATCAAAAGAAAAATATAATGTATAATTTTTACACACATTCCCAACTAATGAGTTTATAACAAGAGCACAACCATATCTCATGACATTATTAGAATGAGTGAATACCTCCCCCACTATCTAGTCTGATCACTAACGAAACACCCCAGAAAAACAAGAAACATTTAATTTCTCCATTTTAAAGTAAACCAATTTCGGAAAATAAATGTTAACAAACAATATGAATTTATTTATCTATTATCATCATATTTATGGGAATACACTTTTTACATTATTTCCCACTGAATATCATCATTAAAATTCAATTCAATTTATTCTAGGAAATACCATGAAAATTTCACATAAAGGCTCGTGAATATCACATGAATATACATCAAATATAAAAATAATATATCCCAAAAGCAAACCCATATTTCCATAACAAAAAAATCACAACCACTGCACATAAGGCCATATCAATTCCTATACAAAAAATACTTGGATTAATCTCTAAATAACTATTCCTTGAACCCAATCACCATAATAACTTGTAAAATCTCCAAAATGACCACACACATAACACAATACAGTTCCTCTAGATGATAAAACCATTTCAATAAATTAAAATATGACCACTTACAATTATTTTAGATCTATGTATTTAATGAAAACACATATCCATTATCATTTATTTTACAACAAGAGACGAGATATCCATTGGTAACCAATAAAGTAGTTATATATATGATCCTTAGAGTTTTATACATGGGGAGTTTGAGTAATCCACAAATGTTGGGTTTTAAAATTCACACAATTTACAATACAAATGATACTCCCCACTTCCATGATTTTCAGTAAATCAAAAAACATGCACAATCCATTATGAAATATCACAAAATAGGTAAAATTAATACAATAACTCTTATCCCCCTCAAATTTAGTATTAGAACAATAATTATCAAAATATTTCAATGCATAATATTCACATAATTGAATAAAAGAGTTTGAAATTTCCTTAGATATATAAAAAATAACTATATAATGAGGATCCCTTACCTCAATTGAAGTTTTAATAAGAACCAAACCCAAAAAATATGAATTTAGGGATCAAACATCCCCATGATAAAAGGAAAAAGTGATAAACTTTTTCCATTATAGACCATCATCAAACCATGATTTGAACTGAATCCAAAATATTGGGTTTCTACAGGACAAACATTCGGTCATGAGGTACAAATGAAAGGGTGATAGGGGAGAATAAGGTATAATAAATCATAGGTAATCGATTCTCCAGAATCTGAGAAGATTGAACCCACGAGATCGATAATAAAATGGAAGAAATGGGTTTGGAGTCATACAAGTCTCAAATAGGGATAAGAGAAATATAAATATGGGAATTCATGCCTGTTATTTAGAGAGGAATACTAAAATACCTCCTTATAGTGTAGATAAAGTACACTACACTGTGATCTCCCTTAGTAAAATCCTATCGGAAAATCACACATTAATTTATATACATTTCATAGTGTTTTAAAATATATGTTGGTAGTCTACACTAACTCATACATGGGATGGTTGAAGGCATATTGGATCCTAAGATGCTTTCCAGGATAATCCATTAGGGAGTAGCATAAAAATCATGGAAGTTATCTCCACACCAGGACTTGGACCATGGTGTGTTGAAATATAACTACCTATGTTACATAGGTGGTATACTAAAACACAATTCCATGAACCAAAACCTTCATTAGAAATTTCATACTACTTATGTTGCACAGGGTGACCATACAAGTATCAGACCAAAAATTACATTCAACAGGGTCATTTTTCACATTGTAGCGCACACCAAAAATGCATGGCCAACACTACAAACAAACTTGAATCACTATATTCAAAAACATCCATAACAACACCCACCACCATGGAATGGTAAACCTTTGAATGGATACAACACTTCTATATCATTAAGAAATCCATACAATCCCTCTTGTAACCACCAATCTATGAAAAAACATAAAGGGAGGGTTTTTAGTAATCTGTTACCTCTCATTAATGAATCGTATCATTGTCTTATAGAAATAACAAGTATTTTTAACAATAATAGATACTTTTAATGAGACTATATAAGATAATTGGTTTATATTTTTCATTAATATGGTCTTATAAATGGGGTTGATGTGAGTTCCTTTTATAGGTGAATTGAATGATTTTTTATTTATAACTTCTTAATTTAATGTGAGGAACATTTTCCCATATAATGAATAGTAAAAGTAAAAAAATAATGTATTGGATGATGGGCAATGGTACAACATCCTTATACAATCATTTTTAGACATGTTTTAAACATATTTTTGTGGCTATTAATCATATAATTTCCCCTTAAACTTTTTATTTTTTGTTTTTACCATGGTAAAAAATTATACCAATGTAATTTACTATTACATCATACTAAAATGAAAAAATTATAATATTTAGACCCAATGATTAAAAATATGGAATAAAAATTTCAAAATAAAATTTATTTTTTGAATGAAAAAATAATTTCCCCATGAGCACATGTAATATGTAACTGCCTGAATTTAAAAAAACAATTCTTTTAATAATAAATGTTGTGTTTAGGATACATGTATCAATGTTATTAATTTTAATGAAATTAATTTTTTTAAAATCAACATAGGAACTATATGTGACTTTGAATGAAATTTGAAATCCAATTTCACTTTTCCAAAACCCATTTTTACGTGAAGGAGAAAAAAAATATTAGAAAAATATTTTTCATCATTTAAAATGTTGAATATGGGTTATGTAAAGAAATGATTATATTTTTAGAAGCATATTTAATATTTATAAATAATTATTTTATTATGAAAAATGTTTCATATGTTTTTATGTTTTACATTATTCATGATATAGTTATAAATGCTATGGTATTATTAAAAACTATATTTTTTCATTATTCAATAAGAACATTTATTTTATATAAGTACAAAAAATAATATTATGATAAATTTAAAATTTTCAATTATTAAATGAAGTCAATTAATTGTAAATTATATTACGAAGTTCATTAATTTAGATTTTAAATGAAAGTAAAATATATAATGAAAAGCTGTTTTCATTGTAAAATCTCATTTTAAAACATTAAATTTGAATAATATTTTTTATGCATTATATTTCATTAAAATGTATTTATATACCATGGGTTTAACAATTATAAAATTTTACTCATAATATTAATCTAATATGAAGGTCCCTATTTTAGTTCGATGTTTTGGGTACAGAATGCAAATTAATAATGACATAATTTTGAGAAAAATAAATTCCAATGTCTTAGAGTATTACATACCCCCCTTAAGTAGGCTACATCCTTGAAATGTTATTTTCTTTCCACTAATAAAATAGTTGATTGTATTAATAACATAGAAATTATATAATATTTTATTATTGTGAATATATATTCTTTATTATAATATAGAAGATCATGAAATATTTTATCCAAAAATTACATTCTCTGATAATTTCAATAAACATAACATACACAACATCACTTTCATGCGCATGTTACAACATATATAATAAATCTAAAATTATAACAATTTTAACTAATAAAATCATAAAAACTATATTAAAATACTCAATATTATGATCTATCCACCAATTAAACCTTTATTTCAAATTATGATATATTGAGCTCATATATGATATAATATGATATGACTATCATTCCATCAGTTTAACTTAGGCTTTATATGTATGTTATATAATTTGGTTTTGTTTGTTATATTCTATTACCTGGAATTATATATAGATCCTTCATAATGGTTCTCATAGTGAATATGAATATCATGCTTCATAAACCGTTAGAGTTACTAGATAGGTATGCTGTCTTAGGCCCATTAATATTGAAATGACTATAGATTGAGTTGATACTCAAACATGATTTTTCTTATTATGCTAATGTGATAATATTACATAACTGCATCTATTTTCAAGTATCCAGGTAGGGATGTGATATATAATAAACTAATATACTCAAAACTCCACTAGAATATCAGGCTGTTATCCTATAAATACAATCTTAACTTGTGTTTTCACTTAATATCCACTACCCTAATGACCGTATAAAACTATACTTATATTAAAAAATATATATACCATGATCTGAACCTATATGAGGTACCCTAGACACACACACTCTAGTCTAGTGTGTAAAATACATTCATTGAACATTATCATCGACACATTTTTTAATGACAAAAAATAAACATATCATTATTCCACTTCATATCTCTAAGGTAAAAATTAAATATCACAAATAAAAACATTATCCCTATTATGTTTAGTTTTGTTTCAACAAGTAATATCTACTTAATAATCTTATCTTATGATATGCATGAAAATTTATCCACAATTGAGCCACAATTGTCTTCCTTATAAACATTGAAAAATATATGTTAATCCTCTTAACATGGGGAATAAAAAAATAATAAGGGGATGAGATAAAATTCCCAACAATGGAAAACATATCCACATGCCATTACGGGTTAGATTATAAAAATATAATAAAACACAATTATGGGAGAAAAACATTATTTAAAATAACATGGGATGATATTAGATTTTTATAAAACCTCGGATAAGGGAATTTAATATCAATTGGATAATCAAATTACAAGAAAAATTATCTGGAATCATGGGATAATAAACATGGTAAATAGAGTATAATCATAGGCATAATTATATGTCATGTTGAGGAAATGTTAGATAATAATAATCTATAGAATAATGATATGTATATATAATACATACATGGTGTAATAGACATCAAAAACCAACATCATATTTGTGACATAGGATTCACAATCTTATGGTGCATTGTAGACAGAGGACTTGAAAAACTATAGTCAATATGGGAAAAAGGATTCACAAATATTAATTTTATTATTGACGATGGTTTCACAAACCTAAATTGCAACGACCCAAAGTTCTTCAATGGAAATTACCTTCTTATAATTATGTCATAAAATAACATGAAAAAACTACATAATTAACTACTATGTTCTAAGTGACCTTTAACCATAATTTTTTCACTTCTGTATTGAGAATATTGAAAATCTGACATAAACGGTTGTGTTCAATATTATTTTTGGAGTCTTTTGAAACAAAAATAATTTTGGTGAATAGTAATGCACCCTTATCAATAGTAATCTACCCTTATGAATATTAATATGACCCTTATGAATAGTAAACCATCCAATATAAGAGTATCCTTACTGATGTATAATTAAATAAAATTTTGACATATTAGAAAGTGACAATTTGATACTAGGGAAAATTTTGGTGTTTTGAAAGTAATAAATAATTAATTATAAATAATTAATTAATATAAAAGAAAATTTATTTTCTTAAAATGTATTAATTATTTAGAAAATCAATTTCTTATAGTATTTATATAATTTGATAATACCCTATGTAATTTATGAAAGTACTGTAAAATCAGTTTTAATATTAAAAACTGTTATTTTAAGTAAATTATGATATTAATTAAATATTAAATTAATAATATTTATTAAATTATTTTGAAAAATGGACTTCATTTTTGGATTCTATAGGTCTAAAAATGGTTGGGGTAAATTTTTGGGATTTTACTAAAATACCTAAATTTTTGATGAATAGTGAAATACTGTAATTTACAAAAATAAGCTAAATAAACTAATTATAGAGTCATTTGGGATGTTATACTGATGTTATACCACTTGGTTCGTGATCACATGATAAAATTACTATTCTTGGACATTCAATACTCACTATTCCTTGTCTTAGGGGAAATTAATAAACTAATGAATTTTGTATTAAGGAAACCCTTCTCCCCTCCAATATAAAAACTACACCTCACACCCTCATTTCCTCACACCTCTCAAGCTACAAGCTTTCTCTAAACTCTGCAAAACTATTCTACCTAGACCCTCTCCCACTTCCATGAGCTTTTGGTCTCATCAAAAGACCAATCCTAGCTTCCTTAAGGAGAATCACAAGAGGAGGATTGATGAGGTAATTTCTCTCCCTCTTCTCCTTTAATTTCCTTCCAAGTTCAAGTTCATTTCTTGATCTCTCACCACATATATTCATAAAAATGGTTTTTTAACTCAAGTATTATACATGTACTAGAATTTTATGATTCTAATGGGATATTATATCATCCAACCTGCTTTCCCTCTTCCTTTTTTTATTAAAGGGAACATTGTTCGTGAGGTGTTAATTTATCACCTTAAAAAACGACATTTTTGTTCTTCCATTTATACCTTCAGTTCTGGGCATGAAAATTTTTTTATGGTTGAACCAGAATATATTATATGTATTATATCCTATTTCAAGTTCTGTAACTAAGTTATGACCATATTTCTAGTGATAACATAAAACAAGTTCATTATGATCGAAAAATCACACAAATTAACCCAAAAAATCATCATTTAATTATTATCAAATGATTCATCCACATGGATAAAATATAATTAATTATAAGATCATTAAAACTCCTATAATATCATAAATAACATGTAATATCATTTCTAGATGTTTACCCATGTTATAACCGAACTTCAACATAAGAATACAAGTGAACCACTAAAGAAAACCATAAAGACAAACATTCCTGAACAATGTTTTTAAACTATATAACTCATGAAAAAGAATATAAAATATCTTAATGAAACCATAATGAACCATATTAACGTAAAAAAGTTTATTGATTTCTAATTAATTAATATAATGTCATTATACATGACCTTAATGAGAAGGAAGCATTCAGATACAAAGTAAGGGGAAATTCTTGAACCCAACTTTCATCCTTCGGGTTCTCCCCCTTTCACTCAATTTTGATATGGTTACTTCTTAAAGATCATTTTTTCATCATTTTATTTTATTTTCTGGGATATACATGTTTACCACTACTATTTATTTCAAACAAAATGTTTTCCAAAAGAACTCTTCTTTTAAGAACTCACCTTTTACTTCTCATTCAAGGTTGATAGTTCTTGTATAAAGTATGTTATTCCCTCATTGTTTTGGGAACCCAATGTTTATGAATGTATTATTATCAGACGTAACCCATCCCTTTCCATGGGTTTTTTATGTTCACTTTATATATATGTTCCATGTCAGAAGCTTGATTATGATAATTCTATGATGTGACGGGTGTGCCCAGAATTATATAGCGCAATATGAATGATTGAATGTGACGGGTGTGCCAGGAATTATACAGTGCTCCAATGCATTGGGTAAAGTGAAGAATCTCATGGGTAAATGTGAAATGATGTGTGAACATGATGCTATCTTGGTTGACAAGTATTTGTGGTAGTTAACCACTAAGACACGATGTTTCATTTTTATGCATTGACACATTTCAAGTCTTTTATTTATGATCCCATAATGTTCAAGATCCTTTGCGTATGTCATGATTATTCTCACCCCATTATATATTCTTCTTATCTATCCTCCTAATAGGCTTCTATCTCACCCATTTTAGTGTATATCTTCACATGGTTACATGTACTAATGAGAGGAAAAGTTGCAATAAGAATCAAAAGAAGAAAAAATTATATAAATGTTTATGCTTGATGTTGTAATTGTTATGTGTGGTCATAGTTTTCCCAAGACAGTACACCTTTACATGCTCTATGTGTAATACTATTTAGTTTTTAATCTTTAAAATGATGTAATAGTAATGTAAGAAAAGGCTCAGGTCACTATATACATTATATTAGTGACATAGGTTTTGAAAACCTATGGTCTATAATTGAAAAAGGATTTTCAAACCTATATTCTGAAATAGACTTAGTCTTGAAAAAATACCATACAATATTTACTAATGATTCTCAAAAAAAATTCTATTACTAATTTAGGATTTTCATTCATACTGTCCATTTTCATCTCATGAGATGTAAATCCTTATGCAATTCATTAAAATGCCATATATTATCTCACTAGTTAGTCGTCTATTGAAATATATTCTAATTTCAATCAATAATTAGTATGAATCATGTAATTAACCAAAGTAAAATAGATAGTTTTTATGTAAAAATTTATTGATAATTATATTGTTTTTGCAGAATACGATTGAGGATGGTCATTTAAAAGCATAACCCCATTTTATCGTTAGAACCATTAAATATGTTGATATATATGTGAAATAAGTTTTCAAAATAATTGAGTAAATCACTTTTCAAAATTAATAGAAAATAGAAAATTTCCTTTCAAAATCATTATGAATTTGGATTATTTTGAAAAAACATTTTTAAAAATGGGATGGTAGCATTATTTTAATGAATGGTTAATACGACATTAGAATGTGTTCATATGAAATAAATAATAAAATGGTATTTTAGAATAAAAACTAACATTATCATAAAATGATGATATTATGGTTCAAATTCAATAGTTATTTTTTAAATACTAAACAAGAAACTCAGTTAAATATTTATATTTAAAAATAATAATTAATAATGTATTCTTAAAATATAAATAATTAATATCCTAAGTAAATGTGGAGTGGATGATATAATAATATAACATAGAAGGAATCCCATATGAACATTTTGAAAAGAATTTGGTGAACTGACACATTGTAGAAATATATTATTTTATATGCTTTTGAAATGAGAAAAATTGGATTTTTTTTTCAAAAAATATTGAAAGATATTATTTTCCAAAATATATAAGATTTAAGTTTTTGGAAAAATAATTTATTTAGGCGAAATAATGTTTACATTGGAATGATTGCAATTTTTCATAAAAATCTCATATTTTTTGGAGAATAAAATCACCGAGTTAAATGATTTAATAAAAAAATATCATTTTTTATAGATAGAATAATACAATAAAATATTTCATATTTGTATGTAATAAACCAATTATATAATTAAGATTGTCATGATGAAAAATTATAACTGAAATAAAGAAGTTTCAGTTCAAAAACACTTTAAAATCATCATCATCATTTGAATTCACATCCAATGGATGTTAAAACATGATATGGAATTTAAAATATATTACAATCCCATATAAATTATTATAAAATAAATTTTTGTTCAATATATACCAAAAAAAATGAAGCATGTGTTGAATACAAATCATATCTCAATGAATCGAAATTAAGATACAAAAACAATTTCAATAATAGACACTTTTGAAAAAATGTCATGAATTATATAATTAAAAATAAAACATTATGACCCATTAATATAAAGAAGATATTTATAAAAAATATTAAAGAGTTATTAGATACCCCATACAAAAAAACATAAAGTTCAATAAAAAATTTCTCTTTGGGAGAGGGAATTTTTACAACAAACCCTTACCTTTAATCCATCATAGAAAAACAATTCTCTACCCTATTAAATAAAAAATATAATTATATTACTCTATTATTTTATAAAATAATTTACACCAATACAGTTATATAAAAATTAATTATAACTATTTATTACAAATTTATTAGTGTAATATATTTTATATTCCTAATCTGATGGAAATTATTTTTGATTGTTTTGTTCAGTAGTACTTTCGTAATTGAAACACAGATTTTTTTATATATTATATGTTAATAATTATGAGATCATAAATTGTAATTAAATATATTTTTTATAAATATTTATAATTTTTTAATCTTAAATCATTGTTATATTCGTGGTGGTTTAGGATGCTGAAGTCCGTGACAAGCATATTTTTGTATTTTTTACGAATGGGGGGGGGGGGTTAATTTAATAACTAGTTTGATGTTTAAATTACTATTAAAAAGAAAAAATAATATTTTTTTAAACTAATTACTGTATTATATATCTAATTATTATAATTTGTTAGTTTTCCATGAAAACAATTTATAGCATTCCTCAAACTATTTGTTAAATTGGATTAAATAAGAACAAGATATAATTTATGACTGAGCTTCGTTAAGAATATGACCACATTTTCAAAATATAATTATTTAAATGGAATAATTAATTTACATATTTTTATTTTATTTGGTAAATATATTTTGAAGTGATCTTCATAAATAATAAAAAAAACTAGGATGAGAAACAAAACATGCGAGTTTCATAGATGATGTACATCACACATATTCACAGGCACCGTGTTTGTTTTCAAATGATTAGGTGGATATAAGGGAGTGATTTATAATTTCATAATATTAATATTTCTATAAATTTAAAATTATTTAATTAAAACTATATTTATAACTATCCTTGTATGTAAATGATTAAAATCAACCCTGTCATTCATAGAGGGTGTGGTCTGCACATAGGTAAAACAAAATATCAATTATTTAATTGGTTTTGAGGATGGTCAATAATTAATATTTCAATAGAATAATAAAATTTCCTCATTTTAAAGATATCAATTATACAACAAATTCATGGATGTAAATGGATAGACATGGAAAAAGAAGGAAACAAATATGAGAGCTTGGTTGAAAACATTACCTTACCCATTAAATGTTTCCCTTTAGGAAACTCCTAAAGCCTTCATATTGTCCTCCTTTTTCCCCAACATGGATACTAAGACACAGTGTGTGTGTTTAGAATATACTTGAGTATAATATTTGTAATGATAATTATTTTTAATATATGTATAAATGGGGTGTAATAAACCTCGATTTACATGATAAGGGAATGAAAAATTTATAAATATAACATCATAATATAATAAGAGAACATGTATCACAGGGCATAAGGATCCAAGGTGGATGATAATGGTTTCTGAGATAATATCATGTATTAAATATCTCATTAATTCACTATCAAATAGGTTTTAGACATTATAAAATTTCTTTTACTATTAGACATTTCAATACTAACATTAATTGATTTTTACCGTGGTAATTGATTTTCAAATTAGAATTTTACTTTTAATAACTATGAATAGAATGGAAATAATTAAATAATAAAAATATATTGATTCATAATATTATATAAATTTTATCATTGAAAATTTACATTAGTATAAAATCTTAATTTTAGCATTTATGGATTTAATATGGGAAAACTAATTTATTAATAAGGTTATTTTTATTTATAAATGTTTTAAAAAAAAATTTATTAGTGTTGATGATTTGAATGAAATAATGTGGTTTATTATTAAACAAACGATATTTATAATGATTAATGTTTATTAAAAATCTAATATCACTTTGAAAGAAAATATTTAAATATAAAATAATAAAACTATTTAATAGAAAAATATTTCTTAATTTTAAAAATGTTAAACATTGTTAATATAATTTCAATATAGTATTTTGAAGTGAATACTTTTACTCTATAAATAAAATTTTTCATTAAAAAACCATTAAATTAATTTAATATATAATCACTGGTTTATATAGTTTTCAATAATATTGTTTTTTAACATATATTTTTAACTATTCAACTAAAACAATATTATTTTTGAAAAATAAAAGAAAATAACATTAAGATATTTTTGACACGTCTAATTAAAAAAGGAAGTTAGTTATTTAAAATTAAAATTATATTGATTTTTAGAAGTTTCTATTTAATATAAATAAAATATATAATAGACAATTCTAATATATAAAAATTATTTTAAAATTTAGTGTTCATTATCAACTTTTTTACTAATTATTAATTGACCAAAATATTTTTATTTAATGGAAGTTTTATTAATCATATATTTTATCAACAATTTTGATCTAGTATTTTTTTTATCATTTCAGATGTTAAATCAATTTAGAGAAAACAATTGTTTTTTTAAATTTTTGAGAAAAATATAGTCTAAAATCTCAAGGTGATACATCTATAGTTATTCTATTAAGAAATATTTATCAATAATTTTTCATTAAGTTTAAATAAAATATATTAACTTTGAAAAATAATTCATATTAGTTTACTAGTTGACCATTATGGGATATGTTTATAGACACCATAACACTATCTAACAGAGGCATGGTTACACTGGGGAAGTTGATCTATATCAATGGTTTTGACATATGATTTGTTATTGGAATTTCCTACTATCTCAATTTATGATCATATCATAATATATACTAATGTTTATTGATAGATTTAATTAAATACATAGTTTTTGGTTTCATATAATTTTTTAATAACACAGTATCAATAAACATTGAAATCCTTTGAAGAATTTATAGTCAAATAAGTATACAATGATATGAGGTATATGTTTGATGGTTTTTTCAAAACATCATTATAGTTTAATGTTAAGGAGACGACATGTAATTGAATATAATTTTATCATTTAGTCTTTCCATTTTTATACAATTTGTACTACTTATACACTATCATCATATACAATATCATATAAAAATATTTAATGTGGTCTGAAAATATTACAACACACTTATTTATACTATTGGTGTCATTATTACAATATTTCACAGGTGGATGATATGCCTTTTTTATACATTATTAACGTGACATCAATTATTTATTATGATTAAACCATGATTCACAACAATAAATAAATATAACTGCATAGTCACTCCACAAAACATCATCCGCTCTCCATCAGTCAATAGTCTTATGCGAAAGAGGTGACACATATTAGGCATGGAATTGTTTGTTATGTAAATATAGATGTGATACTGATTGGGGATTCTAAAATATTATTTCATGACTCTAATTTATTTTTTATTTCTATTTGAACAATTTTTTATAGATTATAGGTTGTTTTTTGAAATTTTTGTGGATATTATTCCTAGGAGTAGAGAATCAACATATTTGGTATATCTAATTAATAAGGTAATGGAATTTTATTCATTGTGATTATTTTTATATTTTTTTATAGTAATGTATAATGAATTACGAAACAGATATATGATTTATTTTAATTTACAAATGAATTGATTGGGAAAATGAACAAGTTTTTATTCATAAATTTATACCTATAGGGTTTACATAGTGTTTATCTTCATTCATTTATCATAGAACACTAATCATAATTTTTGGTTTGATTTTTTAATAATTCAAAAAAAATTATAGTATATTACTATACAATTATGAATTTCCCATTAATACATAATATATCAATTATACTCAAAACAATATTATATTTTTTCTATGTAAGATGTTTTTTATTTTAGTGAATTTTCAATGTGATGATCAACAGTTGATCACTATATTGGTTGGGAAGATAATTGTACACTATTTGTTATGATGTAACCCCTACATGATTTTATTCCACCTCTTCATTAAAATATCCATGGGAGTCACCATAATTTAATTATTAACTATACACCGAATGCTATGAGGTGTGATCCTTCTATATATAATTTGACTAAGGTGTCTAGTTTCAACATCTACCATTATATAGTTGATATCATGGATATCTGTTTGCTGAGAAATGGATAGAGCATATTTAAGAAATATTTTATTAGTTTACATAAGTTTTTTTGTGGTAGATGAATATATTATTATGTACTCACCATGTATCTATGTGGAATTAATTATATGTATATATAATGGATGATAATCATGTAGTGATATATTGTAAGAATATTTATTCTTCATTCATTGAGAACAATTATCCCAAGTAATTGATACAAAAAAAATCATGGGTGTTTATTCTCCCAGTTAAAATTTTCATGTATCCTATAACTAATATACTTCATTAGTCCCCTTAATTAAAAGTGAATATACAATACAGTTCCACAATGTTTTAGATGAACTAAAACACTCAATTCAATTATAGTTAATAATATTTAGTATGATATGTTTTTGAGATGTTATGAATGAGGCACAAATTAAATATATGAACCTAGATTGTGGCATTCCATGTTGTATATCCAAGCCTTATGTTAGGTCAGGGTGTCAATTTTCTTACTGGAATAACTCTTTAATTTTTTATTTATTCACCAGTAATGAAGGGAAGGATATTTAGGGAATGATTTTTATTCATACCGAGTTAGAATACCATAGATAGTGTTTTAATAGTGGGACATGACTTATCAAAATTTATTGTAGTGTCATGGACCTCCTTTGAGATTCATTCATATAGGATGAAGTGGAATATAGTGAATTTGTACCATGAATCTTCTTTTACATCTAGGTTTCCATGTATTATCATAGAATGGTGATCATGTTTACTTCTATATGGAGGTATCTCTTTTTCAATTGGTTTGTTATCGAATATAGGAGGCTTAGGTTCCTAGGGTTAGTTGAAGAAGTGTAGTTATGATCTTAGGGGGATGTTAAGTTTTTGACACCATGGTTATGTCTCAAGTTCTTGTTATGGTCATTTGATTATGTTATAACTGAACAATCAGCATGAGGGACCTTAGACTATTCCAATTATGATTGACGTTGTATCTACCATCTCATTTCAATTAATTGATTTTGGTGTATCACATACATTTATATATTAATTATATTATTTTCATTTTATCCTATCAATTGAGTACATTTATGGAGTGATCTATGTAGATAAACTATTAGTTATGTGATTTAATTGGATTCATTGAAATAAAATGTTATTCATTGTGATGGCGAGACATCATCATTTTTTATATTTCATAATTTTATATGTACATTGTTTTTATTTTATCATAGGAATGGAACAATTGAATCATTATGACATAAAAATATTCTTATATCTCAACTGGTTATCATTAATTTCAATCAATTTATACTATTATACCACAACTATGGAGTTCAATTTATAATAAGTACATTAAAAAACTAATATTATTCATTTATAAATACATCTACCACAGTTTCCATTTGTTATTCAATAGTCTAAAGAGATGTTCCAAAGAAAATTTAGTTATATTTTTTAGTAATTTGATCAAAATTTTCTTTTGGAAATTCATTGTAAAGTCAACCAAGAGAGATAGATTAATGTGAGTAATAAAATTGATATTTCAAATGTCAGGGATCCCATGTATATTTGACCTTCAAAAATAACAATCAGAGATTTTTTGGATATAAATATTCAGTTATAGTATTTTAGGAAAATTAGTTATATTTGATTGAGTATGTTCACTTTAGGAAGTCAATTACTATTCCCCAGATGGTGTAAAAGTCATTTGTACATTATAAAAAGTACATTAGGGTGACACAAGAGATGATCAAGAGAATGTATCATTACCCATTTTTTTATAAAACAATTGAATAGATATGCATGCCTTTGTGACTTTCCAAGATTTCTTTAATAGTAGTTTGTTAATTTTTGAAATTAATTTCTTACCATATACCTTATGCTGATTTTAAGAGTATATATTATTTATAAGTGCATAATTAAATAACTTTTGGATTAAATAATGTTTAACCAATTTTTATAGCTCAAATAATTCTGGTTTACCATTCATACATAGATTCATTTATCGATGGGTTTTTACAGATATTTTGTGTTCTCCTAGTCGAGGGAGGTCATTATCAACCTATTAATATCCTTTAAATAACAAATATATTTATTTACCAATATTATAGTCTTCAAAAGTGTCTGTATTGTTTTAATGAGGTCCACATCATTGGTCATGTGATATATGGTGTAGGTGTATTAGTTGATCCTCATAATATAATGTTTGGGTTTTAATTATACTAAACCATAAATTTTTTTAAGAACTATAGATTCTTTGTACCCATAGGGTAATACAATAATATAATTGAATACTTACACTAATTGGTGTAATTTATTTTTTCCTTTACAATGATTTTTTATATGTTGTTATGGTTTAAATATTCTTAGTGAGATTTCAATCAGTGAAAGGGAAAAATGAATACGTAAACACATTTTACCATATGAGATCTAGGTAAGGATTATAAATATTGTTGTGATACATAAAGGTTTGGTATATTAGCTATTTTGATGCCTGATATGTATATTTTTTCATATGATTATAGTTAGTGATAGACAAACAAGAAAAATTATCTTACTCATGATCTAGATTTGGAAGTGTTAGTGTTTGTTTTGATATTTTTTCCTCATAATCTTATAGGAAAAAAGTTCAAAATACCAATAAACTATAATATCCATATGTATATCTTATACCAAATATATATGAACATATTTCACATGTCTTTGGTCGAGTACCATTTTTATTTTTTAATCAATATGGAATATACCTTAATGATGGATAATGTTGTCATTGATATGGAAATTAGGAAGACTTTGGTGTCAATCAGGTTGCTAGATATTACTTAGTTGGAGATGATGGACATTTTTTTGGAAATGTGACTCGATGATCAATGGAATATGGTAATGATCAACTTGATTACTATGAATATTCATTTCCTTGTCAATAATATAATAATGACTAATCAATTAAGTGACTCATATTCTTCATTTATAATGGATATTAAATAAGATTGGAATCCCAACCTGGTTATTCTCATAATTTTTATGAGGTTTTTGTGTGATTAAGTTAAGGTTTTGTTCCATAAAATAATTAAATAGGATACCATATAATATTTATAAAAAATAAAAAAATTTATTCCAAAATGTCGAGGAAAAATGAATCATGATGTTTATAGGTAGCGCAAGTGGCTTAGGATGAAGAAACACAATCATATTATAGTTTTAGAACAATTTAACATTATATAGTTAATCCCCAAGAACTAGTGACAAAAATTCCATATATATTCACTAAGAATTATTGAGTTGACATTGTATCAGGAAAAAGTAAATTTTTGGAATAGGATTTTTATGGTTCTAAAAGGAAATTATGTAGTGTTAGAAATTATGGATATATTATAAAAGGCTTCACACTTCCCCCTTATCTAGTATTATCGGTCTCTTGATGATATTGTAAGGTTATATATCTACGATATATTATATCATTAATGTTTAAAAATGTGCGAAATTTAGTGTTGAGATTCCGAATTAACATATCACCTCTCAATGGGATTGTAGATAGTGTTTGATACCTTTGTTGATTTAGAAACGATAAGATATCCCTTGACTAATCGGTAATCTAAGAAAACTATCAGAATATTAGATGAAATTAATAGATTTAATTTATAATATTCTAAATTCTAGTGGTATTAAATTATATGGATTACATATTGGGATATAACCATAGTTATAAATCTTTTATTCTGATAAATTCTTTTGAGAATTTAAACTACATATCATGATAATATCATTTGTGAATGTTGGAGGCCTGAAAACCTATTGTTATCGTGACATGTCTAGTATAACAGATAACATGGAATGTATTACTACTAATTAAGTACACTGATTACTAGTGTAGTAATATAACACATGTCTATATAATAAGACACCGTATTTTTATGGTAGGATTCTTGACATTTCATTATGTGTTTTAGGGTCAGAAATAACTTTTCATCATAGTTAGGGAAATATGGTGCCCAAATTTATGGTGATGTTTGAGATTTTGGGTTAGAAATGTATATTGGTATATAATTTTTCACTTCTATAGTTGTATAGTGAAATTCTTACTAAGTTAAATGTCTGTTCACCTAAGTATAATGGTATCCCTATTGAGTTGCGAGACTATAAGATATAGTGGCACAATTTATTGAATAGCTCACTGATGAGGCTTAATGATTCTTCAGAACCATATATAGGATGAATGGCCTTATGGTTTAAATTTTATAACTCTCATATATGTACACTACAAATTAAATTTATAATAAACATAATCATGTGTATGTCATTATTTTTGAGCAGTTAATGGTGTTTTATTGGGTCTCCATTTGGTGGAGGTTAGTTTTGAGAATTAGGACAAGGCAAAGCATTAAATCTATTATAGATTTATTGTTATACCTAAAAAATTGTTACAATATAAGGAAATATTTTCATATCATGGTCAAACAAAATTATACTGGTATTTATTGTTATGGAAGGAGGGGTTCACATGAATGACTTTGAGTCTTTTGAGAGTAATATTTTTTCATGTCACAACAAACCATGTAGTGGCATAGGGTATCACGACAGAGTTATGGTACCCAATGATTAAGAATCCAATATTGGTTGTGTTTCTTGATATATATCAGCTGTTAACATCATGTTTTACCAACCCATATAGGTTTCTAAAACATGATGGAAATTTATTGCATTATGATGGTCTGGAAAACCATTATTTAATTGTGAACCAAAGAAGGGATTCAAATGCTGACTATAGGGAACCTGCTGCATGGGTGACCATAGAGAGTTATTGTATAATAACCTAAATATTAACATTAAAATACTTGTTTAGGGATTTTTTTATAATTTTCTTAACAAAATTGAGTGTTTTATATATAATGAAATGTGAATCTATATTTTTCCTTATTTCATTTACCATATCCCAAGTCTAGTACACTCATAAGTTACCAGAACTGATTATCCAAATGGCCTAAATCATGCCTCCCTATAAGCCAGATGTTGTCAACTTGCAGTGAGTGACTAGGGCGTGTCTGTGGGAAGACTATTCCATCTCTTTAGAGAATGTAATAAAATTTTATCATAGATAATGAAAAATCAGGTTAATTAATAATAAAATGAATTCGTTGATGTATAAATAAAACATCTAGATATATATCACTAGTTCCATATATAAATGATTTCAATTCATGATACAATACAAAAAAGAAATAAATATACAATGTGTATAAAGTGTTGGAATATAAAAAATGCAATAACAAAATTATCCAAATACCAAAATCTATCTATAATTGTATCATGAGCGTAATATCATTCCACTACTCCCATACTCCATTCTAATAAAAACAGCCAATCACCATTCTCTAGACCATTGACTTTATCCATACCTGCAATCAAGAAGTATGTTTACATACCAATAGGCGTCCTAAACATGGTGTGAAATATACTCAGTCGACCACTGCCACAAATATCTTGTATGATCCATCAGTGTATATAAAATGATAGTGTAAATATATGGCAATGTAAAGTATAGATACAAACTATAACCCTATCATCTTGGGTTCCTCAAGGATCCCCACCTAATTGTACATAATTTGGCCTAATATGGGATATCTAAAATCATGTGTGACCATATATTTATATATATATATATACAAAAATATAATAGGATAAGTATGTATCTATATATGTATGAACATATAAATATATCAATAGATATGTATTACAATCCAGGGCCTGGTGTATACGAAGGGATTCCATGAGTAATTATAAAAGTCTCATTCTATAAATAATGGAATGAGAAAAAGAATTCAATTGAATATATGCATGTCATAATTTTTTTCTTTTCAATTAGTGAAGTGAAATGTCTTGTATAATAGCCTCTATGGGAACATGAAACATCATGTCCAATGATCAATGAAAAATGTGGTATGTCATGGCCAACATCACACATCAATGTAGCATGAAGCATCTTGTACGATACTAGCATTAACCATAAATCAATGTCCATTATACATGGGTGAGAAATAATTATAATATTATATCATATGTGCGTGTGTCTTTAACATTAGCTAATGATTTTTTTACCAACCCTTTAACATTTAATTAGCCCACGGGAGTAATAAACAATTTATGAAAATGGCCTATGACATGGTTGCACCATTTAATTTAATTTAATTTTATTTAATTTAATTCTATTTGTTCTAGACTGAATATGAATATGATATCAGGTGAGGAGTCATCTTAAACAATATGGTCAGCGGTCTAGTGTTTGCCCATAAGTTATCATTTCTATATATCATGCGTTATGCTGCAGAAATGATGAACATTCTAGGGATTCTATTAAAAATATAAATTGTTCTTAGTTAAATTTTCTTTTATGCTATAAATTCCACAATACACTCTTGTTAATATTTGAAGTTGTTCCTTTTGACTAGTTCAACCCATCAAGCCATGTTTAAAAAATTTATATGACCTTGTATATGCTTAGGTAACCAACCCACCCTCTAAATAATTTCAATTTAATTATTATAAAAACGCCACATAAAGGGTGTGATGGTTACATAATAAATTAAAAGTTCATAGTAATTTCATAACCATACCTCAAGGCATGTAGCTAGTCAAAAGGATCAACCTATGATAATGACAATAATGTAATGCGTACTTTCTAGCATTATAGAGAATTTAATTAAGAAAAATTTATATTTTTAGGGAAACATGTGGAAGGTTAGGCATTCCCAAATCATGATGCGTGATATGATTAAATGATAATATATGGATAAAAACTAAACCAAATACCTTATTGCTGTAGATGACTTCTCATCAGATATAATCATCATATTCAATCTGAATGGAAGGAATAAGTGAAAATGAAAAATGAATTTAAAATAGGGAATATTATATATCTTGGAAATATAATTTATGATGGACCTTTAAATGAGGGAATAAAAGGAGAGGATTAAATAGATTACATGTACCCTTAAAAGGAGAAAAACATAGAGTGATTCCAAGTCTAGATGGAGAACCTCGATCAAAGCGTACATGATATCCCTGAGAGAGCTTCTAATGGAGGAGGAGAAGTTCTATGAAATTTGGTGATGAAAAAGGAGGGGGATAGTCTTAATAATTCGAGGTTAAAATCAATAATTCAATCATTTTTAAAAGAAAAAAAGGGTTGACAGCATGGTTTTCCAAACAATGTGCCTATTGTGTGTGGGCACAATAACTATGTGGTACCAACCAGATGGGCTAGCCACATGGTTTTTTTAAACGACTCCCAAAACATGTGATCCCTATACAACACACCAGCATCAAAAATCAAAGACATTAAAACTCCCTTATGTGTTTTTAAAATACTCATAATCTATATATGGTTCACACATTTGGGCTACGCGGTTACTACTAACCATTAACCCTATAGAAGCTTGTCCAAAAATGGATATCTGGGTTATGAACAAGCCTCAAACGCTCCCAAACTCTTCATCAAACCATAAATCACTTAAATTTGAAGAAAAATAGAGTTTTATAATAAAATTTAACTAATTAATACCTCTCTAAATGGTTGATATATTGAAACCTCCTAAAATTAAGACAATGCATCCTAGGTTTCCTTTACTAGGGTGGTAAAATGTCATATGATACTAGTTTTGTCCAGTGGGAGTGTAAATATAGATATTCCACACAAGTCTAGTAATATAAAAAATCATTCAAGAATATCACCCTAACTATATGATTTTAACTATATCACAAATCCTTTATTCTTCAATCGATGATATGAATAGGAAAATCCCCAAAATAAGTATTATGATTCATCTCAATATCCTTAAAATCAAATGAATGTGAGGGGTTAAAATGATAATTTGGATGATGTGATATAGGGAATATTTCATGAATAGTTTGATAACTCTAAGGGAAGGAAACATGACATGCTAATAGTCCATCTCATTCCATGATCTTGAAATTCCAAATATAATGAGGTGACAACATCTTCTATTTCCAAATATTTTTATTACCCAGCCTTGGTTAAACATGCAGAAAGACATGATGTCCCCCTTACAATCTAGCGGATGATGATAATGATTGGTATTATAATTCTTATAGTACTGATCTATAACCCCATGTCTGTAGATATAATATACCATCTCTGATGTCTCCTGAAAGAGATGAGGTCTTATTAGCATTTCCACACCTACCAATAGCTACCACATGGGTGAACATGATGACATACCATATAAGGAATCATATGGAGTTGTTTGAATATATTCATAGACGCTGTTATTTTAAGATAATTATATGATAGGTTGGTTTTTCTGTTAATGACCTAAAAATAAAGGATGTGTGATCTAAGAGTATTCTCCAACAGTTTTATCATACACTTGGACTAACAATCAATCTATGTGTGATATGATATAATCAGAATAAAATGTGAACTTAGTGTATTTTGAAACCCTTAACAAAATAGTGATGTATACCGAGTGTCCTTCTCTGATATGATATAATAAAGAACATGATGATTACACATAAATTTTAAAACATAAATCCCCTAATATCATTCACTAAAAAGATCTTTCTGATTGGTGTTAATAGAGTGTCCTTTGGCAACCTATTGATGATCACCCATATTGTGTCACTGCCTCAAGTGGATTTTAAAAAAGACATCCCAAAATCCATATTTATGTCATCCTATTTCCACTACAAAATGAAAAGAGACTTAAGAAGTCCCATAGGAAGTTGGTTATCCACCTTCACAAGCTGACAAGTGAACATCATGTAATAAAACATGAAATCTACCACTTTATACCTTTCCACCAATACTATAAGAATACATCATGGTACATCTTGGGGAGTCCAGGTTATACTTCCAATTCATAAGCATGAGACAAACATATAAAATCTTAACATATGTACTCAGCTCTTAGACACACCCATGGATGTGCAGAATCTCATCCTCATCGATTACCCCACCAATAAGTGTGTGTTCTCCTAAGGCACTCTCTATCAAGACTATGACCTCAGGATAAGAAATTAGTCTCATCATTAATCAGTCAATTAGTGAATATGTAACAATTTTGGTTGTTAAAACAATATTCTTGTGATGATCCTGGTCTTATAAAGGCATATTAGAAAATAGTTCCACGAACTATCACTCACTAGTAGCCTACTAATCAAACTGTTTCATAGTTTTCTAGATCAGAGATTAAACAATGGAATTGCCTTTACAAGCATTTATACAATCTCAAACTCAATATAATGTAGGTATTCAACTGACCTTCATTTTCTAAAACTAATTTCACTATGAGTGGAAATATATTTTAAAATTTTATAATCATTGTATACAAATATTTATTCACCTAATAAATTGTTCCACCATTAACACAAGGTGTGAACAACATACACTAGATCAAGGTCATGCTTTAGGTAATTTCACTCATGATATTTTAATTAGCGAGACCCATATTACATTAATCGACCCCCTTAATATGAAGAACTCCCATATTGATCCTTGATGCCTCATAATATAATATATATCCTCTACTAGTGGGGTTTACTATAATTAAGAACAATTCTAAAGTCAATAACCTCTATAGCTCTTGGAAGTCTTTCTCACATGTTTCAGACCATAAAAACTCAAAATTGTTCTATGTTAAACCCATAATAGGTGACGTAAGGAATGAGAATACCTAAATAAAGAGCCTTTAATATCCATATAGCCCTATAAAAACTCCATATTTATGAGTCTCTCTTGGTATGATCTCAGGATACCACGAGCATCTCATTATATGGTTCATAAAATACTCTCGTGTCTAAGATAAAGATACCCAAAAAATTGAACATTTTCAATTGAAAAGTATAATTTTATAACTGTATAATATAGATGGTGCTATATTTCTATATTCAGAAAGATCTCAAGATGGTTGTAATGGTCTTATCAAGAGTAAGAATACAATAAGATTTCTTCCATGAAGATCACCACAAATGAATGCAGATACGAGTGAATGAACCAATTAATCAAAACTATGAAAACTACAGGTGTATTCATAAGATTGATCAGCATTACCAAAAACTCATAAAATCTATATATAATATGGAAGTACGTATAGGGTATATCTGAAGGATTACTGTGTACTTTATTATAGTATAACATCAATTAATTCATTAAGAACACTCGATCTCCATAGAGATGGTTAAAGATGTCATTGTTTTGGTAATGTATACCTGTTCTCAACCATAAGCTGATTTATATGTGTATATCCCACACAGTTCCATAAGGTATTGTTTTCATTCTTAGTGAATGGCTTATATGAACCCTAAGAGAATGTAACAGATCATATAAAACCATTATCTTAAAAATCATACAACTATCTATTTAGATATTTTTGTTCTATATGATGCATTTTATAGGGAGGATTAGATAATGGCACTACTCTTAGTTTTAGATCAATTGTTAAGATAATTCTCTCTTAGGAGGTAGTCTAGAAAATTTTGTTGGTGTGAAATCAATGAAAAAACCTACAATTATAGGTAAATATGTTTGTTTTACTATGTAATTATTCATAAATACACTAGTAATATGGGTTCACACTCTACACAATCCACAATGCTTAGGTATATCTCGGGTTTCCTAGATATCAAATTCCTTGTTATATATGTATTTACTACCCTTAGGTGATGGTAATGTAACACTAAATCGAAAATAAATAAATATGGGAATGACAATGTTCTAACATGTCCATTTTTAGAATGATGTCAAAACAAGTCACATAGAGGAAGAAGAACTTCAATAAAAAAACAAGTCTCCAACCTCAAGGGGAAAATCCTTGAATCTATTTATAATCATCAATTTTTTCCAATAGAGTATTTAAAGTGATTTTCCAAAATAATTACTCATTTTTTAGGGCCAAACATTTCACATTTCCACAAAAATATCATAATTTAAATCACCTGTGTTAAATAGTTTAGACTCTAAGGAACATTTCATTACAATTATACCTCATTTTGTAGAAGTCCCATAATATTATTCTACGGTATAGGCTATAGTTTATTAAATTGTATTTCAACATGACACTGAGACACAACCTGGATAACCTAATCATTGTTTCTCTACTAGAACAGTATCATATAATACTTCCCCGCCACGGTCATGTGCACCTCCTCGGCCAGATCAGCCAATAATAGTCCATATTTCTATTTAATGTGAAGCTGTTGATTCCTCTAAAAAACACAAGGTTTATGCATATACCTTATCATTAAGGACTGGGGATTTTTTTTTAAAAGAACTATATATGGAAAATTTTCTCCCATGCTCTATATTCAAATAGGTCCCTATTACATTTGGGCTTAGGGTTATTGGGATTCCCACACCAGTGATATATTATTCTACTATCAATTTGTGTTGTCTGGTTGACACTTACCCATTGAGAAGACTGAAAAAACTTCTTCTGGATGCAAGAATACTGATTCCACAGTCTTGGGGTTGAACCACCCTATCCAAAAATATAATATTTCCTAAAATTATACTCAATGATAAGGGATTAGTTCACATTTTATAAAAATATTATCAATAAAATGACATCTAATTAAGATTATATAGAATATAAAATCCCATTGTAATACAATCTCAATTTTAGTGGCTCATCCATAGTGTGAGTCTGCACAAAACATTGGAGCTCCATGAAATGAGAAGAATACTTTATAATAATAATATCAACTTGGTGAAGGTGCAAAAATTCCCCGAAAAACTCAGATATAAATATAATTGGGAAAAAGTAATCATATAAGTCCATCTAAAAATCCATCCAGACAATATCTTAACAATGAAAATATCAGGTGAAACCTTCCTTTTATTTCTTGTATGAATCACACAACATATAGTTTTCAATATTGACCTTCCTTTATGAATGAATTCATTAGTGATCAAATAAATATAGCATGTAATCTAGCCATGAATTACCATCCTAGATTCCACCGTCCCTATAGAACATAGGTGGATGTTGTTACTGAAACTAATTCATTTACTCTTCCATATAAGAAGAAGTTGATGAATTTCCCTTCATCGAGTACATAAACTATAGGAAACTCTCATGGAACTAAGCATTGTTTCCAAGCATAGGTATAACATGAGGTGTTGAAAGTGGTACCTTAAGAAATAATACTACATGATCAATGAGCAATAAATTTGGATTATTATCATCCCCATATTATAGATGATTAATTTAATGTCATCATGGTGGAATATTTCAACAATTTACAAACACACACCCATAAAAAATTGATAACATAAAAGGTCAAAGATAAATGAATTGGATAGTTACAACACATTTCTATTCATGATTTGAAAATCATATTTGGGCTCCTAAAACATATTCTAGGTAAATATTAGAATATCATTAAAGTCATAAAGGGTCTTCATACAACCCACAACTAAGGATGAGTTAGGTTCAAGGTCACATATCATATAATAATGTCCCCAATATATAGAGTTTCGATTGAAAGGTATTTCAGATAACACCATTTACATTGAAGTTTACATACCCATTTAATAGTAACTAGTGTTTAAGTATTTAAAAATCAACCTTTTCATGTTCATATATATATATATATATCCCGGTTTAGTTATATATGTCTTACATTCCAAATTTACAAAGTGCTATGGATTATAATTTTCAATTAGCATCAGATATAACATCCACCATCCTTTTATAATTGTGTAATTGTATGGATCACCATTCATAGTATATATAAGACTTAACAGTTTATAAATTTCAATTGAAATTAATTTAATTTAGACCACGAATGTTTCACATAATGTGACCCATGATCCATGGATCAAACATGCCATAATTTGTTAGTTAGAGGGCCACCATCAAGGAATATGGGAAATACCATTTTAGTTGATGTAGACACATTATATAAAAAATTTATCTCTATATAAGAAATCATAGTGAAATCAGAATATAACTATCAAGGCACTTAAACCATCCACATGAAACATAGGTAATAAAAATAATAAGATACAAGTATATATAATGGTATAACACATGACGTGTGAATCTCTACATACCTATGATGATGCATGTACAATTCTTCCTTACCATACAAGGCTAGGGGTAAAAGATAAATTCTTTAAATGTCACATCATAAAACTAGTGCATCACCCAATAGTGAAATCTATATAACATTTAATATAAAAATAAAAAATAAAAAATCAAATCCTAGGAAATTGGGATTTCTTTTTTACATGGGTATGATACTCCCCAACACAGGCTCATTACCAAATTCCAACACTTTTTAACGTCATGTATAAACAATTAAAAAAAATAGGACAAAAAAATATATCATGTTATAAAACATTGTTGCATCATGGAATCAATTCACTCGTAAGGAATCAAATCCAGTTTTCCACATGGTCTCTACCATACCTCCACATATGTTAGAGGTTTCCGACAAGTAGTGAGGGCCTAGGGTGTGTTTATAAGGGGACTATGACCTCTGGTCAAAGTGCAGAATAATAGTTGATGATATATAATAAAATAGAATAATAAATAATAATAATTTACTTCAATGTAGTAAAAAATAAATCATCTAGATGAATATCACCAGTGTGATATACAAAATATGTCATTTCAAGATGTTATAAAAAAAATAAATGGGAATTCGTCGGATACTGATAAATATGAATGCACAATACACTATACAAAATAAATAAATTCCAAAAATAATCTATATTATAAACATGATCATAGGATTAGTAATATTATCTTATACTCCATATTAATATATATAGTCAAGAATTAATAGCTAGACCCTTTCATTTCTTACTACCTACAACCATGAAGTCCGTTCGAGTACCAATCAGTGGACCAAAAAAGTTTTGAGATATAATTAGTAGTCCACTAGCAGTGGAGTATAGTATGATCCAAACAGTGTATATAAAATATCCGTTTGTAGATATAAAAATGTTAAATAGAAATTTATATTTAACAGAATTATCATGGGCTTCTCATTTTTTACCATCTTCATATACCTAATTTAGACTAAGATGGGATATCACTGATCCTGTGTCACCATATATACATATATAGTCATATTTATATATTTATAATTTTATAAGTTTATATATATATATATATGTGTGTGTGTGTTTGTGTGTGTGTGTGAGGATGTGTAAAAAAATATATAGATATATATAGTTAAGCTGTTATTTCTAGGATCCGGGGTATACCCAAGGTGTCCATGCATTATCATAAATGTTTCGGATTGAGGATAAGGGAACTAGAAAAATCATTTGATCATGGACAGAGATGACATAATATATGTCAACCCAATGATCCAATTGAGACATCATATTTAAATACTAGAAGGGGAACATGAAACATCATGTCCAACAATCAATAAATGATGTCAGACTTCATTCCCAACACAAAACATAATGGGATTCTGAATTGTTATGTCAAAAACTATCCATGACCATGTCTCAAAATTCATTATACCTGGGAGAGTAATAATAATAATATCCCATCATGTATTTTTTGATTTAACGTAATCTAGGATATAGTTTCCATCCATTTAACATTTAATTAGCCAAGGTCATAATCCAAATTTTAAGAAAAGGACATGTTACATGAACACACTATTCACATTCACTTAATTTAATTAACGTTCCTCAATTTAATCATCAATCATAACCATAATAGAGGGTGGTGTGGTCACATAAGAAATTATAAGGAAATAAGAATATAATAATCACACCTCAAGGGGTGTTCAAAGATAATTGGAATATCATCCAATAATAATAAGAGTGTAACCGGGGATTTCTATCACGACAAATAGTTTAATTAAGAAAAATTCATTTTTAAGGGAATTATTGGAATTTACTAAAGTCACAAAATCATAAGGGATGATATATGGAAATGAGAATTTATAGATAAACACTATTTTACCAACCTTATGGTGGCTAGATACTTCTCATATTGTAGAAATTTCTTATTAATGGTAGAAAGGAAGGAATCAACGAAATAATTTCCATAAAAATAGGTAATATTCTCTCACTATGAAATATCATTCATTAAAGAATGTCAAATGAGGAAAGGAAGGGTGAGTATTGAAGGGATTAATGGTATGATTCTTACGAGACAAACGATGAATGGTTACATGTTATATGAAGAACTAAACTCAAATCCTATGTGACGACTATAAGAGAGCTTCCAATAAAGGATGATAGGTGCAACAGGATTTAAGGAGTAAAGGGGGGGAAGTCTAACATAAAAAGAGATAAAATAAAAATTTCACCAATTCTAAAAGGGAATAGGGTTTTTCTACATGGCTTTCAAAACTGTGTGCCTAAACTATTTAGGCTCCCAACATAAGTAGAAATAGTCATGAAGTCTAGGTGCATAGCTTTTATCATTCAATTTATAGCCCATGTGGTCTCTGTACTACACAACTGCACGAAAATCCATGGTTCTGAGGCCTCCCATTAATGGTTTTTAAACATTTCTCCTCCAGTTATGGGCATCACAATTGATCCACACAGTTACTACTATCTATGTCCCATCACGTTCTTAAAGATATTTCCCTAAAAACCAAGTTCTTAGGATCCGAACAATCCCCAAAAAGACATAGAATATTCTTTAAGCCATTATGTACTTTCTTTAGGAGAAAAAGAAGGATTTATAATAATATTTAATGAATTAATACTACTATTAATGGCCCAGATTTTACATCATCAGATTCATGTCATACTATCTCTTCAACAAACTGTTATTCCTCTAGAATTTTTTATTACTTTTCAACCACATTCTGATACATGTTTTATATGTCCTAGTTGAATTATATATTAAATAATATAATTCATATTTTATATATTCAATGTTTATCATGTTTTTATAATTTATTTAATTATTATTTCCCTAATTTATGTTTTTTCTAGGTTTTAGGATGTCTATAGATCTATGCTACTTCATCTATAGTTACTGACTAAAACTTATTCCATTAAATTGATAATTGTTTAAAATAACTAATCCCTAATATTGTCACTAATTTCATGTTATGTTTGATACACCACAATTCCTACCATATAGTATAAAATCATAATTATACTTAAATTAATTACTTTGATCCTTATAGAGTTGGGTATGGTTGTGTAGGTCCACTTTAGACCCTTCAATAATTTTACATTATTGTGATGAAAAAAAACTGTATTATGCAATGACCACTAACACTCGATCACCTAAATGGGAATCATTAATTTTTTATGATATGATAAACCATAATTGGGATCCCAAAAACACTTTTGAAATAGGGTCAATATGTATGGGGGTAGTAGGCCTATAATATAAAAAATAGAGAGCATTATTGTTTTTCTATATCCTATGACCACATGGACTATATTGAGGTGGGTTTTCCTTGTCTGTAAGATTTTTTAACATGGTTTTTTATTCTAAGGATGTTTGGTCCTCCATGTTTGTTCTTGTGATATGTGACCCATCTATTAATTAATGCTTTTGGAAAAATATTACCATAATAAATTCAACTATATATATATATATATTTAAAACTATTTTTTTCATGTTATATTGTTTCTTTATATTGATTGGATGGTATGTCAATGGTGTCATGATCGAAATGTGGGGTCAATATTCTCATATATGATATTTTTCCAGTATATGTGATGTTATTCCCTCTAGATTTTATTTTTCATTCTAGGACTCTATGACCATTATCCCAGGATATATTTTAACTATTTATCTACTTATTATTATGGAATACATTATTCCGAATTTTATTTGGTCATTATTTTGGATGTAATCCCCACAAAATAGTATTTAATTACCTTGTGTCCTATTTAACATTTTTAGGGGATTATTTCTAAAATTAATTATTTTTTTCAATGGAATTAGGAATAAATACCATTTTGGGAGACTTCTATATATGGGGACATTAAAACCCTATGTATTTTTTTTTCTATTTGGATTTGATTACCATATAGTCATTTAAATCCTCCAGACTATAGACGTCTATCCTTTATTTGAGTCACTTCAATTTGGGTTATTACTTCATACTATGATCATACAGTATTTTCGTGATGTATTGATTCCGTTTACTAATATATGGATATTACACTCGATAATGATACTATGCTATAGAACATTTGCCTATGTATTGATGGTAATGTTATCATATGATCATTATATCAAAAGTTTTAGCTTCATATAAAAAAATAACAATGTATTGGTGATGTTATTTTTCCGAGGATTAAAAATAATTCAACAATACTTATTAGAATAAATTTTATAGACTATAATTATAAAACCATGAGCACTATGAATAAAAAATAAAAATCATGATAAGATGGAAATTATTAATACTTTAAACTAAGAATAAATTAATCCATAGTATCCATTTATTCTTGTTTATATTGATTTATGTTTTATGATAACAAATGAGGAATAATTAAATTATCATTATCTCTACAGGGTATATATTTGTTCATCCTAAATAAGCAATTGTATAAATTAGAATGTTGTTTCCCCTAATAATTCACATATCCATGCAATGGGGTAGACAAATTATATGGTAATAATGAATGGGTTTTATACAGGTTGTCTAACTATACACCTAGCCAATGGAGGGGGGGGATGTCCACCTTAGGATATCGGTGTGCATAATTGGAACAAGTCTTGGAAAACTATGTCGAAAAGCCATGTTCCCATTAAGAAGTGGGGTAGATTAGTTATGTCTCCCATGAGTCCTTAACCATTATTCCTCTTTTTTCTTCTCCCAATCAGGAAAATTAGAACCTATATCTCTGTGAGCTCTCCCTATTCATTTAATCTTTGAATCAAGATATCTTTATAATTTGAACTCAAAATCAAACATCATTCATCACATTGGAAGCCTTTCTATAAGGTCAAAAATCCTATTCATTTCTCATTTTCACTCACAATTTTGATGATATTTCCATGTGATCTAATATTGTTTATATATAGAATGTTTTTATATTTCTCAAATTTATTTCTAGTTCCATTCTAAAGATGATATCGGATGATGAGTCATCTACCATCATAAATTAGGTGGGATATCCCTTTTTAACAACACTCTATAGGTCTATATAATTATCCATCATGCCACAAACTAAAATTTCTCTATGCTCTTGTAAAACACAAAATTACATTAATTAAATTCATAGTCCATGATGAGATACTCTCACAGACCACTAATGTTTAATGAGGTGTCTACCTTGACTAGTACCGCCCCATTGGGTGTGTTAATTATATTTCGTGAACACATTATAAATTCCTATGAGACTAAAGGACCTCCTAGATAGGGTTTGATTTTTTAATATGACGTGAATGAAATAAGTCAAAAAAATATAAATTTTAAATGAATTGTATTAAACATTAATGGAAACTCAATTTCACTTGATCCAAGTTAAACAAAGAATTACGCCCATGGATAGTTGGTATTTAATGGATGGTGAGTGTCGTGAACATACCACTGGGATCTTTTTTAATTATCCAATGGTATACTCGTTATCTTTATGACTGATAAAAATTATATAGTGATCATATTAGACATGAATATGGTCACATAACTATAATTACATTAATGGTTTGGTAAACCCCAATTGATACATGGACTACCATTGTGGTTTTATTTAACTGGATCATGGAACACCAACTGATTCATTGATGTTCCTTCTATGTGAGAGACCACAGATGGATTCAGTCTTTGTCTTATGACTATGAGTTCCCCATCATGGAACTAAGTGTTCTCTATATTTTTAAAATTAAAATAATTTTTTAGATGAATCTATTCAAATTTATATTGATATTTGGGTTAAATTTAGATCATTCTTCTGGCTCATTTCACATTTCACCTCAAGGATACAAATGGAACATTCATAGGGAACTAGTAGAACCTTCCCCATAGGGGAACTACCAAGGGTATAACCATGTGGAATTCATCCAATATAATGATAATAACATCCCTGAAAATTATGAGACCTGACATTGTTATAATTAATTATGGATTCCTTGGTTATTTTACATGGGTATTGACCTCAAAAATATAAATCTAAAATTTGAAATCCTCTAAGACATTTTTGTCTTAGGATAAATTTGGTACTAGTGGATGGGTATCCCATGAGGAAACCAAGATTACAAGGTTTATTTATTCACTTCCATCATTTTGTATCCATACACACTTTTCATTATATTTTCCTAAAACATATATTGAACGACAACATTGGTGGGTTCCTATCAAGTTTAACTCACACACTATTTTGGACACTGATTGTGACCTATATGGACTTCATGGATATAGGTAGTGGAAAAGTGAATCACCCCACTATAGAAGCATGATTTTTAGTACTAATATGGATTATGATATTAGAAGAACATTCTTGTGTTAATGATGATAATGGATTTAAAGTTTTTACATTTTTGGGTTTTGTATAGAATGTGCTGTTTTATAACTTCTACCATGATTTCATTATACCATTTTATTAATTACATCATGACATCAACATTTTTTATATGATAATGATAACGGTTTATTTGAATTTTTTTTATTTACATGGATTATTTATCTTCCAATACTTCATTATTATCTTGATTATAATGATTTACATAGTATTCACCACTATGCTCCACTCTGATTATGAAGGTATAGTCTCCCCATAGTACCATTGTAAACCCTTTCAATTAATTAGTAGAATTTGGCATATGGGGAGGCTCAATGGAGTTGGGTTCATTTACATATGATAGATCCATGTATGGAATGTTACAAGTGGTATTATATAATTTGATTTCCATTTTATTACTATTTTGGAATGTTATAAAGGATAACTACACATGATGAAAATTGGTACTGAGATTTTTCTTTGGAGTAATTTACCTATATATAGGGGAAATCCTTTTATCTAGGGATGTGACTTTATCATTTGATATTTTTCTATTATCCTTGAATTAATTTCACAATAGGGCGACCCACATAAATTGTAGAATGTGTTATCATTATATATTATATTTTACCCTTGTCATGGTAAAACAATTGATCATTATACATACATCATTATAGCAACATGAGGATTATATTCCATGTATATTCCATGCCAAGTTTAAATTATTTCATTCATTTCCTGCATCATGTTGCAGTACCATGATAACTGTATATTTTGTTTCAATAACATTCCTATAGGGAGGATGAGATAAAAATTTTATTAATTAAATTTTCTACGTTCACTTGATTGGTGTTTTCCTATATCTTGATCAAGGAACCCCAACTAATAAATTATGAAATGTTTGATCCATAAAACATTGGCCACATGAGATAAAATATTAGTGGTTGAAATTAAATTGGTTCTAATTGATATTTATAAAGTATGTGGACCTCTATAAATTCTGAATGGCAATCCATATCATATGTCCATTAAAAAGTTTAATTGAAGTAACATGATGTACCGATTGAAACAAATAACTAACAGTGCATTATAACATGGAAATATAAGACCCGTATAAACAAGACATAATATATATATATATATATATTAATTTTTATTAATGAAAAGTGAAATGAAATTATATCTATTAAATAAGGATTTTAATTTCATCATAATGAGTGTTTTCCTAAATAACATAGAATTGAAAATCCATATAACAGATCCACTGCTATAAGATGTGAGGCCTTAAAATTAACCAAAAAATATTAGTTGTTGTTTGGAGTGTCACTCATATTCCATTACGATTTAGTAAATTACCAAGACCATGATTTAGAATTAGAAAAAGGTGTATTGAATATTTTTTAGGAAGTATGTCTCATGCCCTACTCTTTTACTAGAGATCATTTCTATTATCAACACTTATTTTGAGATTTTCATTTAGAATTGTAGATCTAAACCTCATCAAATGCCTTGGGAAAAACTCCATGGAGGTGTTGACGACCATGATTAAGAGGTTGCAGGAGATGCACCAAGGATATTACATCATGTATTTCCACAAGTGAAACCTCCATTTATACCTGATATTGGAACTAACACTTAGTTTTGAGAGTGTTTATTGTTTTTAGTGAATTCCATTCAGGCGACTACATGACCTGCCTTGACTATGTATGAGTAGATTCTAGGATTCTAGTAGCAACACCCACTTATCTCTTTGGGGGAAGGTGGACCCTAGGCTATAGAGTCATGGTTCAAGGATATTTTATATATCATTGTACATTTATATAGTTTTCTCAAGAAATTACAGGGAATATTTTAGCTTATTTGATTAGAGGGCTAGCCAAGAGGTGACTGTATGTTTTGACCCAAGTAGATCAACATGAACTTATGGTCTTGAGTTATTTCCAAAAAGTTTGATTCAATTAATTCATCCCATAAACCTTTATATCTGAAAACTCTAGTGTTTTTATGATCCTAAAACTGTTTATTATGTATCTAATGGAAACTGAAATCATTTCATAGAAGTCAAACATATCTTCATAATTCCTGGTGGGAATGTATTTACTAGAGATGTTTGATTTGATGATGATCTCACATACACCATTTGATCGCAGCTGAATGTGTTTCATTTGACTAATTTCATTGAGATGGTGAACTAGAACCTCGTACAAGAGTGTAACCTAACAAAATTTGATGTTCTAGGTAATGGTTGTTTAGTACCTTTGTTGGAAAGTTGGTTATTGAGCAGTAGGAAGCATCATTTTGAGATTCCTCATGGAAGAAGTAGTCATAGTGTGTTCCCCAATGGCCATCTAATATGTCAAAAATAATATAGAAAAAGGAAAAAAAATACTAACTATATTAAGGAACTTGTTGAGTGTTGATATTAGGGTAGTACATATCATTTTAAATAGATTTTTAGAAGCATTCTTCCACTGGAAAGTGAGTGGGGGTCTGCACCAACTCCTGGTTCTGGAGTTGGATCTGTAGCACCACATAATATAGTGATCTTGAGTACCACCTTCCATTTTGGATGAGGATGTTGAAATGGATGAATATTTTATATTTCTTATAAGTAGAACCTATATAACAACCCTCTAGGTATAGTGATACAGTAGCTCAAGGCTATAGAGAAATCTAATTACATAATATGCATTTATCTCACGAGAAGAAGAGTGTTGAGCCTTTTACAACAAAAGGTGTGACTTTATTATCATTTTATTTATTATTTTTTATGTTGTATAGGTATATCACACTCCTTCATATCTATGGATATCATGGAAATAATTGTCCTTGATATTGACTAATGTTTTGGAGTAATGTCTCTAGATACTGTGTTGTAATTTTGATAAGAAATTGTGCACTTATAAAAGGGGTTTCCCATTGATATTAGTGGATATCTCTTCTTATGTAATCAATTCATCATCTAGATGAAAACTTTAGGTATAACTCTTAATATATAATTATTGTTACGTTATTGTGCCTATGTATATTTCCATCACTTGAGGGTGTCCTTCACATAACCAAAGAGAGGAAACTACATTCATAATGGAGAATGGGATGTATAGGAATTATGATGTGTATATAAGCATCAATGGCTGGGTGGATTAAAATAGAATATAAGTAGTCTTTTTCTAAGTTATTAGGAGACAATTGAGGAAAAATTTCCTCAATTATTGGATCATTTCAGGTATTCCTTCCATGATTACTTTTCTAGGTTACCACCCATGAGAGGGGTAGTTTTCACTTTTGACATGATTTCTGTAGAAGAAGCAGTACATATATGACCTTATATGTGGGATATTATTAATATTTATGAACATAAGAGATATTTGGATTTCCTAGATGCTATGTGGTTTATAGGACCCAATACATCAACATGGTCTCCATCCATTATTGTTTCCAAGAAGAAGGATAATACCATTTTACTATGCATGGATTATAGGAAATTAACTCAGTTTATGGATATTAACTAGAAACATTTACCTCATATAGGAAAAATATTAGAACAAATATGATTTGTTAATGTTTTCTTAGGAATTGATTTGAGTTTGATTTATCCTTACGTATGAGATAAAATATCATATAAACCATATAATGATTTCTGATGAAGATATGGACTTTATTATTATTTTATAATATCATTTGTTTAGATATAAATGATGGTGTTTTTTAGACCTCATGAATTGGGTTCTCCACCTATACCTAGATTCATTTATAGTTGTCGTCATGGATGATGTCTTTGTGTATTTTCATACATAATAGAATATCAAAATACTCAATAACATTATATTATGTACATAGAGGGAGAATTTGTTTTATTTAAAGATACCAAAATTCCATTTATAGATTGGTAATAATCACATCCCAGGTCCCATCATATAAAAATAATGGGTATCTATGGATTTAGAGAATGTGAGATATGTGGTTTCATGGGAGTATCCCTAGAATATCTTTGATATATAGAGTTTATTGGGGATTTGATAGTATTATTAGTGTCTTATTTAGGATTTCTCAAACCTTGAAGAAACTATTATTGGATTTCCCAAGAAGAGTTTTAAATTATTGTGGTCTGAAGATTATGAAAAAGCCTTTAGAGAGTTGAAAGGAAGACTCATCTCAGAACCAATCATGATTCTACCAGATCTTGATAGAGATTATACATTTTATTGTGATGTATCAGGAATTGTGTTTACAACCATTTCATTTCTTGGCGATCAACTCATGGGGCGTGAGTCTCAACTGTTGAGACCACATAAGTGGAATTACCTAACACATGATCTAAAGATAGTTTTAGTTGTTCAGAACTTGAATTATTGGAGGCATTATTTTTGGGAAATAATTTCATTTAATATATATACCATAAAATCCTCAAATATATATTCACATAGAAATACATGATTCATAGATTAAGAAAATGGGTTAAATATCTTCATTAATTCTATTTTGAGATTATTTTTAGTTTTGTGAATGAAATTAATGTAGCCAATATCATTGCTGCAATATTCTGACGCAAGTATCTCAATAATCTATTAGTGAAATTAATATGATGAAATTATTTTATAATATGAATCAAGAGTTCTTGGAGCATCATGGGTAGCTAATACATATGGCTCTAGAAGTGACCTCATTAATTCCATATCATGTGAATATGAGACATATTTTTGATCACAAAGGTCTATTCTTAAAAGAGTGTGTTTCAAGTGAGGACTCGTCACTTGGCTAGATCATATAAGGGGATGAAATATTTCATTTTAATAGGAGTGTTAGGGTTATTATAGATGTGTAATAGGTGTCAATTCTAGAATAACATTCCACTAAATTGGTAGTAAAAACTAGAATCACCATGATGTATAGTAGAATACATACCCAGTATTGGTATCACGATATTAAAATAAAGATTAAGGGTTTAGTTTTTCGGTGTTTCACCTATCAGTAGGTGAAGGAGGAACACCAGAAGAATACTGTACATTTATTTCCCTTACCCATTACGCAATAGAAATGGGATGAAATCACAATGCATTTTGTAATAGGTTTTCCAAAATCCACTAGAGTAAATGATTATTTATTGGTTATTATGGATAGAATGATGAAGTAACCCTCTTCTTTCATATCAGGAAGAACTTCTCAGTGCTAGATCATGGGATACTTTATGGATCTAGGACTATACAACGTCATTGTGTTCCAAAAACAACCATATCTAACATGGATTTTTTACATCATGTATTTGGAAGGAGTTATAAAAGTATTTTGGTTCATAAGAACTTTTGAGTACAATATACCACCCTCAAATCAATGTTTAGTCTTATTTAATGATAATGGTTCTTGAGGACATGCTCAAAGAACATGTGCATAATTCCATTCGTTATTGGGAGAAACATTTAACGTAATTTGAGTAGACTTATAATAATAGATTATAAGAGACTATACATCTGGATTTATATGAAACCCTGTACGGTATGTCATTCCAATAACCTCTATGCTAGTTTGAGGTGAGGGAGGATGCATAACTAAGACAAACTTCTTTAAGAGAAATCAGATGTGGTACAACTTATCATAAAGCATATGTATATAGATCAGTCTAGGAAGAAGTCATATTACAGTCACCATCCATGACATTTAGAGTTTTAGATATCTGATTGAGACTTCTTTTTTGTTCCATGTAGAATGTTATATCAACAATTTTGGTATAAAGGAAAAATACCACATCAGTTCATTAGAAATTTCTTATTTTTGGAGTGTATCAGACTAACCGCTTATTAGATAACACTTCTTTATGATCAAAACATTATTATGGAGTTCACTCATGATAATTTTCATGTAATTTTTTTTCTTTTTTAATTACAAATTGGATGGTTTTACCTTTGGTTATATTTCTATGGAAATTATGGAATTTAAGATGAAAAAGGGGTAATACATGGTTATCACACGGTTTTCCCAAACCAGGTGCCTACGACCAAAAAATCATGAATCTTGTGATAGATGGGGATATCATGGATGGATCATGGTTTTCACACAATGCAGCTTATTTTTAGAAACTATGCATCCCTAAGAGGTGGTTAATATGTATGTCGCACAATTTAGCAAACTATGAACCCTTGCTCAAGAAACTTTGTGTGTAGTTTTTTATACCATGGAAATTTTAATTAAAATTCTTAAGCCCCACATATTTTACCCTCATTCATAAAAACTAGAACCTAAAGGTTTTTATTAACTTTTAGAGGATTATAAATAGATTCCAAGTCCTTGTGAACTTTGTTCTTGATGAATCGAGGACCAGATTGAGGAATCTGCACCTTTCTTGACCAAAAATCTATTCCCATGTGGATTCCTCTCTCTCTCTCATATCTACAATCAAATTAAATTGAATTTTTTGTTTCCAATTGTAATTAAGTTAGATATAATTTATGATATATCTAACTCTATTAGACATTAGATCTATGTTTTGGTTCTAAATCACATTCTACATTGTGAAATTATACATTCCACTTCAAATTGTGGATTTGTGATTTTTTGAATGCTCTTAAATGATATTGATGTGAGTGGTATAAATTGAAGATAAAATATTATTGATTATAATTTTGTATTTTAATTTTTGAAATTTCAATTTCCATATTTGGAAATCATATCTTGAATTTGGTTAATTTGTTGGTTAATTAATTGACATAATCATGTGATTTTGAGATTGATAAGATAATTGGATTATGTAAATTTTCAATTAACGGGATTTCATAATTGGTTAATTGGTGGGATATGGAATTGAATGATTAATGTTAATTATGGGATGGTAGGGTTAATATTAAATGTTTAATGGTTTATATGATTAAATGTTGATAAATGGTTTATTGATGAATTGTTCATATTTTACAATATGATTAAAGTGAAGAGACATGATTAAATTGAAATTTTAAATTGGAAAATTTTATTTGAATGTTTGAAATAAGGTTAGTAATGATCAAACTTGGTATATATGTAATTGTGAAATATGTTACTGTTTGATATATGTGATATTCTAATATTGTGATATTGTGATATATATGATATATATGTGTGGGACGTGGACTGATGCTTCAAAATTCCATATGTGATTCACTAATATAAATGTCTATGATATTGAATGATGATTAAAAATTTTATATGTGATAAAAATGGGATGTGGGATAGGGATTGATGCTTTAAATACCCTTGAGGTTCTTGACATGGAATTCTAGGCCCAAAATGCTGGCATTGGACAATGTTTTGATGTAGCCATGATATAAAACAGAAATGAAATGATAAATGAAAACCCATGAGTTAGGTGATATGTATTAACCCATGGGAATTGTTCAAACTCTAGAATGGTCTGAAAATGGTATTTATGATTTTCTTTTCATCATTATCCCATGTATTTTATGTGGTTAATTAATGAAAAATGAAATGTGGTAATTTTATACTTTGTTGTACTTTATTCTTCATAAAACAGCAAACAATATTATAGATTAGATATTTTTTTATATGCTGCTGGTGGTGGAATACTAGGTTTTACTCACACCCTAAATAGGATACTTGATCGATACCAAGATAGACATAATGTTTGTAAGACGTGATAATGGAAAGAGCTGTAAGTTATATGTCTAAGTGGGGAAGGATTGTGGATGAGGGAACCAGACATGATGTCAGAACCTTCTTGGGAAGTTTTATGCGTGTCTTCATTTTTGAGTTTTATTTGGACATTTAACATATATATGGAATGAAATATCTACTATCTTTGTTTTGATATTTTATTCATGTTTTATTCATCTTGTGATACCAGTATTATTCTAGTAATTGTTTATATATTTTTTTATTTCCATTTTATTTATTCTATTGTGATGATTTTGATAAAGAGGAAATAATGTCTCCATATTATATATCAGACCCTTCATTCTAGTCATAATCCTATTGATTATAGGGAGGAAAACCTATGGTCACATAGAAAATCGACTCAGGGCTTCGACAAAATGGAACCCGGGTTGGGACATTACAAAATGGTATCAAAGGAAGTGGTTTTATTTTATTTTATTTGTTATTACCATTTTGCCAGGGTAGTGAAGATACTAGAATGAGCTAGAAATTATTCAAGAGCTCTTGCATCGGAGTATCTAACCCATGCATGGGGTTAAAACCAAGTACCTAGTTTGGGATTGTTGTTATTGATGTTTACTGTAATAGTTGAATTGTATTTCCCTAGGAGTGACACACTTGTAGTGTGATGTTGTTGTTTTCTGATATTTTTTGCAGCATGGACTAGAATGTTTTGAGTGTTCTATAAGAATTAAATATTCTATTCACATTTGAATTGTTGTGACATGGATCATTTTAGGAATGCATTAAAAAGTATGTTTTGGTAAAAATTGATTAAATGAATGGTTAGTTCCTTGTTTTGGTAATTATAATAAAAATAATTCCTACTAGGTAATTTGAAAACATAAAATGATGAAAAATGTTGAAATGGATAAAAATTTTTCTACTGAAAACATTTTTTATGATAGTGTTTTACCTTAAGTGAACCTTGTCCCATGTGAGGGATGGTTGAGGTTAGTGATAGTGCCTCATTTTAGATCATGAGGTAGGGAATGGGGGATGTCTTGATGTAGATTTTTGTGAATCCCTCTTATATAAATATGATAATATCATGTTATATGTCCCAATATGGTTGTTTGTAGTTGTAGAGATATTCTATAATGAAGATGCATAACGATAAGAAGACAAGAGGACATTGTGGGAGATATACAAATAATAGTAAAACCAGAGGCTCTTATAGTGCTGGGTGTAGGCACTCTATTGGAGTTCAATGAGACCATTTTTTTGATTTTCGACTTTTTTAGAAATATATTGAGAGAATGTGGTGAATATAATGTCCTACATGGAACAAGTGTTCATGTTACAACACCCTTCAATGTTCACAATATAGGGTGGACCTGAGGTAGTTGATTAATGGATTGAGTCTATCCAGACAATTTTTTATCCCCTAGAGACTCATACTGAGAAGATATTCATGATGGATACATACATGTAACATGGTAAAGTGAAGCATTGGTGGGGCCTCCAATTTCAAGATGGGAAAGTAGAGAATATGATATGAATGTAATTTCACAAGAGGTTCTTGGAGCACTTTTACCATAACATTCTCATGTAGGAGAGGGAATCTTAGTTCATGAGGCCGACTTAGGGGAGTATGTGCATAATGGAATATTCAAGTGACATTATATATTTGTAGTGTTTTGATCCATGATTTCTAGGGGATGAGGAATCTGCAACGAACTATTTTTAGGATGGGATTAAATGTGAGATAACTTCTCATGTTAACATATTTCATCTTAAAACAATTTAAAAAGTGGTTAGAGATGCTCTCATTTCTGATGATAATATAAAGAAGGCTTTTCCATGGAACACAAGTGGTATATGCTGGATGAAAAGGAGGTACATATTCTGAGACAAGGTAGATTCACATTGAAAATGTCAAACTAGGTGATAATATGTAGAGTGGGTAGGGGGAAGGATTAGTTACATAGGAACTTATCAAAGTGACCTTCCACTGGTTTAGTAAGAAGGAACACCTTCGTAGATTTTTCACATAACCACTTGTAGAGAGATGATATTGCGGTAGGATGTGGAATATATAGTGGTTTTGTAAGAACCCCCAACAGCAGGGTAGTGATAGATTATCTTGAAAGAATTAGAGTGCTCGATGGGTGTCTTCTACTGTATATATGTCTAGATGTTGTAGTTATAATGGTCATGGTGGTTAAGGCAGTGGGCATTGTAGTTTCCATAAAGAGGGCCCATATTAGAAGAGTTGTAAGGGTCATGGGACTTAGACTATATCACAAGGAAGAAGAGAATAACTATTGCATTCTGTTTTACCTACACCTGGGGATGGGGATGTTGGACTATTGATAAAGAGAGGTACAATTATTGTGTCTTCTAAATTTTATAGTGAATTATTTGATATTGGTTCCTCTCATTCCTTTATATGTATAAAAATTGTTAATGGGTGGAGTCTGAAAATTTAGTTCGTGGGTGGGGGCTGATGATCAATACATAATTGAGAGTATAGTAAAGAAAGATCTATTTTTACATGGGGTTCTCTCTATCTTAGGGAGTATAGTTTTATTTGGGATCAATATATCATTGAAATTTCTTTATTTGAATTGATTTTGGTGATGGACGAATTTGTATCATATTGAGACTACATATATTGTTACAACAAGAGGGGGGATTTTTTTGTTTCTTGAGAATGACAGTTACACATTTTACGAAGAGTGGGATATTCAAGAAGGCCATGCAGGGCTAATTCACCAGTAACTAGGGGATATAACCACAAATGTTGCAAGCATGTGAAGCATGATGTCTTTACTACCATGGTGTATATGTTTTAGGATGTGATTCTTGAAGACATCCCAGGGATTCCACATGAAATATATGTGGAATTTATAATTGATATAATGCATGAGGATGATCCAACTTATATTACTCCTTATAAAATGGAACCAACAGAGATTCAAAAGCTTAAGACACAATTAAAAGATTTGCTGGATAGAGAATTTATATATTAGAGTATGTTTCCTTGGGGTTATCTAATTTTTTTCCAAGAAGGCTAATGGTACTTTCCACTTTTGAATTGAATATCGAAATTTGAACTAGATTATAGTGAAGAACATGTATTATATTTTCAATTTTGATGATATATTTATCTAGATGAGCAGAGCTTGTTTGTTATCCAAGATTGACTTGAGATCAGTGTATCATCAGTGTAGTGTTATACCTTCTTATATCCACATAAAACATACTTATGTAGGTAAGGAAAATTTGAGTTCATCATGATTCCATTCGAGTTGAAGATTACTCTAATAGTGTTTATGGACTTTATGAACAAAATATTCCATCCTTAACTAGACTATTTTGTGGTAGTGTATGTCGATGACATCTTCGGGTACTCAAAGACTCGTGATGTTAATTCCCAACACATTGAAATTATCATGACTATACAGAGAGTGAATTTTCTATATTCCATGTTAATAATGTAAAAAATATGCATTAATTTGGTACATTTCATTGGATATATCATCTTAGATGAAGGTGTTTTTGTAGACATAGATAAGGTCCAGGTTATGGTTTCTTGGGAGAATCATAGAATGTATTTGATATCCACTGGTTTATGGGGTTAGCAGGTTATTATTTGATGTTTATCTAGGGATTTTCCCTATAAAATAGACCAATTTCATGCTCTAATAATAAAGGATTAAATTTTTAATGGTCTAGAGAATGTGAGATTTTTTTCTAAGAGTTTTATAAGAGCTCAATACTTCTCCAATGTTGATCCTACCCTAGCCATGTGAAAAGTACATGGTGTTTTTTGATTTATTTTCTAAATTAACGGGAGTAGTGTTGATGCCTGGGGATTGAGTTGTGGTGTTTGGGTCCAAAAAATGATGGTCAGATGAAATGAATTACCCTACGCATGACCTCTAGGTAGATGCAGTTGTTTTTGCCTTAATGTTATCGGGGAATTATATTTTTAATGAAAAATTTATTGTGTACACTATTCATGAAAGAATAAAGTATATCTTTTCATAATGAGTTTTATACCAGTATTAGTAGAGATGGGTTGAGTATATGAAATAATTTTACTTTGATATAGTATATACACATGGGGAGGGAAGTTATTTTTGAATATTAATTGAGTATAAAGGCAAAGAAATAGGTAGTTCTGTAGTCTAGATCTGAGTGGAATATGATGACTTTTCTAGATGAGATGAATGTTTGGATATAGGAGAGACAAGTGAAGATGAGCATCATATTAGTGGTTTCTTATCCCAAAATCATGAGCTAGAGTAGAGAGATATAATATTAAGATTTATAGTTTATTTCCTCGAGGGAAATTTTTGAAGGTGGATAGTCACTTTAAGATTGGACTATTGACGAGGATGTGGTCATCAATTATTAGGGACATGTAGTTATGACTATGTGTATGAAAGTGGATTTGATACATGGATTTCATTTCTCTATGTGAACAATGCATCTGGGTTGGTCCAAAATATACTATGGCGCACTTTGATAGCATTGATGGTTGATAATGAAAAAGGATATTGTAAGGTTTGTGAAACGATGACACACCTATCAATATGTGAAGGCTTAGCGTCGATGACTTGTTAGTTTACTACAACCATGTCAAATTTTTGAATGGATGCACAGTGAACTTACTAGGTACATTTTGGTGTGTCTCCCAAGGAAACCGTAGAAGAATTATACTATTTTGGTGGTTGTGTACTGATTGACGAAAGTAACACATTTATTGCCTATATTTGAGATAATATCATTGGAATAATCGTGATAGTTGCATGTTTGGGAGATAGTCTATGTAAATATGATGCCATAGATTATAGTTTCAGTCCATGAGTCTCACAATACATTACACTTATAGAAAGGATTGTGGAAGGAATGTGGTGTATATGTATTACCAAGTATGGACTTCCACCAATAGACAGATGTGAAGTTGGAGTGTATTATATAGGTTTTGGAAGATATTTGGTGGGAATGTGTCCTATACATTAGTGGGTCTTGGGAGAATAACCTAGAACTAATAGATTTCACTAATAACAATAGTTATTTTGTGGATATTCATATGGAACAATATGAGGATCTTTGTGGTAGTCCATGTAGATCACCTATATTCCAGATGGAGTTAGGTGAGTTAGATTTTTTGGGACCAAGTATATTATATGAGAAATTTGCGCAGGTTCATCATATTTGGGAATGTAAGGCTAAAGATCACAGTAGGCCGAATTCATATGCTAATAGAAGAAAACAAATATGTTTTAGAGTTGGTGATTTTATTTTCCACCTAGTTTTTCTTAGTTTGGGTCCACAGAAGATTCTTATATAGGGAATTTGGAACCCAGGTTTTTTTGGAACTTCTGAATTTGTGGATAGAATCGGATCAATTTCATAATAAATATATATTTTATAGTGGTACTATTATATACATAATGTTTTAATCTATAAAAAATTCAGTGTTATGAACCCAAACCTTCTCCTGTGAACAATGTTGATAATGTTGTGTTTGAGACTGATGTACCATTTGAAGAGAATATGATGCATGTTACGGATCACAGTGAGAAAGTATTATTGTGATAGATCATGCCAATAGATCATGTTTTGTGGCAACATGGATGTGTTCATGAGGAAAAATAGGAGATAGAGGTTGATATGCGAGAACATTGGCTTGATCTTTTTTACATTAGAATCTTATAGATACTTGGGAGTACGGCATGAGGATGAACTGTTATTGTGTGGGGATATTGTAAGATCACAACCTTTATTCATAGACGACTCATGCTCACTTGTAGGTGTGAATTTTTTCTTTTTGTCAGTATATGTTGTTTGGGTTTTACATTGGGGATGTTCTGGGAGAAATTGGGGAATTTTTGAAGGAAAAGGGCAGTGAATGGTGGGCACACAGTTTTCTAAAACTATGATCCTAACCTGAGAAAACTAGGAAACTCCGAAAAGGGGGGATTTCCTGGATGGAAGATGGTTTATAACACCATGAACATTTTTAGTATAAACCATGAACCCCTAATAAGATAAGGATGGTCAGTGCACATATTTTGGAAAACAAAACACCATTCCCCAAGAAACCATGCACTTAGTTTTTAACCTCTATGAAATTTGATTAAAATTTATGAAACCCTCATATTTCACCTTGATTCAACCTAAATCGAACCTAAATTTTTTCCTCAAATTTTGGAGGCTCTATAATGGATTCCAATGTATTGTAAACTCAGTTCTTGATGAATCAAGGACCATATTAAAGACTCTGCACCTCTCCTTGTAATAAATTTATTCCTTTAGGGATTCCTCTCTCCCTTGTCTCTCTCTCTCCAGATTAAGTGAATGTTCTATTCCCCATTTTTATGGCGTTCCATCTAGGTTATGATAGATCTATATCTATTTGATCTTATATCTTGGTTTTAGTTCTATATCCCAATCATTGTTGTGAAATTATATGTTTCACTTCAATTTATTGATTTATAGTTTTTAAAATGCTCATCAATGATCTTGATGTTGGTGGTGTAAATTTAATATCCCATAATATTTATTATAATTGTGTGTAAAGAATAGTGAAATTGAAATTTCCATGATTGGAAATGTCATCTTGAGTTGGAAAAATTCATTTATGGAATAATGTGATTATTAGATTGATGGGATAATGAGATTATGAGATTGGTCAATTAAGTGGATTGTTTAGTTAGTTAGTTAATGGGACATTGTAACACCCCGACCCAGTTACCTAGAGTCGGTGCATTATTACATAACATTGGCATGATCACAAGAAAGATCAAATCTCGAAAGACCGATTGGTTTAGTAGCCTTGGAAACACTAGATATATTTATAAAGTTTTACATTACATCATAAAGTGGAAAACTACTACAACAACATATTTTCTCCATATTACACACTCATATCCCCACATAATATCCCTGTAGGTCATTCATAATTTACTTCTTCACTTCCTTGGAAAATAAAACATAGAAAAGGGGTGAGCTCAAATGCCCAGTAAGGATAACAATAAAGTGGAAACTTTCAAAAATAAGCATAAACATTTAAGGCAATGTATAACTAAAACAAAAGGCTTTTAAACTTGAACTTCAACATGGTATGGAAAAAGTAAAATTAAATAATTCCATTTACTTATTCACATGGATATTCTACTAATCGAATAATCACATGCAATATCAATAACCACTTTCATAATGATGGAATGCATAATGCCAGACTATCAAAACCACATAGACAAGGCCTCGTGCCAAGACTACAAATAAGATTTTTCCAAGGTCTTTTTCCAAGACACTAGTTTGTCTCATGAGACCTACCGATGCATCGAGGATATATAGCGGGCTCCACCCGTCACATATTATGTCCAATGCATTCCCATATGAAAAGGTTTAAACATAACATAAACATTCGTATTAAAACTAGCAAATGAAATGTCAATAATTTCACCATAAACTATGAATGGTATAAAAATTGCACATCCACAGTCAAACATATCAAAAAAACTTCAATACAATATAGAAGTTTTGTATCATAATAAATCAACTTCAAATAAGCGTAAAATCCATCAAAGGATGTTGATATAGATGAAATATAAACTCTTTTTAGGGAAATATCTCTTTCTATTTTGAAATCATTTAAGAGTCATATATTTATTAAATAAGACATTTTCTTTGAAAATATTCTTATAAGCTTGTAAGGGAAGCATCGATGATTTTATAATGGCGGAAAATAACCGCACCCGCCATATAAGTTAAAAAAAAATTCTTACCTTAATTTTGTCAAAAATGTTTTGAAATTCATTTTTAAGAAACATGGATGTGGATGATAAAGAGATCCCAGTAGATTATTACGTATAAACAACCTCATATAATGAAGAGATTGTGAAATAACCCTTACCTTCTACTTTTCCTTGGTTGGGGTAGGTTAACCTCCTGTATAATAGTGAAATAATAGTTATTAAATTTTACAAGAATCATATGTATTAATATGATATCATATATGATCTTTTAACATTGATTTGTTAATAATATCTTAGAGTTATCGTCGTTTTGGGTGTTAACTTACTCGTTTTCTTTTATATGTTTTGTCACATAAGCCGTGTTTTTTATGGATAGGTTGTATCTCATTCATATACAGAATGATATTGAGTCCTTAAACATTATTATTAATCATCAAATGAGAATTATACTTGAATGGATACGATGGAGAATAAATCTCATCGCGTTCGTGGAGACGGTAGTCCGTACGTACGTATGAGGGACAATATCATTTTTTTGATATTAAAATAATATATAATTTGATAGTATATAATATATACAGAATTATTATCATGTTATATTTATTATTTACATGAGTTACACATCATTATTATACCCATCCAAATAATAGTATATTGAATAACAATTACACCACAACGTGGAGATAGTAAGCCGTACGTACGCACGTATGGTGACATGTTATTCAAAGGGTGGATAGAATACGAAATATGGTTGTACCATATTTATAATAACATCACAGTATATATATGATACTGGAGTAATTATTTTAGAATGGTAAAAACAAAGGAGGAAGAAGTGGAAGAAAAAATGGAACTTGGAAAAAGGGTGGTGAAATCATTACCTCTTCTTCGAATTCTTCCTTTTGATTTGATCAAAAGGGCTCCTTAGGTTGGATTTATGATCTAAATAAGGCCTCTATGTTGTATTTAGGGAATTTGGGAGAGTAGTTGGGCAGATTTTGGCCGATCCAAAAGGCTTTGAAGGTGTGAATAAATGAGAAGGAGGAGTTCCCTTTTATAAGAGGGGTGAGGGGCACCTTTGGAAAAGCTAGACATATTAATTTATAATAGATTCATATTCGGTTTATAATGGCTCCAAAGTTGATTATTTAAATGTTATGGTGGGTATGGGTCTAAAACTACTCAACCAATATAATTTAGACAGGTTTGGGTAATTATATTAACCTTATCTTTAAGTATTGACTCTATGTTAATTAGTTTCACTTTTACAATGTTTCTTTGTATTTTTATATTATGTGGTTAATAAACTAACTATATACATCCAAGAGACCCCCCAAGTGGTCCATTAATGATAAAAATATCATGATATAAGTCTATTGGCAGAACCGTAGATTTTTAGGAATTTAATATCAATTAATATTATAATATTTGTTTTAAAAACGCTTTTATGTCAATTTGGACACTATTCAATAGTTGATTTTTTTGAAACTCATAACAGAATTATTACTTCCAAAGAAGTTAACTAAATCAATACTACATTGTCATAGTAACCTAGAAAATTACTTTAGTTCATAAAAAGTCTCAAATTATATTTATTTGGGTATTTATAATATCAATTATTCTAATTTTTCATTAATTAGGTAATTACTGCATCATCATTGTGTCATATATAAATTAAATTACTTAATGGATTAAAATTATAAATAAAATATCATTATGTAGGGAATCGTTTTATCTTTCTAATGAATATTTATAGTCGAAAATACAACATATATAACCCTATGTAAAAATTATATTTCTAAAAGATATATGTTTGTGTCATTTTTGTATTCATTTTAACTTAATTAAAATTAAGTGTCCCTATCACCTACAAGTGGCTCCATGGGGTCCCGAAATCGGCCCAAAGATGGCTATGGTCTAACATGTATCAACCAATATGGCTAGGACACGTTTTAGGGTAATTTAGTATTATTATAATATTATTTGTTAACCCTTATTTACCGGATTTACCCTTAACCGTAGTAAATAAAATATTTACCGAAATAATTATTCAAAATGTCTAAAAATAAAAGTTACCTATTTACACAATTTGAACATCCTGATTCCAAATATGGAATCCATTTTTCCAAATTCAAAACACAGAAGTGGTATAAATTAATTTAAAATTAATTCCCGTTGTTAAAACAAAAAGCGTGTTTTTAAGAGATAATAACTATCAAAAGATTGATACTTGTTTATGTCCGATTTAATTATAAAATTATGTCCAATGACCAAAATTTTATTAAATGGTAAAAATATATTCTAAATATAATTTAAAACCACTCAAATTCATAATTTATTACTATTAATTATTTTGATTAAAAAAGTTGTTTTTAATTAAAATTTAGTAATTTTCACTATTTATCAAAATATTAATGTTATCTGAAAAGTACCGAAATTTCACCTTAGGCTAAATTCGATATTCCGAATCCAAAAATGAAGTCCATTTTGAAATATAGAATATATATAATTTCAAAAAGTAGGTATTACTATTCATAACAGCTAGTTTGATTGGTTATGGTGTGTTAGAACTCAGTGTTGCGTACAACACACGCTATCACATTATTCAAAGAGAAGCGTAGCGTAGAAGCATGGGGTGTTACATTCTTTCCTCCTTCAAATAATTTCGTCCTCGAAATTTCTAGAATACTTATCACATGAAAAGACTCGGGTGGTTCTTCATCAAAAGTTCCTCGGGTTCCCACGTTGCCTCTTCCATCTTATGGTTTCTACAGGAAACTTTTACCAGACGCGTCGTCCGGTTTCTCACCACTGGTTCCCTCATATCAAGAATCTTGACGGGCTCTTCACAATAAGACAAATCGGGTTCCAGTTCTAATTCTTCATAGGTGAGTACATGCGTTGGTCCAGGCATGTATTTCCTCAACAGAGATACGTAGAACACATCGTGAACTTTGGAGAGACTTGGCGGCATTGCTAATCGGTAAGCTACAACCCCAATTCATTCTAGAATTTCGAAAGGTCCGATGTACCTGGGACTAAATTTACCTTTGTTACCAAAATGTATGACTCCCTTCCATGGATATACCTTTAGGAAAACATGATCACCAACTTGAAATTTCAAATCCTTCTTTCGATTATCGGCATAGCACTTCTGCCTACTTTGAGCTGCTTTGATGTGATTTTGGGTTAACTTCACCTTTTCCATTGTTTCCTCCACCAGTTCTGGACCTACAAGTTTTCTTTCACCAACTTCATCCCAACAGGTTGGTGTGCGACATCTCTTTCAGTATAACACTTCATATGGTGCCATCTGAATACTCGAATGGAAGCTATTGTTATAGGAAAATTCTACCAGAGGTAAATACTGATCCCACATACCCTGAAAGTCAAGTGAGCAGGATCTCAACATGTCTTCTAAGGTATTAATAGTCCATTCTGATTGTCCGTCTGTCTGAGGGTGGTAAGAAGTGCTCAAATGAAGTTCAGTATCCATGGATTTCTGAAGACTTTTTCAGAATCTTGAAGTAAAATGGGGATCACGATCAGAAACAATCGAGAGGGGTACTCCATGAAGTCTCACAACTTCATTAATATATAGTATTGCTAGACGTTCCAGCGGTAGATCTTCTCTTATAGCAAGAAAATGTGCTGACTTGGTAAGATGATCAACAATAACCCATATTGCATCATTCCTTCTAGGAGTCTTTGGTAGCCCCATGACAAAGTCCATCGTAATATTGTCCCATTTCCACTACAGCATGGGAAGAGGTTGCATGACTCCTCCAGGCTGTTTCCTTCCGGCTTTCACTTGTTGACAAACCATACATCTTGACACAAAATTAGCAATCTCCCTCTTCATGTTGTCTCACCAAAAATGTTCCTTCAAATCTCTATAAATTTTGGTGCTCCCAGGGTGTATAGAAAAATTGGAACTATGAGCATCATCCAGCAATTCCCTTTTTAGATCAGGTATATCGGGAACACAAAGTCTCTTCCCGAATTTCAAAATTCCATTTTCATACACAAAGTCTCTCAATCTCCCATCATTCATAGCTTTAATCTTCTTTTGAAATTATTCATCATCAGTCTGAGAACTCTTAATCCTTTCTAGTAAAGATGGTTTGGAAACCATTTGAAAAAGCATTGATGTTTCACCTTCCCTGGTTATTTCCATGTCCATCTTCACTAGATCCATCAAAATTGGATCCCTTTCAATTCTCATCACGTTCAAAACTCCATGGTCTTTTCTGCTCAAAGAATCTGCCACCTTGTTTGCTTTCCCCGGGTGGTAGTGTATTGTACAATCATAATCTTTGAGTAATTCAAGCCATCTCCTCTGCCTCATGTCGAGTTCTTTTTGTGAGAAAATATACTTCAAACTCTTGTGATCAGTATAAATCTCAAATTTTTCACCATAGAGGTAGTGCCTCCATATCTTCAAAGCAAAGATCACAAATTCTAACTCGAGATCATGAGTAGGATAGTTTTGTTCATGAATTTTCAACTGTCGTGATGCATAGGTAATAACTCTATCATTCTGCATAAGGACACAACCAAGTCCTTTCTTCGATGCATCACTATAAATAACAAACCCATCATTCCCCAATGGTAGAGTCAATATAGGAGCATTGACTAATCTTCTCTTTAGTTCTTCGAAAAATTCTTCACACTCTTCTGTCCAAACAAATTTAACCCCTTTACGTGTGATCTTCGTTAATGGGTTATCCAATCGGGAAACATTCTGGACAAATCGTCGATAATAACCTACTAAACCAATAAAACTACGTACCTCAGTTATACTCGTAGGTGCTGGCCATTCTTGGATTGCCTTGGTCTTAGAAGGATCAACATAGATTCCATCTTTAGAGACAATATGGCCTAGAAAAGAAATCTCATGAAGCCAGAATTCACACTTGCTAAACATGCCATATAATTCATGTCTTCTCAGAGTCTTCAGGATAATGTGCAAGTGATTTTCATGATCTTCGTAGCTTTTGCAGTATACCAAGATATCATCAATAAATACCACCAAAAATTCATCTAGATACACCTTCAAAAATCTATTCATCATATCCATGAATACAGAGGGTGTATTAGTCAATCCAAAAGGCATTATAGTAAACTCGTAATGCCCATACCTGGTTCGAAATGCTGTCTTCAGAATGTCTTCCTTCTTCACACACAACTGATGGTATCCATATCAAAGGTCAATCTTTGAAAAGTATTGAGCTCCATGCAGTTGGTCAAATAAATCATCAATTCGAGGTAAGGGATACTTGTTCTTTATTATTATATCATTTATCTCCCTGTAGTCGATACATAACCTCATATATCCGTCTTTCTTTTTAACAAAAAGAAAAGGGGCTCCCCATGGAGAAACACTAGGGAAAATAAATCCTTTATTAATCAATTCCTATAGTTGTTTATTTAGTTCAAAAAATTCTACAGTGGACATTCTATAAGGGGTCTTCGATATAGGCCATTATCTAGGAATTAAATCAATGGAAAACTCAACTGCTCGTTCTGGATGATGTCCAGGTAAATCTTCCGGAAACACATCTACATATTCTTTCACAACAGGTACATCCTCTATTTTAACATTCCTTTCTCCACCCATAGTAATTTCATTCTCTTCCTCCCCAATAATTGAATTCAGTTGAGCTACTGGGGGTGGATCTAGATAAGAATTAGGTGGTGACGATTCTGATCTAAAGATAAGGTGTTCCTTATCATCATCATCAAAAATTGTAACCTCTTTCTTCTTACAATAAATCTTCACATCATAGTCCGATAGCCAGTCCATACAGAGGATTATATTGAACTCAATCATAGGTATGATGATGAGATCAGAAGATAAAGAACATTTATGTGCTCTAATGGGGACTGATTCACATAACATTATTGCAATGATACTTCCCTTAGGAGTTTTAACTAAAAACTCCCTTGTTAAATCAAATTAGAAATATCTAATTTTCTTAGAAAACTGGGAAGATATGAAACAATGTGATGATCCAGAATCAAATAATTCATTTTCTAAACTTGAGGAAACCATTAAATTACCCGCCACCACGTCTTTCGGAGCTTCTACCTCAGCAGTAGTGATAGAATATGCTTGGACTTGATCCCTTGTCCTTTTCTGAGGTAAGTTATTTTGACACTTAGGACATTAATTTGCATAATGTCCCATCTCCCTGTAATTGTAGCCTTGAACGTTGGTGGCTTCCTTCTTCCCCTTTCAATCACGAGTTTGGTGGCCTTTTTTACCACACTTGTAACAGACTCCCATTCCCTTCAAGAAAGTACTGGGGTGTTTATTCCCACATTTACCACAGGATGGATATTCAACCTTTCCCTTCGTCCCCTTATTTCCATTCCCAGATTGATCAGAAGGTCTCTTCTTCTCTTTCTTTGATTTAAAGTCATAAGACTTAGAGAATTCCTTTTCGGTCTTGATAGCACATGAGACAATGTCTTCGTACGACGAGAAGGATTGTGATACTAATGCTCGACGGAGAAATGGTTTTAACCCATCAAAGAAACTATCAATCTTACTTCTTGGGTTACGTATATAATCTCCAACATACCTTGCTAACCTTGTAAAGTTAGCCTCATACTTTACGACATTCTCATCCTCCTTCTATCTTAGACTCAGAAATTGCCTTTCCATATCTGCTCGATCGTCGCGAGGAAAGTATTTTTCTAAAAACAGATATTTGAACTCCCTCCATTTTATATTTGATACTTCATCATCTTCCTTCGTATTTTGAATCAATGACCACCATTGATTAGAATCTCCAGCGAGGTGGTAAACTGCCATGACAACTTTTTCCCTTTCACTACTCCCCAAAGCCTGAAATATTTTCTCTAGGGAATTTATCCATTGCTCAACTACTAAGGGATTTGTACTCCCATTGAAAATTGGTGGTTGTTTCCTCATGAATCGATCTAACATTGATCCTCCATGCTGCGGATCAGGGTGCTCCATATGGGTAAGGTTATTATTCAAAACCTGAGTGAGTTGTCCCAGTATGGTGATTAGCTGATCGGCACCAGTTGCATCACCAGCTCCACTATAATTATCTTGAGCAGGAGGGAAATCCCTACATGGAGTGCATGCATTGATACAGTTTCTATTTCTTCTACTAGGTGCCATATCTAAACAATGGCATAAACTAGATCAGTTTATGAATCAAAATACATAATCCCATACTTATAAAACACTTAACATAAATTGAACTATTTATGGATATAATCCATAATCATAAAAATGTTTTCATTGAGGAAGTATATACTCATAAACCCTTCATAATGATTTGTAAAGAAAATGAGAGTTATCCTAAGCATATCCCCCGGGAGTGTCGTAACCAAGAGTGCAGCAAGGCCCATTATCGTGCACCAGTTCCCGTTCGAGTCTAGCTCAAAGCGGTGTTTTCGGGTTTTACCCCTAGGTACATCTGTGCCAGAGCCGCCTCTACCTGCTCGTATCCATACAGGGATGTATTTCTCAGAAAACTCACAAAATCTCTACAATACCAAAATTTTAGGAAGTTCTTCTATACTAATCCTCAAAGTTCATCTTAGGTCTACATGCTCTAATCAGAGTTTACCTAAATCTAGCTTCCAAGGTTTGTACTAAACTTCCTCTGATACCAACTGTAACGCCCCGACCCTAGTTACCTAGAGTCGGTGATTTATTACATAGCATTGGCATGATCACAAGAAGGATAAAATCTCGAAAGACCAATTGGTTTAGTAGCCTTGGAAACAATAGATATATTCATAAAGTTTTACATTACATCATAAAGTGGAAAACTACTACAACAACATATTTTCTGCATATTCTACACTCATATCCCCACATAATATCCCTGCATGTCATTCATAATTTTCTTCTTCACATCCTGGGAAAAATAAAACATAGAAAAGGGGTGAGCTCAAATGCCCAGTAAGGATAACAATAAAGCGGAAAATTTCAAAAATAAGCATAAACATTTAATGAAATGTATAACTAAAACAAAAGCCTTTTAAACTTAAACATCAACATGGTATGGAAAAATTAAAATGAAATAATGCCATTTACTTATTCACATGGATATTCTACTAATCGAATAATCACATGCAATATCAATAACCACTTTCATAATGATGGAATGCATAATGCCAGACTATCATAACAACAAATCCAAGGCCTCATGCCAAGACTACAAATAAGATTTTGCAAAGGCCTTGTACCAAAACACTAGTTTGTCTCATGAGACCTACCGATGCATCGAGGATTTATAGCGGGCTCCACCCATCACATATTAAGTCCAATGCATTCCCATATGAAAAGGTTTAAACATAACATAAACATTCGTATTAAAACTAGCATACGAAATGTCAATACTTTCACCATAAACTATGAATGGTATAAAAATAGCACATCCATAGTAAAACATATCACAAAACCTTCAATACAATATAGAAGTTTTGTATCATAATAAATCAACTTCAAATAAGTGTAAAATCCATCAAAGGATGTTGACATAGATGCAATCAAAACTCTTTTTAGGGAAATATCTCTTTCTATTTTGAAATCATTTAAGAGTCATATATTTATAAAATAAGACACTTTATTTGAAAATATTCTTATAATCTTGTAAGGGATGCTTCGAAGATTTTATAACGGTGGAAAATAACCGCACCCGCCGTATTAGTTAAAAAAACATTCTTACCTTAATTTTCTCGAAAAGGTTAAAAAGCAACTTTTTTGGAAAACGACGAAAAGATTCTTTTATAAAAATCTTATAAAAAGTAAAACAAGGGTATAAATGAATTTAACCCATATTCTAGTAAATATTAAAAATGTTTTGAAATTCATTTTTAAGAAACATGGATGTGAATGATAAAGAGATCCCAGTAGATTATTACGTATAAACAACCTCAGATAATGAAGAGATTGTGAAATAACCCTTACCTTGTACTTTTCCTTGGTTGGGGTAGGTTAACCTCCGGAATAATAGTGAAATAATTTTTTTTAAATTATATAATAATCATATGTATTAATATGATATCATATATGATCTTTTAACATTGATTTGTTAATAATATCTTCGAATTATCGTCGTTTCGGGTGTTAACTTACTCGTTTTCTTTTATATGTTTTGTTACATGAGCCGTGTTTTTTACAGATAGGTTGTATCTTATTCATATACAGAAGGATATCAAGTCCTTAAACATTATTATTAATCATCAAATGAGAATTATATTTGAATGGATACGATGGAGATGAATCTCATCGCGTTCGTGGAGACGGTAGTCCGTACGTACGCACGAGCGACAATATCGTTATTTTGATATTAAAATAATATATAATTTGATAGTATATCATATATACAGAATCACTATCATGTTATATTTATTATTTACATGAGTTACACATCATTATTATACCCATTCAAATAATAATATATTGAATAACAATTACACCACGACGTGGAGACGGTAAGCCGTACGTACGCACGTATGGTGACATGTTATTCAAAGGGTGGATAGAATACTGAATATGGTTGTACCATATTTATAATAACATCACAGTATATATATGATACTAGAGTTGTTATTTTAGAATTGTAAAAACAAAGGAAGAATAAGTGGAAGAAGAAAGGAACTTGGAAAAAGGGTGGTTAAATCATTACCTCTTCTTCAGATTCTTCCTTTTGATTTGATCAAAAGGGATCCTTAGGCTGGCTTTCTGATCAAAATAAAGCCTCTAGGATGTAGTGAGGGAAGCTGGGAGAGTATATGGGCAGTGTTTGGCCGAACCAAAAGGCTTCTAAGGTGTGAAGAAATGAGAAGGAGGAGTTCCCTTTTATAAGAGGGGTGAGGGGCACCTTTGGAAAAGCTAGAAATATTAATTTATAATAGATTAATATTTGGTTTATAATGACTCAAAAGATTATTATTTAACTTTTAAGGTGGGGATGGGTCAAAAAATACTCAACAAATAGAATTTAGACAGGTTTGGGTACTTATATTAACCTTATCTTTAATTATTAACTCTAAGTTAATTAGTTTTCACTTTTACAATGTTTCTTTGTATTTTTATATTATCTGGTTAATAAAATAACTATATACATCCAAGCTACCCTCAAGTGGTCCATTAATGATACAAATATCATGATATATGTCTCTTGGCCAATTATTAGATTTTTAAGAATTTAATATCAATTAATAATATAATATTTGTTTTAAAAACTCTTTTATGTCAATTTTGACAATATTCAATAGTTGATTTTTTTGAAACTCATAAAAGAATGATTACTTCAAAAAAAGTTAATTAAATCAATACTAACATGTCATATTAACCTAGTAAATTATTTTGGTTCATAAAAAGTCACAAATTATATTTATTTGGGTATTTATAATATCAATAATTATAATTTTTCATTCGTTATGTAATTACTGCATCATCATTGTGTCATATATAAATTAAAATATTTAATATCTAAAAATTATAAATAAACTTCCATTATGTATTAAATCATGTTATATTTATAATGAATAATTATAGTCGAAAATCCAACATATATAACCCTATGTAAAAATTGTTTTGCTAAAAGATATATGCTTGTGTCATTTTTGTATTCATTTTAACTTAATTAAAATTAAGTGTCCCTATCACCTACAAGTGGCTCCATGGTATCCCAAAATCGACCCAACGATTCATATGGTCGAAAATGTATCAACCAATAAGGATGTGACACGTTTTAGGGTAATTTAGTATTATTATAATATTATTTTTAACCCTTATTTACCGGATTTACCCTTAACCATGGTAAATAAAATATTTACCGAAGTAATTATTAAAAATTTATAAAAATAAAAGTTACCTATTTACATAATTTGTACATCTTGATTCCAAATATGGAATCCATTTTTCGAAATTCAAAACATAGAAGTGGCAGAAATTAGTTTAAAATTAATTCCCGTTGTTAAAACAAAGAGTCTTTTTCAGAGATAATAACTATCAAAAGATTGGTACTTGTTTATGTCCGGTTTAATTGTAAAATTATGTCCAATGACCAACATTGTATTAAATGGTAAAAATATATTCTAAATATAATTTAAATCCACTCAAATTCATGGTTTATTACTATTAGTTATTTTGATTAAAAAAGGTTTTCTTAATTAAAATTTAGTAATTTTCACTATTCATCAAAATATTAAAGTTATCCGAAAAGTACCACAATTTCACCTTAGGCTAAATTAGATATTTCGAATCCAAAAATGAAGTCCATTTTGAAATATAGAATATATATAATTTCAAAAAGTTGGTACTACTATTCATAATGACTAGTTTGATTGGTTATGGTGTGTTAGAACTCGGTGTTGCGTACAACACACGCTATCACATTATTCAAAGAGAAGCGTACCGTAGAAGCTTGGGGTGTTACAGACATACAATTGATTGATTATTGGGAATTATCGCATTGTTGGATTAAATATGAAGGGTTAATGGTTTACATGATTAAATTTTGATAAATGGTTTTCTGATGAATTTTTCATATTTTACCATACGACTAAAGTGAACATCCATGTGTAATTGATAATTGAAATGGGGAACATTAATGTGAATGTTTGGAACATGTTTAATGATTCTTAACTTTGGTGTATAAGTAATATTGATATATGTGATAGTGTGATGTATGTGATATTTTTTATAAACATGATATTACTATGTGGGACATGGGACGATGCTTCAAAATCACTTATGTGATCGACTGATATATGTGAGTGGGACATGGAATGATACTTCTAAATTCTATATGTGATGGAAATCAATTGTGGGATAGAGACTAATGCTTAATATTCCCATGGGATGTTATACACAGAATTATAGACCCAAAATATTAGAGTTGGACTATGGTTCAAAGTATTCATGATATGAAATTGAGATGAAATTATAAATGAAAACCCATGAATTATGTGATCTGTTTTATTCCATGGGGATAGTTTAGAGTCTAGACTGGTCTGAAGTAGGTATTGAAGGTTTGAGTGTCCTCATGAACCCATGTTTATTATGTGGTTAATTATAGAACCATAAAATGTGATGACTATTTACTTTCTTTTTACATTATTGTTTAGAAAACTGCATACATTGTTATATATTAGATACTGTTTTAGAAACCATTGGTGGTGGCCTACTGAGTTGTAATCACACCCTACTCATGCTACCTGATTAGTAACAGAATAGAATTCTTATTTTCATGCTAGGTTAGGGGAGGGAACTAAATGAGAAGTGGTTGAGTTGGGATGAAGCTTGGATGAGGGAACTAGATGTGATGTTGGGACCCACTTTCTATGATCTTAGTGTGTTTTTATTTTTGGGTCTTATTTATACACTTGAAATATATATGAAATGACATATATAATTTATTGTTTTCGATAATTTTACTATTTGAGTAATCATGTGATACTGTTGTTATTCAGGTTATTGGTTACATCATTTTGTTATTGTCTATTTATTTTTACTACTGTGAAACATTAATTAAGAGGGTATAGTCTCCCCATGTTATATATTAGATCCTCACTACTAGTTGGTAGCTTTTGGCATATGAGGAGGCATGCATGTGGTCATGTACAGAACTAGCTCGGGGCATCAACATGTGTCACCCAAATCCAGACATTACAAAATACATATAAATATGGGGATATGAATTGAATTTTTCTTATTTATTAGTTTCATAATTATTATTTATACATGAACCATGTCCTTATTCCTAACAGGGTTGTGTTAAATTATGACTATTATTTTGAGTAGTATATTGTTTCTATTCTGGATCCTATAATGAAGGCTCCTCGAGGTAGCTCAGTTTCTCTTATTTGAGTGTTGTGGATGCACAATCATGTATAGGATGAGACTTGCGACTGAGAGGCATAAATTAATTACTCATATAGTTATTTATAGATTATTATCAACCACCCTCATTTGTAAAATTTAGGGAGGAGTTGTTTTAAAGATGGTAGGTTTTAACTGTTCACCGGCTGTGTGAGGGGGAGGGGTTTCACCTAATGCAGTGGGTGCTTATATTGTTTTGATTTCCATACAGTCAAATCATTAAACCCTAAAAAAATTGTGAAATCACATTTATTACCCTGTAATCTTTAACCATTCATATCATTTTTTATTCTCTGATTCTCACTAAAAATATCCATCATACATGGGAGCCCCCTCCCTTTCCAATTGGAATCAATCTATCTCCCCCATCCAAAGTTTTAATAATTCACCATTCATCATGTTGCAAGTATCTAGATAATTCTAGGAATAATATTCCCTATTTTGTTAGTTTCTCTCACCAAAATCGAAATTATTTTATGAGAACTAATATAGTATATTACTAGGGTGTTTTCACAAATATCTGATTCATTCAATTCTAGCTTGAATTCAAAGCTAATATCAGATAAAGAGTCTTCTACTTTCATACTGTAGGTTATCTATCCCTTTTACGTAAATTTATTAAGTTCTATATCATGCATCATCATTCCAAATTCTTAACATTCCATGTGATGATTCTAAAATATGAAATTCTATTAAATAATTGCCTCTACATTGATGAGATAACCCTATACACCCCTAACATAGTAAGAGGTTTTCTAATTCTACCAATACACAAACCATGGGTGTGTTTATTATATTTCCTTGACGCTTTATAAGTTACCATGGTACCAAAAAACCTCCAAATTTGGTTTAATTTTTTATTATGATTTAAATTAAGTAATTGAATAAATTAAAATCTTATATGAATTGAATAGAATGTGAATGGAAATGCCATGTCACTTGTGCAAGGCCCCAACCTTAAATGATACACAATCTTGAGATAATTCATTAGTTTACTATAATTCACATTAATGATCTATTAAGGTTTAGTGATTTAGAGAATTATATCATAACTCATACATTGAAATTTAAATATTATAAGTAGACACTTCTACTCACTATCCAATTTTTTCATAAAAAATACTCTTTAAAAAGAGACTTTCTATAGTTGGATTTTTAAAAAGCATGACTTTGCCTTGATCCCGTCCTTGAGTCTATTATTTTATAAGTCTTGTGAATTTTTTTTCAAAATATCAAATAACCATAAAAATATCAAGAAAGTGATTAAAATAAAGAATAAAACTATTAGTCAATAAATATTTAAAACCTATGAAAACATTTTCAAAAAATCATACCTTTCACGTATAAAACAAAAATAACATAGATTACATCATGTAATAATAAAATTCCTTCAAAACTTTATAGAAATCATAAAACGTAAAGGTAACATATGGAGTCCATATCATAATTACATTGTAGCATTCACAACTACATAGTGAGTAACCTTCATGGTTATGTTTGGAATACCCATCATAGTACATTCCCTAAATTTTTAGGATACACTTTAACATTTACCTCTATCGCATTAACATATTCATTAGAGATCTATCACGTGATCACACTCTCTAATTTTGTCACTAAACCACCCATATTTGGTTTATCATGTAACCACCCCTAAAATTTACATATACCATTACATAATCATAACACATAAAGGAATGAAATTATCAATATTTCACTAATCAATCACAAGAAATAAATTCACGATATTTAAATATTCAAAACTATTTAAAAAATTTATTTAATGGAATTTTGAATCCATGTGTCCCATACCAGTTTGATAAATTTAAAAGAAAATAAAGAATTAAAATTTTAAAATCTATATCTCAATATAAATAAATCTTTAAAACCATTTTTAAAATATGGACATTAATGAGAAATATTTAGATGAATAAATCGATAAAATATATAATACAATGTTTTAGTTTTTGAGTCTCTAACCAATTGAGAAATTACTTGAATGAAAATAATTAAAGAAAAAAATTAAAAAAGCATATAATATCATGAGAATAAATATATTCGTGATATAATATGTTATAGGGAAGTATATACACAATATAAAAAATAAATTGGCTCGTAACTACCGATAAGTCTCACCAGAATGTAAATTGAGATAAAATCTCTTACAAAGATCATATCATTAGATTAAGAATAAATAAATGACTTAATTATGTTTGAAAAATATAAATACACCAAATATAAGTGGGAATTCAGTGTAAATATATCAGTGGTAATTCACCCATATTCTTGGAATATGAAAAACCAAGGACATGGTTATTGAACTCAATGAATGGATATTGAGTTACAATTCCCCTTATCATGAGTCCAAATCATCATGAACTCTCATTGTTCTTCCAAAATAATAAACAAATATTAATTTATACTTATTTTATAACTTATTTAAGGTTTATTATTCCTTTTAAATGACTTATTACCATGTTATAACAATTACATAATTATTTAAGTTAATATCTGCCATTTTGTCGATATTCAGTACATGAGTAAAAATGAACATGTTTTGATGTAAATTGTCCTTGTAGTAAAAATTAAATAATATCAAGAATGATATTAATGATTTAAATATAATATATATCCATCATATATTCATTTATAATAGTTCATAATAGTTGAAGATAAGAAATGAAATGCACCGTTCATCGAGAGGGTAGGTCGTACATACGTATGAACACTATTATAGTATTTATACATTATGGAAAGCATAATGGCATGTTGTACATAAAAATATCAGAATCATATATACAATATAAATATCATATATATCATATATAAATAAATTTCCATCACAATGGTCACCATTAGAGGTGGTAAGAGAAATATGAACAATATCATTTCGTGAGGTGGTAGTTCATCGTACACACAAACAATAATTTTTTATCCATTAGAGGGAGGTGTGTGTATGTGTAGGTTAAAGAATTCTCATAAAAACATCCTATTATATTTATTATAATATTTTTTATGTAACAAAATAATAATAAGATCATAGGGAGTGGAGAAGGAAAATAAAGGAAATAAACTTGAGAGAATATGTTACCTCCAAATTGGGGAACTTCTTTATATTTGGGCCAAAAGGCTTTCTTGAATTGCATGTTTCCCAAGGTAAAGATTCTCAGAGGAATGGAGGGATTCTAGGAAGAGTATTGGATATAGATATTACGAAGTAAATGGGTTTTTAAGAGTGATATAAAGAGGATAAGAAGTTTCCTTTTATATAAGAGGTGAGGGGCATATTAGAAAAGTCTTGAAATATTAAAATATTATAAATTCAATTTTGTTTTAAAATTCCCCAAAAATAATTTATCTATAATATAATTTAATTTTGGTTCTAATAACCATCATAAAATAATTGTTTGAAAGGTTTTGTATATTTTTTAATCCTTATCTTTTTGGATTAAACCTTATTTTACCCTTTTTAATCTTATTGTGATATCATGTTATTTACACATTTTATGTTAATGTAATTACCATATCATGTAAAACAACTGAAGAAATGTCATTTATGACATATTTGGACTTATATTAAACATTTTTACAAATATTAAATTTTTAGTAATTTAATATCATTTAATAAAATATTTTATTTTTTATGTTCTGAATTATGTCAATTTTAGAGACTATTCATACATGAATTTTTTAAATTTCATAAAAAGTTATTTCATTCTAATTTATTGAATCAATCATAAAAAGGCATATTCACCCAGAAAATTAGTTTATGATATTAATTAGGTCAAAAAATATTTATTTTAATATTTATAATATCATTTATTTGAATCCTTTTTAATGAAGATATCACTAAATCATTATTGTGTCATAATTAAATTTATTTATTTATTCTCCAAAAATTATAAACAAAATATCATGAAGTAGTAAATAGTTTTGATTTATAATGAATAATTATAGTTGAAGAGATCACTTATATTACCCCATATATTTTTTTAGTAAAGAGATACATGTTTATGTTATTTTGCAATTTACATTAAATTAATCATTATAATATGTCATTATAACTCTCAAGTGGCTCCCAAATGCGAAAGGTTCAACCATAGGATGCTCATGTTCTGAAATATCTTATACAATAGGAAAATTACATGTTTTAGGGTAGATTTATATTGTTATAATATTATTTGTTTACCCTTATTTACTTGATTTTCCCTTTAAGCATGGTAAATAAAAAATAATTAATGAAGTTACTATTCATAATGTCCAAAAATTAAAGGCACCTATTTACAAAATTTATAACTTATGATTAAAAATATTTAATATATTTTTCCAAATACTAATCACATAATACATAGTAATAAATTTAAAAATAATTTCTTTTGTGAAAACTAGAATTTGGGATTTTAAGAAGTAAATACTACCAAAATATTGAAACGTGTTTATGTCCAATTAAAATGTGAAATTAATTTTAGTGTCCAAAATTTGATTAAATTATATAAATATATTCTATTAATAGTTTTAAAAAATTAAATATTATGAGTTAACATTATAAATTATCTTGATGGAAAAAGTTATTTTCAATTTTAATTTAGTGTATTTTTACTATTCATCAAAACATGACAGTTATTAAAAAATTTCAAAAATCCATCCAAAGTAAATTTTTTATGTCCCGCCTCTAAAGAGGAAGTTTATTTTGTAAAATATATCATATATTGGTGTCAAAAACTAAATATAAAAAGTTTTCACCCTAAAAAATATGTAAAACTACATTTAAAAAAAACTTCTTTTATCTGAAAAGTGCATTTGTTCTTATATCATATCCAGAAAACATATATGATGAATTTAAAAACATTAAATTTAACATATATAACATATGTTTTTCATTAAATAAAAATCAACAAAGACTGACATGATTTTATTAACACAATTATTCTTTTAAAATAGGTTTTCATAAAAACATATTATTTATATTTAATTTGTTTTTATTTCCATTTATAATAAATTTGGTAACTAATGAATCATTAATTAATTATGTGTAAACCATATTTTCGTAATTCATTTGTTACTATTCATTCATTCCATTCCAATGGCTAGGTTATAACAGTAACACTTAAATAATAAAATTTTGTAGTTCGTTTAAGATCGATGTAGCGTATACTGTATTATATTGAAGTTAGTTTTTCTTACATAGAAATAGGGATGTTACATAATTCCTCAATCATGGAAATTTCATCCTCTCAATTTTAAAATTTGTATTCATAACTTCACTAGGAACCGCACATCTGAAAAAGGGTAAATAAAATTAACACTTTAAATGAAAGAAAGAGATTTACAACGTCACTAGAGATAACACATACCAGAGTTCCATGTAGGAAAACATTGACATGGTAGAGGAAAATTACCATAAAGTACAGATGTAGTGTGATAGAAAACATGATCAGGATGAATTTACCAATAATAATACCTTAAACTTGTGATGAGTTAAACGGTCTTAGATTTTCCAGAAGGAAAAGTAAATGGAAAATGTTTTTGTCTTAAGGTCCTTTTTATAAAGTTGAGGAATTATTTTACTACTTAAAATAAGAACATAAAGAAAAATACATACTTGTAAAGTATCGTTGAATCCTTTAAAAAATATCTACCATAAACTTATCATTTCTCCAAATGATGAGTATTCAAGATGACTTCGTCACACCTGAAGTGTTAGAATCATCTTCTAGAGAATCTCACAACCCAAAAACGATAAATGATATATTTTTACTATCTTTAGACATTAACAAAACCCAAAATGGTTAGTATAGGATCATATAATCCAATAAATATTAATCCTTTATTAAAATAAATAATACTCCTAATATCCAAAATTAAACAAATAAAACCCAAAGATCAACACAGAAAATTTAATAAAAAATTGTCCCTAAAATTCATCATATTAATCCAAATTAAGATAGAAAGCCAAAATCCATATGGATTTGATCATATAGTATTCCATTATAAATCATTACATTTATCTCCAAATAACATCAACTACTCTTAAAGTCTCATAAATATAAGTAATTAACCTAATCACATGTTCTCCATGATATGTTAATCATTTCCACAAACAACCCAGATAACTATCTTTCCACAATGAAAACATAGATTCTTACAAAATTAAATTCAACCATTAATCCACAAAATAAAATCTCATAGTATTAAATTTTTCTTAGGCATATATTGTTCTCAAAAGAGAGAACATCTTCCAAAATAACATTTATCACTTAATCACTGAATCACTTTCCAATACTAAGGATATCAATTTGATAAAACATAAGTTCAAAAAATCAACTTATTCTTGATCCATAAAATCATTTAACTAAAGAGAATAATTAATATTAACAAGGGACTTCACATAGGATAGTGGTATGTGATAAAGCCTTGTTGCACATCAGATGTGGGTTTGAAACCCATGGCCTTGTCTGACGCGAAGGGTTTCCACCCTTTTTAAAAGTTATCCTTTTTCTAAAACTATATAATTCTTAAAACAATCCAAAAATGAGATAAATTACTATAAAATAACAATAACATATTTTAACCTCAAAGGTTATGTCATACCTAGTAGTTTGTATCCCAAAATAGTAATAACACGTAATTGACTCAAATTTAAGGATCATATAAACCCTAACAGTTATTTATAACTATATCTTCCAAATAAAGGATAATTATTCCTTAGTTAAAATTTTTATATAACAAAAGCAAGGGTTAAAAATACTATAATTCTTCTAATGTAATGCCATCATTAATACATTTAAACATATAATCATCCGTAGATCAAACATAACTCTTCAATTCCTAAAATATTGAAATCTTAATCATAGAACATTCACCACGACCCTCGATCCATGTTTTCCATCTCATTTTTTATATGTATTTCCTATAAACCAAATCATTCAAAATTTTCTAATATTCAATTATTTAAAATCAAGAGATATGAAATATGCAATACCTTTCATATGTGATTTTCAATTTCCTCATCTTCAATTGGAATGGAATTAGGTATTGGTAAAAATATATTTCTATAATTCTGCTGATCCCTTTACCGAACCTTATTTAATGGTAATCTATTTACATAAAGACCGTAAACACCAAATTTAAAACATTCAATTGAACACTCCAAAATTAGTTCTTACCCTTTCCTATAGTCAACTGAACTATTCCATTTTCCATGGCATGTTATTACTTTACGACCTTCATTACCACATCTTTAACAAATTTCATTCCCTTTGAATCAATTTCCTAGGTGTTTATTTCCACATCCCTGACACGTAGGTTTTTTAATATACTTACCTTTCTGATTATCACCAGAACATCTATAGGGATTGGTTTTTTTCATGTATGGTTCCTTATAAAAATATCCATGGTTCAAGTGGTCAATCATGAATCTAGACAGTTGGTTATGAATAACCAAAAGTGTTCTCATCGCATATAACATTCCATTTAGTTTCTTATTCAGAAAACAACCATAGATTTGTTCACATCAATTGTAACATTAGGGCCTATTAGATCTAACCATTTACTAAAAACAAAATGTTCTATGAGAGAACATCAATAAAATCATCATATACTATCTTCTTAGGAGGATAAACACTGAGATATTCTTATTAATGTTATATTAAACTCATTCAATTTATTTAAACTAAATACGAGTCTTTCTAAATTTTTAGCCATTATGGTTATACAAAACATGTAACTTGTGCTTAAATAACACCAAAACCTCTAAATATATCTAAACTGACCAATGCTACCAACTATAAGGCCCCAACCATAAATGTTACACAATATTGAGAATACTCATTAATCTTACATTAATTTAATTTGAGGATATTTTAAAGTTTACAGATTTTGAGAATTAGGTCATAAGTCATACATAGCAATTTAAATATTAAATGTGGACACTTTTACTAACTATCCATTTTTTTTAATAAAACAGAAACTCTTTAAAATGAAACATTATATAGTTTGATTTTTAAATATGATAAATTTTCTTTTATCACATGCTCCACTATATTCTTCTAAAAGTCTTGTGAAAAACATATCAAAACATGGGTTGGGCATAAAAAGCACAGTAAGAGAAATAAAATAGGGAAAAAATATTAGTCCATCAATATTTAAATCCCCTAGAACATTTTCTCAAAATCATAATTTTCACTCATAAAACATAAAATACATATCTTACATTAGTGTAATCCTTTGATTCCAACAAATCATCATAGAAATAAAAAAAATAATGGAAACTTGTGGAATACATATCAAACTCACTTAGTAGTTTTCATAGATACATAGGGAGTAACCTTTGTTGTTACATTTGGAATACATATCAAATTATATTCCCTAAATATCTTTGCGAAAACCTTAGCGTTTACCTCTGTCACGTTACCCAATGCATTAGAGGGCTATCATGGGGTCACCCACCCCAGGTTTAACATAGAACCACCTGAATTTGGTTTATCACATAACCAACCATTAAATTTCCAAGTAACAGTACATAATCATAACACATAAAAGATTGAAATTATTAACATTTCACTCAACAATCAAAAAAAATCAATTCAAGATATTGAAATATTCCAACTGATTTAAAACAAATTAATAAATAGATTTTTAAATCAAAGTGTCCCTTAACACATTGAAACATTTGAAAGAAATTATTGAATAAAATATTTAAAACATACATATCCATATAAATACATCTTTAAAACTATATTGAATAAATTAACATTAATGAAAAATATTTAGATGAATAAATCATTAAAACAGTAAAAACAACATTTTTGTTAAAGAGTCTCTTACCACATGATAAGATACATGAATACAAATAATTATATAAAAACATTAAAAAAGAATATAACATCATGAGAATAAAGAGATTCATGATATAACTTGTCTCAGGGTAGTATATACACTATATAAAAGTGAATTGGTTTATAACAGCAAATAAGTCTCAATGCAATGTAAATTGAGAAGAAATCTCTTACAAAGATTATATCATTAGATTAAGGATAAATCAATGAAATAATTATGTTTGCAAAATCTTAATACACCCAATATTCGTGGTTATTTAGTATAAGACAAGATGAGTTCGTTCACACATATTCTTTGTACCAGAAAAACTAATTACATGGTTATTCAACACAATGAATGGATATTGAGTTATGATTCCCCTTACATTGAGTCCAAATCATCACTTATGTTTCTTGTTCATCCGGAATAATACACTTCATTAAATTTATACTTGTTTGAGAGAATTTTTAAATTTTATTATTCCTTTTATATCACTTATTAACATTTCATGAAAATTACATAATTATTTAAGTTAATATCAGTTGTTTTGTCGATATTCGGTACTTGAGTCGAAAATAAACTTGTTTTGAAGTAAATTGTCCTTATAGTTAAACTTTAATTATCTACAAAATGATCTTCAGGATAGATATCATATATATACAGTATATATGTATTTATAATAGTCTATAACATTTCAAGATATGAAATGAAATGCTCTGTTCATGGAGACAATAGGCAGTACACACACATAAACGTTGGTTTCATTTATTTGTCAATTTAAAGGAATATAAACTAAACGATACATATTTATATTACAGTTATAGTATAATATATATAATATATATGTTATATAAGTTCATTTTTTCTATCCTTTATATGTTCCATGTATGGAAAGAATGAGTCTTATCAGCTTGAGGTGGCGGTAGTCCGCACTTCCTCAAATAAAATTATAATATTTACGTATTATGGAAATCATAAAGGTATGTTGTAAATTAAAATTACATAAGAATAGAGAAAATATATATATAATATATCATATATAAATACAGTTCCGTTATAACGGCCACCATGAGAGGTGGTAGGAGAATATTGAACAATCATCGTTTCATGAGGCTGTAGTTCGGCGTACATAGAAACAGTATGCTCGTATCCATTAGATATAGGTTTGTGTAAGTGTAGTTAGAGTAATTATCATAAAAAATCCTAGTATATTGAGTATTCTGGTGTTTAAAAATATTCAAATAATAATAATATCATAGGTAGTGGAGGAGGAAAATAAAGGGAATGAACTTAAGAGAAGATGTTACCTCAAAATCGGGTAACTTCTTCGGATTTGAACCAAAATGCTTTTTTGAATGGCTATAAACCCATGTTAAGGCTCCTAGGAGGAAGGGAGGGATCATAGAAAATTATTGGACATAAAGTTTCCAAACTAAATGGTTTTTTATGTGTAATATATCGATAATAAAAAGATTCCTTTTATAGAAGTGGTTAAGGGAACTTTAGGAATGTCTTGAAATATTAATTTATTATAAATTCAATTTTGATTAAAATTGTAAAAAACTAAATTTATTCTAAAATAAGATGAATTTTGTTCCAATAACCATCATCCTATAATTTTTATACTGGTTTTCAATATTTTATTTGTCCTTATCTATTTGTTTTAAACATTATTTTACCCTTTTTAATCTTATAGTGATATCATGTTATTTACTCATTTAGGGATTATGTAATTAGAATATCATGTAAAACAACCAAATAAATCTATTTATGAAATATTTAGACTTATATTAAACTTCTATCCAAATATTATATCTTTATGATTTTAAGAACATTTAATAACCTATTTTATATTTTGAGTTATGAATTATGCCAATTTAAGAGACTATTCATAATTGAATTTTTTACAAATTCATAACAACTTGATTCCTTCAAAAAAAAAAACATTGAATCAAAAATAACATATCATATTCAACTAGATAATTCATCTATTAAATTAATTATAGAAAATAATATTTTTTTAATATTCATAATATCATTTATTTGAATCCATTATTAACGAAGCAATCACTGCATCATCATTGTTTAATAATTTAATTAATTGATATAATGTATAAAAATTATAAATAAAATATCATGATGTAGGAAATCATTTTAGTTTTATAATGAGTATTTATAGTCAAATATATCACTTATATATCCTCATACAAAAATTTATTTAGTAAGAAGATACATGTTTATGTTATTTTTCTCTTTACATTAAATTATTTATTATAACATGTCATTATTACTCCCATGTGGCTCCCAAATGCCAAATGTTTGGCCTTAGGAAACTCATGGTCAGAAAAATCTCATCCAATAGTATTACTACACGTTTTAGGGTAGTTTTATATTATTACAACATTATTATTTTTACCGTTATTTACTTGATTTACCCTTTAACCATTGTAAATAAAAAATAATTACTGAAGTTACTATTCATAATGTCCAAAAAGTACCTATTTACAAAATTTGGACCTAATGATTTTCAATATGGAATCCATTTTACGAAATTCAAAACACAGAAATTTTTTCAATTAATTTAAAATTAATTTCCATTGTCAAAACAAGAAAGAATGTTTTTAAGAAGTAAAAAATAACAAAAGATTCAAATGTCTCCATGTTTAAATTAAATGTTAAATTACTTTAAATGACCAAAATTGGATTAATGATACAAAAATATATTCCATTTATACTTTAAAACCACTATATAATATTATTTAACCATATAAATAATCATGGTGGAAAAAATTTGATTTCAATTAAAATTTAGCATATTTTTACTATTGATCCAAAATAGGTAGTTTTTAAAAAAATATCAAAAATTAATCCCAAGTGACTGTTTATTAGGTACACTAGCCTAGATACTATGAAGGGGGGGGGGGTGAATCTGGGTATGATAGATAAAAACATCTTCCCTTTTGAGCTCGTTTCATCGTGGGACAAAACTCTCTTCTCAATCCTTCCTATTGTAGAGTATGGAAAAAACATAAAGCAAGCACATGACACAACAATATATCTTGGTTAACCATCACGGATCTACATCTAAAGACTATACACCAGCGATGTGCCAATGTACAAAAAATACTATAAGCACACTGATGTTTACAATTTGGAATGGGACTCACTGTCCCTCCTTGTTTACAACCACTCACAATTTGAGAACTCACTTCTCTCCCAATTGAAGTGAGGTCACTACTTCTTCAGAAGATCCACTCATAGTTTTTATACCTGTAGGTCTCTTCATTATATCTAATTATTACATCCCCACTATATTTAGATGTTCTATTGAAGTACGAATTTCATCCACTTATGAATACCCCTTTTCCACTGATCGCTGGGAAACACCCTTTGGAAATACCTTCTCAAAGCACCCTACTTTGTGAATCTCATAATTTAGTGATGCTCAAATATGACATCGTGACGTCCCTACCACTTTAGAAAGAAGACACGTTTACAGAGTAACCTAACTTGGGGAGCATAGATATTTGTATTTCTCTGATCTTTGCAAAGCTCAAGCCTTCATAGAGATTAGTCTGTCATAGAGCTCAAGCCGTCGCAAAGAGACTTCCTCTGTGAATCTCATTGAGCAAACTTGAAGCACACCACTTTTGTGGAGCTATAATAAAAACTACGGAGCTTCTGTATTTCACGAAGCACACTACTTTCATGAACCTACTTTGTGATTCGAGAGTAAAACATGTTTCTTGCAGAACTCTCCCTATATTGCGATGCACCATGATAATTTCCGAATCCTGAATCTCATCCAAATCGCATAGTGTTTCGTAAATTCCGTTGTGCCTTCAGCACGAATCTCCACTCACAATGCCCTTCACCGCCGCAATTATCTTCAATTCTACTATCCGTGAAACATGTCGTAATCATGAAGAACACCTTAAAAGTTTTTTATGATTTTGCGCAATCCACATCTAGAAGCCAATCATCTCGAAACTCATGGATTGTCAAAAACTTCTCTGGAAATCGACAATTCACCATGAAAAGATGCTTTGTCAATAAACAAAATCAACACAAAAATGCTGTAATGGTATATTATGGGATTTTTTCCCAAAACATTTGATGTCCCACTTATAAATTTTAATTTTAATTTTTCAACTAGAACATATAAAGTTGTCAAAAACGAAAATTAAAAAGGGTTCGCCATCAAAAGGCGATAAAACTGCATTTTTATAAAAATACTTCTTTAATCTGAAAAAATGTATTTGTTCTTATATAATATATTGAAATCATATAATATGAATTTAAAAAATTACATTTAATAGTTATAATATATATTTTTCATTAAATAAAAATCAATAATGAGTGATATGATTTTATAAACACAATTATTCTCATTATAAATAGATTTTCATAAAAACAAATCCTTTATATTCAATTGTTTTTTATATAAATTTCTAATAAACTTGTTAACCAATGAATCATTATTTAAACATGTGTAAACCATATTTTTATAATTATGTTGATACTATTCATTCCCACCATTCCAATGAAAAGTTTATATTGGAAACATTTAAATAATAATATTTACTTGTTCGTTTAAGCTCGATGTAGCATATCATGTATGCTATTGAAGATAGTGATTCTTTCAAAAAACTCAAGATGTTACAACATGACCCTTGTAAAATGATGTATTACGCTCATCACTATATAGTATTTAATGTAATGTGAATGGAATTATAATTTAAACATTATCTTGTTTACTTATGAGGTTCTATTTTCATTATTTTTATGGTGAAAGACATTTGAACAATTATAATATCATGGTTGACTAAGGTAAAAAATCTAGGTTTGGAATACCCAGAGTGATATGTGGACTCCGATTGGTGTTTTAATTAGATTGGATCATGTATATTCAAATGATCCTTAGATCAATATTCTTGGTGAAAGACCACACTTGTATACAATATCTGTCTCACGATTGTGAATTCCCCATCATAGATCCAATGGTTTTATATATTTCTAAAAAATAAAGTAATGCCATAGATAATTATCCTTGGATTAGGCTTGATATTGATAAAAACCTTGGAAACATAATTTTTATCCATTAATGTATCACACTAAGGCTACCTATTACATGCTCATATGGATCACGTAGAACCTTCCCCTTAGGAAGAACTGCTATAGGTATAACCCTGTGGACTTGTCCCAATTTATAGAACATAAAATCCATGAAAATTTTGACACCATACATGATTATCCTTACTTATTGATTCATTGAATGTATTCCTTCAGTACTATCCTTATAAATATAAATCTAAAATGTAAAATTCTTAAAGACATTTTTGGATTATGAAAGAATTGTTACTGTTATATGAGTATACCATGAGGAACTAAGGCCAACATGGTTTATTTATCCAATACCCTTATTTTAAGACCATCTCACTTTCCATTAAATATTCATTTAATATATTGTGATATAAATAATTTGTGGTGTCCCACAAATTTTTAGTCGCACCATTTTCATGTCATCAATTGGTACCTAGAAAGACATCATGGATGAATTTAGGTTCAAAGGGAAGTGTCCTACTTGGGATACTTGATTTTCTGAATTAGGATTGAGTATGGGAGAAGAAGAAAAATCTCTTTATTATGATTCTTTTAGATAAATATTTTTTTCATTTTATATTTTTTCTACAGGATGCAATATTTTAAAATTTCGAACTTATTTCCCTTATACAAATTTTTGCATAACATCATGACATCTTAATTTTATATATGATACTAACTATTACATATACCTTTATTTTTTTTCATGTAGATTATTTAGCTTCAGATAATTCATTAGTATATTACATCCCTTGATTTATCCATTATTCACCATTCTGATCCACTCTAATTATTATGATGTAGTGTCATCATCTAACCACTATAGACCATTTCTAATAGTCGGTTGCCTCTAGCATAAGGGAAGACATGATTAATGAAAATTGTCCAATATATTTTAGTTACTAGTGAGTGAAACTAGTCTAATACATTACTATTTATTATCTACCATTAATTATATGTATTATCAATTTCCTTTGATTGAAAAATGCATGGGATAAATCATCCATACAATAACTCATAGGCACCCATACAGTCAACAAAATTTATATGTTGCATGATATATGAGATGTAAATCATAAAATATGAATCATCTTACAATTTATGTTATGAAATCACACATCAAGACTTATGATTTATATGGTAGTTTCATGAATTAATGATTTCATACATTATAAAACATCCTTACCATAGAGTTTGATATACAAAACATTTATGAACAAAACTACTTTTGTTGCATGAATATAGTATTTTGGGGTTCTTTATGTTTTTCTAAATGACAAGATAAATATAATAATCATATATATATATATAAAGGATGTCACAGCTCGTCCCCCATGGCCCATGCCGTGACTTCCCCAAGCCCGCCATCTATAGGCCAAGGGCTAGCGACTAGAACCAAAGGTGTAAATCCCTAAACTGGGAAGGCATTGACTTTATAAGTGTAAACACACACAAAAAAGAACACAACTAAAAAAAATAATTAAAAGTGTACAACAAGAGAGCGATAAAAAGTAAAGGGGGCCAGAAATACAATCCCAACTGTAAAGTAGAAGTACAACTGAAAATGAAAAAACAACTAAAATGTGAAAAGTAGCTCTTGGATCATCCACCATTGATCCTACATGAAGGGTGGGTATAGATAGCCTCCTCAGAACTCCATAGTATTCGGTCTCCTCCGTGTACAGACATGTCATATGGTCCACCTTCGGGTAACATCCAGTCCTGGAACTCTCAGCCTCAGTCAGCGTTTTCCATCGTCTAAAACCAACACAACGAGGTACAGGTATAGCCCCTGCAGCGGTGAGTATAATGATACTCAGTAGGGACCCTGAGACCCTCAAGGTCTCACAAAATCCAACATTGATAAAAATAACGTATGAAATCAACAGATAACCCCACTTAGGTATATGGCCATATATATACCTATGTTTTCAAGTAATCCATCTCAATCATGAGGTAAACACAAAAGTTACTAACTCAACTCAAACTGGGATTTTTATTATCAAAACCACAACTACTGGAGAACTCCTAGTCAATAAAGTATAGTGGGCCTGCCGCGACACCAAGGTGCTTCCCACTAACCTTCGAATGCTAAGGTACTCCTCCTGTAGAGTACCGTGGGTCTGCTACATCACCAAGGTGCTCCCCACCATGGTTCTGTCGCATCACCAAGGTGCTCCCCCTCATAGCCTTCATAGGTACTCATCTTGTATAGTATCGTGTTTCTGCCGCAACACCAAGGTGCCCCCCACTGTGGGTCCGCCGTGACACCATGGAACTCCCCACTGGGCTAGTAGAGTCACTCTGAGTCAAAACGGTCAGCAGTCGTCAGGTCTTAGCCAGCTACTAGGTGTCTCCACTCCACTCACTCGTCACCAAAAATATCCACTCCACGAGCTACTGGTCAATACTCAACTATCACTAAGTACCATGAAGAAGTATCTCAAAGTTCCACCATGTCATATGGGTCTCAATGCAATAGACGACATGTCAATCGGACACATGGTCTGTGAGTTATTAGCCTTTTGGTCCATGGGGCCCAGTTGGATTCATGTATGATCCAACCTAACTGTATCTCAACTATACCCCAAACTCGAGTAAGGTATACTAAAGGGACCATCGTGCTCCAATATTACAAGTGCCACTGACGGTTCGCCAAATGGATGTTCGATGTCAAAGATATGGCCTATAAAGTAAAGGGTCGGTAGTGGACCCGAGTCTGGTCCAACCCGGTCGGACCAACACGGTCCATCCTAGTCTGGGCTGACCTGGTCTGGGTCGACCCGATCCGACCTGTTGGGTCTAGCCCGAACCATTGGGTGGCCGTCTGGTTATGTCCAGCCTGGCCTGGTGGGCCCAGCCCATCAGGTCGCGTGGGCGGTTCAGCCTGGGATTTGAGCCGATTCGGCCCGGAGCGTCGCGAGGTCGTGGCCTAGCGTGGCTCGGCCTAGAGGGCTCATCTAGGCCAGTTTGGATAGGGAATCACAGTGGGGGGGGGGGGGGGGGACGGGGCACACAAGGTGTGCGGTTTGGTCAGGTGCATGAGAGGCGGCCGGGTTGGTCGGCGGGGCGTGGTCAGGCCAGTAAGAGGCCAGCCAAGGTGTGACCAGGGCGGGCCAAGGGGTGGCCGGGTAGGGCGCTAGGTAGGCTGGCGGGTAGCCGGGGGTGTCTTGGAAAGCGCTAGCTAGTGGGTTTGGCCGGGGCACACAGGAGGCACGAGCGGTAGAGAGGACGAGAGGCCGGGCCGACACAGTTCGGTGCAGCTCGGGCCTGGGCGGGGCGGGACGCCGTGAGGGCGGTGTGGATCATGAAGGTCGTGGGTAGCATGACCTTTTTCGTCACTTCCTTAGTCACCTTTGACGTCACTTTCCTCCATTTTTAAGAACACCACAATGAATATTGGCGAAGGGGTCAGACCATGTTGGTTTGGTCCGAAACTTCCGCGTTTAGGGTGATAGCAAGTGGCTCACAAGTATAAAGCACAAAAGCCCTCATTCTTCATTTTTAGAGAAAGGAAAAACATGGGAATAAATCATACATAAGTAAAATTAAACCCCTACCTTTTTTTTGATCGCCGATGAAGTCACGGGAAGATGACGAAGGTGATCATTATTCGTCGTGTCCGCCGCACACTTCCAATTCCGAGCTGCGTCAGCTCATTAATGATGATGCAGAGGGTAAGTTGCTTGATGATGTCCCACATCAATAGGTGTATGGGGAAGAAGATCAAAGAAGATCATTTTCGACGTTCTTCATTCTTCGTTTGAAGCTTTCTCCTAAGCTCTCATCTTTCCAAAGATTCCACCAAATTGCAAATGCCAGGCCAATAGTGATATGATTTCCCCAATTTAATTGTTGGCAAAATATTCAAATTTGGGAAATTAATTACGTATGTTAGCATATTAAGGATGGTGCATTGGAAACATTAAAGTTAGAGGAGTCAAGAGGCTCTCCCTCATTAATGAGAGAGAGTAGAGAGGTTTTCCTCTCCTCCCATTAATAGGGGGTTCAGTCCCCCATGGTCCCCATGCTGTAATCTATCTAGGGAGTTTATGTTCCGGTGGGCCCCACCACCATAACCTCTCATGGGAGGTTAAGGTGTGGTGGTCCCACCTCTATCTTCCCTGACTATGTTTTAACCAACAAAAACCCATATGGAGACTCAAATGATAATAATATGAATCTTACTTTATATTATTACCATCCACAAAAACCCCAAAAAAATAACTTTTATTCTCGACCCACTGCTACCAAAGTGAAAGTCTCCAGATGCAAATACCGATGCTCCAAGTTCAATGGTGTTCTCAGATTTCAATTCTGAGCACCGGTTCAAAAGTTATAAAAACCCACTCGTACATTTACTAGACATACCCAAATGAAACTTTAGAAAAGGATTTCGAGCATACTGGGACTTGGAATCATGCTCCGTCAATTTTTACGGACTTGTAAAATTCCCAGGTATTTAAGAAAAAAATCTCCACAGAAATTCCGGGTCTTTACATTCTCCCCACCTCAGGGCTTTACATCCACATAAGATACAACTAGAACTAAGGGAACAAGTGGGGGTACTGAGCACACATCTGAGCCTCCCACTCCCATGTTCTCTCTTGGAGGTTCCCGTGCTGCCAGCAAACGTGCGCCCTAGGCATCGAACATCCATGAATTACTTGCTGCTGTAGATCCTCAATCTCCACTAAAACATTCGTTAAAGTCACCCCATCGTCGACATCTATCTCTCCATGGTCGATTATGTGAGATGGGTCATGCACATATCTCCTTAGCTGAGATACGTGGAAGACGTCGTGCACCTGGTGCAACTGTGGTGGAATAGCTAAGCAGTAATCCACCTCAACAAATCTACTGAGGACCTGGAAAGGTCTGAGGAACCCTGTAGATAACTTGCCACCTCGTCCAAATCTTCATATACCTCATCGAGGTGAGACTCGTAGAAAGACGTGGTCGCCATCCTCAAACTCCAGAGGTCTATGTATCCTATCAGAATACAACTTCTACCTTCTCTGTGAAGTCTTCATCCGCTCCTGAATGATCTGCACCTTATCTGTGGTAGGTTGTACCATCTCTGGTTCCACTAGTGCTGACTCCCCTAGGTCAGTCCAGCACAAAGGTGGTCTGTAAGGACGTCCGTATAACGTCTGAAAAGGTTCCATCCTAATGGTGGAGTAATAGCTGTTGTAGTATACAGACTCCACCAAAGGTATGAAATCCTCTCAGCTGCAAAATAAGTAGAGGACACAAACACACAACATGTCTTCGAGGGTATGAATGGTCTGCTCAGTCTGGCCATCCATCCATGGATGGTAGGTGGTGCTCAGATGAAGCTGCATCCCAAAAGCCTTCTGCAACCCCTTCCAGATCTGGGAAGTAAACCATGCGTCAATATCAAAGACAATAGATGAAGGTAATCCATGTAGTCAAACAATCTCCTGCACATAGAGGCATCTCAAGCTCTCTAATGAACCTTTCTCTCTAGTCAGTAGGATGTGGGCTGACTTGGTGAGTCAATCAACGATCACCCAAATTGAGTAACAACCCCTAGATGTACGTGGGAGTCCTATCACGAAGTCCATGGATATCCCATCCCACATCCACTATGGGACCTCTAAATGCTAAACCAATCCTTCTAGTACTTGGTGCTTCTCCTTCACTTGATGACAAGTGAGGTATCGAGAGACAAACTATGCTACATCATTCTTCATAAATGGCCACCAGTGTTGTCGTCGAAGCTCCGGGTACATCTTTGCCTCTCCTGGATATACCACTAGAGGGGATGTGTGGAGATTCCTCAACACTTACTCCTAAAGTGACACTGTACCATGGTATGTCCCCTGAAGTTGATGATATGCTTCCCACCTTCAGAAAAACCATCAGGTGCATGCCCTATAGATATCTGAGAACATCATGTCTCACAGTCACCTTCCCTATACTATTCCTCCATGACTTGATGAAGAAGTGGGTGATTGACTATATTAGACTGAAGGAAGACTGCTCCAACTCTATCGACAAAAGATATCTGTGAAGATGCTAGCTGCTCTGTCGCCCCGTCTAGAAGTTGTATACCGGATCTCCCACTGAGTGCATCTGCAACAACGTTCCCCTTTCCAAGAGTATAGACTATCTCGAAGTCATATTTATGGTGGAAATAAATCCATCGCCACTATCTGAGGTTCTGGTCCTTAGGAGAGAAGATATTTTTGAGACTCTGGTGATCAGATTACACAATAAAATGTTTTCCCATCAGATCGTGTCAACACATTTTTAATCTGTAGTCCATTGTTTCTAAATCCAGGTCATGGGTAGCATAGTTCTACTCTTGTTTTCTCAGCTGACGCGAACCATATGTGATCACTGCTAGCTCCTGCATCAGTACAAACCCGAGTCCGGTCCCGGATCCATCACAGTAGACTATGTACTCTACGCCTTTCTTTGGAAGCCTCATAATGGGGGCAGTAGTCAGCCTCTGCCTCGGCTCTTTAAAGATCTGCTAGAATCTCTCTGACCACACAAAGTGTTTCCCCTTCTTAGTCAAGGCTAGTAGTGTTTCTGCAACTCTAGAGAAGTCTAGAATGATCCTCCGGTAGTACCCAGCCAATCCCAAGAAACTCCATACCTCTGTCACACTCCTCGGTGGCTCCAAGGAAAGTACCGCCTCAATCTTCATTGGATCCACTGCAACTCCAGCCTCTGAGATGATGTGTCCCAAAAAGTGAACCTCTAAGATCCAAAACAAGAACTTCAATAGTTTATCATAAAGTAGGTTCTCTTAGAGTGTGTCCAATACTACCCACAAATGGCAGGCAAGAACTTCCTCAGTAGTCGAGTAGAGCATAATGTCATCGATGAAGTCTACGAAAAAGTGATTGAGGTATGGCTGGAAAATACTGATCATGAGTCCCATGAATACATTTGGAGTGTTGGTTATGCCGAAAGGCATAACAAAGAACTCTTAGTGGTCATACCAACATCTAAATTCCACCTTCTACACATCCTCATCTCGAGATATGAGTTGGTGATAGCCTGATCTGAGGTTTATCTATGAGAACCAATGTGCTCCCTTCAGCTGATCAAAAAGGTCATCAATCCTCGATAGTGGGTACTTGTTCTTCATGGTCACCTATTTTAGGTGATTTTAGTTGAAAAAAATACTCAAGCTCCCATTCGCCTTTTTGGATAATATAATAGGAGATGCCAAGGGAGAAACACTGGGCTAGATGAATCGCTTCCCCTGAAAGTCCTCTTGTTGTACCCACAGCTCGTGAAGCTCCACTGGAGCCATCCAATATGCTAGTGTAGATATCAATGTCCTCTCGGGGTACAGTTCAATGTAGAAGTCCTCCTCTCTATGAGGAGGTAGTCTTGGAACATCGGCAGGGAAAACATCCGCATATTGGTCCACCACTACGTGATAGTTCAGACTCTCCACATCAATTTCTCCGAGGGTAAGGCAGGCCAACAGATGAGTGATCAGCTGCACCCTCCTCCGAGTAAGTCTGTCCTGCACAACAAAGGCTCCCTTTTCATTGGTGAAGGTAAACCAGGTCCCATCCATGTGGACACACAGCACTTTTCACTTAATACAGTCGATCTAAGCATGGATGGTAGATAACTAGTCCATACCCATGATGATGTCATAAGGCCTCGACGCCGCTATGAGGATATACCATCTGATGTTTTCATCTCCTAGAGTAATCTCACACTGGAGGCACTAGTTCATAATCATCATGTTTTCTTCTGTAACAGACTCTATCAGTAAGGATAGAGCCAAGTTCTCTGTCGGAATCTTCGAGCTACGAACGAGGGCAGTGGAAATTAAAGAGTGACTGGCACCAGTGTCTATAAGAACTGCAGCTATGGTGAAGTAGACACATATTGTAACTTGAATCATCTACGAAGTGCCATGATCATAGGCCTCACATGCATGGAGCTGAGTTCTCCCCTGTCCACCTACTCTCTATGGTCGAGGTGGACCTCCTAGTGGTGGTGGAGGTAACACATCGAAACGTCATCCACCGTCAGCTGCACGACTGGCTCCTCTGCCAGGTCTGATAGCTCTCTATGGACCGCCTCGATCGAACCTCTGCCTCTGCATGGGAATTCCTTAGACCACCAATAAGTACCACAAAAATTTATCTCAATGGCCTTCCACGTCAAAGGGGACTCAATGCAATTGACGATGCGTCAATCAGACACCCTATATGTGAGTTATTTGCCTTTTAGTCCAAGGGCCCTGGTCGGATTCGTGCACGATCCAACCTGACCATATATCAAATATACCATGAACTCTGGTGGAGTATACTCAAGTGACCATCATGCTCCAAAATTACCAGCTCCACTGACGGTTCATCAAACAGACATCCGGTGTCAACGATATGTCCAAGAATGTAAAGGGTCGGTAGTGGACCCATGTCCGGTCTGACCCGGTCTGGGTCGACCCGTTCAGACCTGTTGGGTCTGGCCCGGCCCATTGGGCCGGCCATCAGGTTAGGTTCTGCCTGGCCCGCTGGGCCCAGCCCAACAGGCCGCGTGGGAGGTTTGGCTTGGGCTCAGGGCAGATTCAGCATGGAGCATCGTGAGGGTGCAACCCGATGTGGCTCAGCCGGGCCAATTCAGCTAGGGCACCGTGAGGGGGGGGGGGGGTGACAGGGGGCGTGCAGGGAGTGCAGGGCAGTCCTTCAGCCTGGTGCATGGGAGGCAGCCATGCAGGCCGGTAGGTAGGCCGAAGAGGTGCAGTCAGGCCGGCTGGCTGTCGGGCATGGCGCCGGGCGGGCTGGAAGGCGGCCGGGCAGGGTGCCAGGTGGGCCAGCGAGCGGTCGAGCAAGGCGGGGCTAGGCTGGGAGGAATCCATGAAGGTAACCAGGCGGGCTGGTGGGTTGCTGGGCAGGGCGTGGCTAGGTCGGTGGGCGGCTAGGTGGCGGCTCAGCCAGCGCAGGCCAGCTGGTTCGGCTAGGGTGCATGGGAGGCACGAGCTGCTGGGAGGCTGGGAGGCCGAGCCGACGTAGTTCGGCACAACATGGGATGGCGCAGTGTGGGATGCCTTAGGGGCATCGTGGATCATGGAGGTCGTGGGTAGTGAGACCTTTTTCGTCTCCACCTTCGTCGTCTTGGACTTCTCTTTCCTCCGTTTCAAAGAACACCACAAAGAAGATCGGTGGATGGGCCGGACCATATTGGTTTGATCCCACCCTCCACGTTTAGGGTGATAGCAAGAGGCTCACAAGTATGAAGAACAACAATCCTCATTCTTCATTTTGAGAGAAATGAATAACATGGGAATAAATCATACTTAAAAAAAATTAAACCCCTACCATTGTTCGTTGATTGCTGAAGATGTTGCGGTAAGAAGACGAATGTGATCGTCGTTCATCACGTCCGCTGCACACATCTAATTCTGAGCTGCGTCGTCTTGTTGATGATGATGTGGAGGGATACTCAGTTGGAGACATCCCACGTCGGTAGGTGTTTGGGGAAGATGTTCGAAGAAGATCATTTTTGTTGTTTCATTCTTCGTTGGAAGCTTTCTCCCAAGCTCCCATCTTTCCAAACGTTCCCCCAAATTGCAAATGCCAAACCAATAGTGATATGATTTTCCCAATTTAATTGTTGGATCAAAATTCAAATTGGGGAAATTAATTATCTAGGTTGGAGTATTAAATATGGTGTGTTGGAAACATTAAAGTTAGAGGAGTCAAGAGGCTCCCCATCATTAATGAAGGAGAGTTGAGAGGTTTTCCTCTCCTCCCATTAATAGGGGGTTTAGTCCCATGTGGTCGCCACATCGTAACCTCTCGTGGGATGTTAGGTTCGGGTGGGCCCCACCACCATAACCTCTCATGGGTTGTTAAGGTGTAGTGGTCTTACCTCCAACTTCCATGAGGAGGCTTTAACCAACAAACACCCACATGATGGCTCAAATAAAAATAAAGTGAAGCTCACTTTATTTTATTACCATCCATGAAAACCCAAAAAAAACTAAATTCTACAATATCCCACTTTGAATAATTGCTACATGAAGAAAAATAATTTACCTATCATCATTCCTTATCTAATAACTTTATAATTCATATCTAAAACACTTATATATAATTCAAAACACATTTTGAAATAAATCATTAACATCACAATTCTTCAAATAATATTTCATAAATTTGGTAAAGCCCTAGGATAAACTCCAAAATACATTTAAATAAGCCATATAAGATAGACTGAAGCCAAATTTAGTCATCTACAAAATGAAAAACTCAAAGTCCAATATTGCATTAAAAAATATAGGAATTAGTATTTAAATAAATGTAAACAAAGAGATACCTTAATAAAATTTTCTATTTTAATCCTACTTCAATGGGACCATGAATAAGATTTATTAAAAAATATATCACTATAAATATAGACAGTAGTCACATCATATTATACTTTTTATCTCATTCAATCCATTTTTTGTGGCATTGACTGTTCCTATGACATGGAGTATGTCAATAGAATTTTTCAAACTAAATTTTTTTCCATCCATTGGGTATATAATTTCTATGTTGATGAATTAATATCATGAAATTAAAAACTATATATGATTACATCACATGTACCTCATAAAAATAGATTTTCATGTATAATTTATTGTCTTTGTGTATTAATATAAAATCTAATGTATATATCCCAATTTTCATACTCATCATAGAAGAGGATGAATAACATTAGGGATCAACTTTTATAGACTATTATATCATCATCATACTCCAAAATTAAATGAATAAAAAAGAACTTATTTCTTTAGGGACATATTCTGAATCATGTTTAAGAAACTAGCAGAAGATAAAATTGACATTTTCTCACCACATTTATTATGTTTTAAATTATGTAATTTATATGTGAATATATATATATAATAATCAAATATTAATGAATGATAATGTGTATATTTACATTTGTATGAGAAATTTTATATTTGTAAAACTACATTTATGAATAGTTCCAAAACCAAAAAAATAAGGACATGTCTTCCATATCACAATAAATGTATTGCCTAATAATTTTTATATTTAATACCATTTATTTCTGTTTCTAAACTTATTACAATGTATTTAATTCCTTTTACATATATATTAATAAATCTATTAAAGTCCTTCCAAAAAACTCTTTAGTATGTAAAATTGTTTAGTTATGGAATAAATTATAATTTTGGGATTTGGGAATCATATTCCCAATGCTTACATCCCTAAATATACTCAAATTTCATAACATGAAAACATAATGTATTTTCGGTTCCATATTATGTTTTATATATAGGAAAATTTCAATGATCTACATCAATATCATTGTAGCCATTTCCTTGCAATATTATCCTTAAAATCATAAATAATTTCTTATTCCGACACATTATAAAAATATTTTACAAAATAAGATATTCATTTAGTTATGGTAACTGCATTTCACATTTATGTTTTTATTTATCTACATACCATAAAACACTTTGAGGATATTAAAAAAATAATAAATTTTTATTTCAACATGAATAATTCTATATGAAATTTTCATATTCACATTACCAATAATTATAGATATAAGAGCTTATATTTTTATTTATCCACTCTATTCATATAATCAATATGATCATAACTGGAAATATCATTAATTATTAAGTGGTATAAGCATTTATTTATTTACATTGAACATGTAAAATATTAAATTGTTAGGTCCACTAGGCTAGATACTCTAAGGGGGGGGGGGGGTTAATCAGGGTATGATAGATTAAAACAACTGTCCCTTTTGATCTTTTTTTACTATTAGAAATAACCCTCTTCTCTCTCCTTCCCAATGCAGAGTATGAACAAACCTTAAAGAATGCACATGACACAATGATTTTTACATGGTGCACCCTGTCTGGGCTATGTAGAAAGAGAATACACCTGCAGTGTTCCGTTGTAACAATTCCACTATAAGCGCACTTCTATTTAAAATTTCAAAGCGGACTCACTGTCCCTCCTGGTTTACAACCACTCACAATTTCAGAAATCACTGCTCTCCCAACTGAAGTGTGCTCACTTCTTCTTCAGAAGATCCACTCACAAGTTATAGACATGTAGGTCTCCTAATTTGCATTAATACATGCATCTTGAATTGTATTTAGATGCTCTATTGAAGTCCATATTTCATCCACTGATTAATACCCCTTTTCCCCTGAACACAAGGAAACTCACTTTGGAAACACCTTTGCTAAGCACCCTACTTCACGAGGCTCTCAATTTTGCGAAGCTCAAATAGGCCTTCGTGAAGAACATGACTTTTACGAAGCACTCTCACGAAGCACTCTCGCGAAGCTCAAGTCATAGCAATGTGACTTCCCTCACAAAGCTCACTAAGACAACACAGATCTCGCAACTTTCGCAGATCTAGATTAGCCGCCGCAAAGCTCTTCTTTCTTGAAGAAAACTGCCTTCGCGAACCACCTTTGCGAACCGAGAGCAAAATTCGTTCTATGAAAATTCACTCATTCACTTCTACTTCTCCCGAGGGGGTCGAGGCCTATTTATAAGTGATTCCACCATCCCTTGAACCTTCCCCATGAAGTCAACACCACGCCATCTCTAATCATCAAGCTTCGAAGTTCTCAGGGAAATTTTCTCAAAATCATGAAGCACCATGGCAATTTTCAGATCGCGGAGCTCGTCTTAATCATGGATCATCCCATCAATTACTTTGCGCCTTCGTCGCAAAGCTCCACTCATAATGCTCTTCATCGCTGCAATTCTCTTCGACTCTACCGTTCGCGATGCTTAAAGTAATCGCGAAGAATCATCAACATCATTTTTCTGGTCTTCATGAAATCCAAACCATGAAGACTATCTTCGTGAAATTCATACCTTTTAAATATTTTGATGAGATCTTCAAGGATATCCACTTTTCGTGATGCTCAACAAACTCCAAATTTTGGACCCAAAAATTTGGAAAACACTAGAATACGGTGCCACGTTGTATCTATTCTTTTGTACCGCCTCCAGATTTTCTGCTCCTTTTTCATGGTTCTTTGTCAACATGGATTGTCAACAACATCTCTAGAACTCGACAATTCACCATGTAAACCTGCTTTGTCATCAAACACAATCAACCCAAAAATGTAGCAATGTTACCTTGAGGAATTTTTTCCCAACATAATCATTATAACCCATGTTTTTTAAATGAAAATATGATTTCGTAATATCACCATACAAATTAAAAAATTCCTTCAGTTAGAAAATATCTAATATTATATTTTATTGGGAATATTATACTAAAAAATTGAATTTCATATCATATATTTCATTATATATGGACCAAAATCAAAATTTTTATGGATGAGACTCATCATATCAACATGATGTATTAAGACATCATAAATAATAATATAAGAGGAGAGAAATTTTGGTTTCAAGGAGAATTAGCCTGGAATTAAGAAATCATTGAAAAATAATATTGAATGTAAATCGATTCTCCTAGGTCCCTAGAGAAGACTACTCAATAATTTTCTTATTAAGAAATAAATCTAACCCATTGTCTAATTCTTATATCATTATATACATCACATATATGAGTTATATCCCTTATGTTATGACTATTTTAACTATCATTTTATTGAAATATTTTATTGGATGAATCATTTATATATGTCTTATACAATAAAAGAAAATATTATTTTTTATTACATATTAAATATTTTATTTAATCTATGAAAATATAAATTAAATGATGATATGAATTCACAAATCATACCATACGATTTATAATCCAGTTTCAGAAAATATATGCTTGAGTTTCCTACAAAACATCTATATCACAGAGTATGATATACCATTAATTTAAAAAAACATATTGTTTCCATCATTATTGAATTTTTTTTATTTATTATAGTGTTTTTCATTATCTTAATTCTATATATATATATATATCATATATCATATATATGAATTCTTTTTGTCATGTCTCCTTTCTCTTTTATTGGGTTGATATTCCCTTAGTTACGAATTTTTATTGGGTCATACCACCCGTGGGTTGGTGATTATGTTTGGATAGGAATATATTCCCATTAAATATGGAAAGGGATGTGTTTCATAAAATATGAACTTTTGATACGTTTAGATATTGAATAACACTAGTCACGGTTGGTCAGGTCATGGCTGGGTGGTTTTGTTGGACCAATTTGTGTGACATATTTTTTGTCATTACCATTTTTTGATAAACATATTTTTCAATATATCATACCATACATGGAAAATAATTTATATATATTATTAAGAAAACAATTTATGGTTATTGAATAAGATTTTAATATTACAAACAATTCTTTTCAGAAAAAAAATATTACATATATTTATATTAATATCCAATAAATTTCACAAACAAATATGCCAAATGAAAATAACGGGTTAATTTATTTTAAGACAAGATATACAATATTTGTATTTAGTGAATTATCATAATCATATCCTACAATGATCTTCCCAAATAGTAATATTCATACTAATATTATACTTATACCATTCTTCAAAACATGTGGAAATAAAACATATGAAATGGTGATATCTGATGCTTAGTAAGTGTAAAAATTAGAGATATATATAGATGATAAAATGAAAGAATAAAATTTTCATAAGCATATGCGATCATAAATATAAGTAAAAAAATCATACCCAATCTATCATGGATCATAAAACTGACTCATGGATTAAAAAATTTTCATTTAAAAAAATCAATTATATGAGTAAGATATAATCATAAATTAATCATTATCCATAGATTCATGTTATAGAAGTGTGGAACCATCATTTTTTTTAATAATAATTTCTTATGTAAAGGTTAAATACCAAGACCATTAAATAATAGTAGGTCTATCATAAAAACCTTTTCATATAACATAAAAAATCAGGGATACATATCTATCTCCCATAGTTGATCAAGCATATTGACCTGTTTCCTATAGTGGATGAAGCATATCCACATGTTTACCATATTAGATCAATCACACTGACTTGTTTGAAAATTTTATATCAATAAATATAAATTCTTTCCCAATAAATTTTAGGGTTATGTAATTCTGGGACTGCACATCATATATTTAAAACCGTAAATATGTGTTCCAAAAGACCATAAAACATTTATCTATTCATCATATCGTAACATATGAAAAAGATATATGAATTATAAAAATTTCATAAATTCACCATATAATAAACCGTAGTAAAAATGTTGGTTTTATAAAAATATCAACAAAATAACCAGAAAAAATCCTGAGAAGGAATAAGTATGGTATCATTGGATCAAATCACCAATAAAATATAATTATTATCAAAGTATATTACTATATATTGAAATTACATTAAATGAATAACATGATTTTTTCATGAGAAAAATTGTAATGCCCCAAACCCAGTTACCCTGAGTCTATGCATTATTAGATAAGATTAGATGATCACAAAAGATCAAGTCTCAAAAGTCTGATTAGTTCAGTAGCCTTGGAAATACTAGATACATTCAGAGATTTTACATTACATTATAAAATGAATAACTACAATAACATAGTCTCCATAGGCTACAGTAATATCCCTTAGACTATCCCTGCAGGTTAGTCATAATATATATATTCACATCTTGGGAAAAATAAAATAGAGAAAGGGGTGAGCTCAGATGCTCAGTAAGGATAACAATATAGTAGAAACTTTCATAAATATGTATAAACATTTAAGGTAATGTAAGATTAGAACAAAATCCTTCTAAACATGATCTTCAAAATAATATGGAAAATATAAAATCAAATAATGAAATTAACTTATTCACATGGATATTCTACTGGTCTATTAGTGACATGCAATATCAATTGCCACTTTCATAATGATGGAATGCATAATACCAGAATTCATAACCATATAGTCAAGGCCTTATGCCAAGACTACAAATATGATTTTGTCAAGGCCTTGTTCCAAGACACAAGTTTGTCTCATGAGACCTACCGATGCATCAAGGAGCTATAGTGGGTTCCACCCGTTAATTACTAATTCTAATGTATTCCTCATATGAAAATGTTCAAACATAACACAAACATTCATATAAAAACTATCATACGAAATGTCAATAAATTCTCCATAAAAAATGATTGGTGTGAAAATAACACATCCACAGTCAAACTAATCACAAAACCTTCAATATAATATTGAAATTTTGTATCATAATAAATCACCTTAAATTAATCTTAAAATCCATCAAAGGATGTTGACATAGATGAAATTAAAATATTTTTTTAGAGAAATATCTATTTATATTTTGAAATCATTTAAACTTCATATAATTATAAAAGAAAAAATTTACTGTGAAAACATTCTTATAGTATTGTAAGGGAATCTTTGATGATGTTGTAACGGAAAAAATAGCCGCACCCGCCGTATAAGTTAAAAAACCATTCTTACCTTAATTTTGTCTAAAAGGTAATAAGGTACCTTGTTTGGAAAATGAAGGAAATATTCCATTCAAACAATATATAAAAAGTCAATAAAAGGATATAAATGACTTTAACCCATAGACTAGTAAATAGTAAAATGTTTTGGAACACATTTTTAAGATACATGGATGTGGATGATAAGGAGGTCCCAATAGATACATATGTAAAAAGAATATCAGATAATAAAGAGACTTTGAAATTAACTATTACCTTGTAATTTTACTTGGTCGAGGGTACTTTAACCTCCAGTATAACAGTTAAATCATTGTTATTAAATTATAAAAGAACTATATACATAAATATGATATCATATGTGACCTTATAATATTTATTTATTAATAATATTTCAGTAGTATCATCATTTCAGGCGTTAACTGATTCATTTTTACTTTATATGATTTATTATGTATGTAATGTTTTTTATGGATGTAATGTATCTTATTCATATTCATAATGATATTAAGTCTTTAAATATTATTTTTAATCATAAAATGTAAATTATTCTTGAATGGATATGATGGGGAATGAATCCCATCACGTTCATAGAGACGGTAATCCGTACGTACACACGACCGACAATATCAATATTTTGATATTAAAATCATATATAATTGGATGGTATATCATATATAAAGAATAATTATCATATTATATTTATTATTTACATCATTTATATTCATTATTATACCCATCCAAATGATGAAGTGTTTGAATAAGAAACTACACCACGACGTGGAGACGGTAATCTGTACGTACACACGTATGGTGACTTTGTAATTTATAGGATGGATAGAATAATGAGTATGGTTGAACCATTTTTATAATAAAATCATAGTATATATAAGATACATGTCATTTTATATTGAAAACAGCAAAGAAAGAGGAAGTGGAAGAAGAAAAGAACTTGAAAGAGGTGATGAAATATTTACTTCTTCATCGGGTTCTTCCTTTTGATTTGATCAAAAGGGCTCCATAGGATGGATTTAGGACTAAATGATGGACTCTATGATGAAGGGAGGATAGTTTGGAGGATATTTGGGTAGGTTTTGGCCGAGATAAATGGATTTGTAGGTTTGAATTTGAGAGAAGCATAACTTCCATTTTATAAGAGGGGTGAGGGGCACCTTTGGAAAATATTGAAATATTATTTTATAATAAAATCCTTTTCAGTTTATACTGGATCTAAATTGAATTATTTAAAGAATAATGTGGGTATGGGTTGAAACAAACTCATGAAATAGGTTTTAGATAGGCTTGGGCCACTATATTAACCTTATCTTTTAGATTTAACTCTTAGTTAAATAGTTTGACATTTACCATGTCTCATTGTATTTTTATATTATATGTTTAATAAACATACTATAAACATCCAAGAGAACAAAAAATGGTTAATTAATGATAAAACTATCATTATATAATTCTTTGGGCCGAAACCTATATTTTTAAGATTATTATTTTAACCAATAATATTGTATTTGTTTTAAAAACTCATTTATGTCAATTTTGACATTATTTAATTATTGATTGTTGTTAAAGACTTAAAAACTTTATTTCTTCACAATAAATACCTTTAATCAACCCTAAAATGTCCTATTGACTTATAAAATTTGTTTAATTCATCAAAACATCAAAATTAGATTTATTTGGATATTTATAATATCAATTATTTTAATATTTCATTAATATGGTAATTAATGTATCATCATTGTATCATAAATAAATTTAATTATTTAAAGTCTAAAAATTATAAATAAAATACCATTATGTAGGAAATTTATTTATCTTTCTAATTAATATTTAAGGTCTAATTTATATTGTGTTTAACCCAATATGACAAATGGTTTAGTTATTAAACATTGAATTTAACTCTTTTATCTCTTCTTTAAGTAAAATAATAATAAATGTCCTAATCTAATCCAAGTTGACCAAATAGGTTCATATTTTTTTCCTAAGGTTTTTTGTCAAATTATACTTATCCAATAGAATTAGGACATGTTTTAGGGTAACAATAATATCATTTTTACCCTTAATTACCCTATTTATTTCTAACAGTGGTAAATAAAATTTAAAAGTTACTATTCACAAAAAATTATTTTCATCTTATTGAACCGCATTTTACATAGAGATATCAACTTTGTCTCTATAATTTTGGAAATTCATTTCACAAAAGTGGTAAAATTATGTTTTATACAAATTTACAAATGTTCCTAGGAGGTGGGTAAAAGATGGTAAAATGATCGATAAAATATTATATATCTAAACTTATTATAAAATGACTCTCATTAATTAAGTTGGAATATATAGGTATTATGTATCTATTATGACGTAAAATAAATTAAAATAAAATAACTAATTATTTAAATAAAAAGTCTTTTTTAAACAACAACTCCATGTTTTTCACTATTCATCAAAAATTGAATGTTTTTAGAAGAATACCAAAAATTCACCCTAAGCTAATTTAAATATTTCGAATCCAAAAATGAAGTCCATTTTGAAAGATAAAATTTGCAAAATTTCAAAAAGTGGGTATTACTATTCATAATGGCTAGTTTGAATAGTCGCGATGTGTTAGAATCTCGAATTTGCATACAATGCAAGCTATTTCATTATTCAAAGGGAAACGTACCATGGAAGCTTGGGGTGTTACAAAAATACTCTATTAATTTTGAAATATTTTATTCAAAATCCTAATATATTCAAATTATTAAGTAAAAAATTTCCATTTCAAATCACCATGGTCATTATTAATGGAATCATCTATGTATTGTACAGTCATGATAGTGGGAAATTCTATTCATGTTAAAATAGATATTCCATTCACATTTTCTGCATAAAGTGAAAAGTGAGTCTTCTTGAAAAAATATAATAACATTAATTTGAATTTGATTTATAAAATTTCAAAAATAGGAAGAATAACATTAAATAACCATATGATATTATGGAATCCAGAGTTGAAATTATTATTAATAGAAACATATAATGAAAAAAAGGATTTTTGATTATAGAATAAAATGAAGATAGTTTTCCTTAAAAATATTATATTTATCTATTTGTTTCATAATGAGATTAAATGGAATAAGACCATATATAATTAAAAAAAAATTAGAGGATGATATAATTAAATGGATTTATTACACAAGTATTATAGAATTTGTTATATGAAAATTCAATCATTAACAATCCTAATTAAAATGGGTTTGTAACATAAATTCCTTAATACATTTATAACAATTAAATAATAACATAAAGACATAATTATCATAGGGGAATATCCTATTGTTAATATAATTTATTGATATTTTGGGAGTTGTAAAGATTAAATCACAATAAGTACTTGTTTTGAAAATATTTATCTTTGTTTCTTTGTAATCCCCCTCACTAAACAGTTGTAATATAATAACCCCATGAAAATATAATTTCAAACGAAAATATAAATATTATGAAACTTAGAAGAATCATGAATTAAAATGGGAAATTGTTATTATATTCTAATAATAAATATAAATATATGCATAAATTAATATATATATCAAAGAAGATAATTTACGATAACAAACATTTACTTCTTCATTAATATCTAAATGAAAATCTCATCGAAGAGAAGACCATATATGGAGTATTAAATCCAAATAATTTTCATCGAAATAATCATAAATTATCTTCATTTGTATTATATACACCACATAATGTAATTATGTTGTGAATATCACATATGTGTCAAAGAAATAAAATTGATATGAGAAATCCCTACCCAAAAGTTTTTTATTCATTGTAATGATTAAAACCCATATGTAATAAATTTATGTTTTGAATAACTATTTTAAATAATAGTAAAATTATATATCACACCATATATGACTTAGTTATGACTTATTAATACCCTATCATTAACAATTTTTATTTAAATAATTATTCTCTGTAAAAACTGCTTCATTTATCATGTATGTTTTGGTTTGGAAATCATGGTCCTTATACTCTGATCAGTGTTATATCATCTCCAAAATGATATTAATGATATAAATGTCACATATAATTCTTTATATATTTATATATTTCTATTTCTATATAAAATGCAATGAAAGAAAATGAATTAGATTATTCATGTAGACTGTAGGTCATATGTACACATGGACACTCTATTCACATTTCGATAGATGTAACGGAAGAATGGTTTATAATAATTATCCATTATAGAATTATTATAATATCATATATAGAATATATAATAATTAAAATAATCATCATTACCATCCATATACAAATAAAATTAAAAATGAATCAGATCAAATCATGGAGGTGGTAGTCTCTATATACACACAAGTGATGTTGTTGTTTTCCGAACATATTATAATATAAGAAGGTAAATATTAAAATATAGTGATATAATAATAATAATTTAATTTTTTTATATAAATTCATATGTTACATCACTAAAACCATCCAATTCATAATGTTATGGAAACAATTACTCTGCTATGTGGATAGGTAAGTCGTGTATAAACACAAGTGATGTTTTTTGTTTTCATACGACCTAAAAGAGAAAGAAAATAGTTGTCACATTAAAATAATAAAATATTAGTATATTTATGAAACATGTTTTTTTAAGATTGGATCACAAAATTTATAGAAATTATAATAAGAATTAAAATTAATAGAGTCTATAAAGGGTATTACCTCATCTTAATTAGATTTCCTTTATATATCTTATCATATGACCTAGGGAATGAATTTTGAGAAAACAAGTGCATAATAAAAATTTATAATGATATTTATAAGATAAATCTGATGGTTATTATTAGATATACTCCTAAAAAATTTGTAGATAAATGAGATAATGGGTTCCATTTTATTAGTGTGGGCAAGGAATGGCTTGGAATTTAATAAAATAATTAAATATAATTATGATATTTTCAAGATAAATGCTTCCAAATTGCTAGAGACTAAAATAAAGAGATTATATAGTAGAAATATTAAAATACAATTAGATTTATACCATTTCTGAGTCATTTTAAACCTTATTTTCTATTTTAACAACATTATTAATCAATTTTAAACTTAATCGCGATAATTCCCTTTTCAGTAATAAAGGGATGTAATTTTACTTATATGCTAAAAATTTAATATTTAATAGAAAAGGGAATAAATTTGAGACCCTAAAATATTTAAATTTTCCTATATATGGAATTACATTATTTTTATAAAGTTTAATAAAATATTATTCTGATAAAAACTGCTTATTTACATTTTCATCGAACTAATTTATTTGGACATTATAGACCCCTTAAGAAAATATGAAATTAAAATATTATATTTCAAAAACTCTCTAATATATCATATCTATCTAAAAAATATATGAAAATAATTATTTCAAAAATATTTTATTACTTTTAATATTTTTAAATTTTTTTTTTAATTTTTATTAATTGAATAAATAATATGTCATCCTTGCCAACAAATTTAATGAAATTATTCAACCAGTGAAAATTAAAATAAATTTTCAATATAAATAAATTTATTTTATATAGAAAAAAAACATTTATAATTGAAATTATCATATTTTCATCAAATAATATTTTTTAGAGATATTAAGGATTAGAGAGTGAGATTTTATATTCCTTCTTCTCATAAAACAATATAATGGTCATAATAAAAGAAAAATTATATTGTGTGGCCTTCAATTAATGTAATGTATTGAAAATGACTAAATCCATTCATCCAAATTGAAAAATTCATGGTTTTGGGATATTATAAATCCTTATCCCAAATTTTTAACCTTGTTTTACCCGTTTTATCCTTACCGATGTGACAAATATTTAATAATGTTACTATTCATAATAACCAAATATAAAAGATAATAATTTACCATATTTGAAAATCACAATTAGAAATATGATATAAATTTCCCATAAATAAATCTATAAAAGTTTCACAATTATATTTTAATAAATACGTATACAACACACTAAACAAATGTTTTTAAAAATGCATTTTAGAGATACATATTAACTTATATAAAAATTATGAATATTTCTGATTCAAACAGATGAAATTTTAAAATTATAAATAAAATTAATCTCATTTAATATTAATACCAAATAAAAATTAAAATTATATAACTAAATTACTTGATTTAATTGAATGAGATGACAATATTTGAAAAATCGGTATTTTTCACAATAGATTGATGAATCATGAATTTTTTTAAAAAATCAATATTTATCCTTATCAAATTTTTGATAAGTTGATTTAAAAATGTATTTAATTTACAAAAAAAAAATCTAATTTTTTTATATATTAATATCAATTTCTATTACAATAAAATATAAATCATTTTTGATGATTTTTTTAAACAAAAAATAAAATGTCTTCAATAAAAACATTTGTCATCATGTCATAATAATTAATAATTAAATTTGTATAGATTAAGAACACTATACATATTTTTTCGTAAAGTGTTAACTAATATTAATACTAACTATCTAAATGGATAGGTTATAAAAATAGTTTTATCATATATCACATTTTGGTTAATGTTTGCTGTCCTGTGTTAAGAAATCTATCAATATTTTTATTATTTTCATTCACTTTTTCGGGTGTTATATTATCCACCCCTTAAAAAAATTTAACCATCTATTTTTTTACCAATATTAAATAGATCAATATTTGAGAATACAATTTTTTCAAAACCCAGACCATACAGAGGCATAATAAACCATCCTTTGAAAAAGATAATAGAGAAATACATAGTTCTAAGAAAAAACATATAAACGGGTTCCTAGAGAAGGATGATATTTTTATGAAGTTAATATATATACATTAAAGGGAAACCTAATTACCATTAACTAATAGATAATGATAGATAACATGATTATGAGAATGTCAACAACTACGTAATTGTAAATCCATGATGGGTGAAACAGACATAAATTCATTTGAAATGAATGCAATTTTATAACATTTATATTCATGATACTCTTTGTAAAGTTGATGGATTAAATTACTGTAACTCCCTTATATTTTAATATAACACTATGCTTAATAGCTTACATAGAACATAACATTGAGCTTAAATGAACTCCAAAATTTTATTATTGTAACCTGACTATTATAAGAAATCCAATATATTAGATGGTGTAAATATGATTAACTATATTAATTAATAAATATTAAGTTCATATTCAAAAAAATTATTATTATGAATGAATGTATAATTTTTAGTAAATGTATTTTATTCTTCAAATATATGTTTTCTTAAAAAAGATGCTTTTATTCGTTTCTATGTGGAAATAAATATAGTTTACATTTTAAAACTATTATAAAATCAATTTTAAAAAATAAATATCAATTTGGAGTCAAAATTGAAGAATTGGCTTAGGGTATTATTTTGGTAATTATTTAAAATAGTTTACTTTTAGGTTAAAATGTGAAAATGCTATTTTTATAACAAACCATAACTCTTATGAAATAATTATTATCTGAAAATGATTTAATATTTATTAACTGATATTAATGATAAAATATTTTTTGGAATGATATAATACATAAGGTGTTACATTAAGAAACCCATGCTTAGAAATTTAGAAAGCCACGATTTTAACATTAAAAACTGTTTTTATGATTATTACACTAACATATATAGAATCTGTTTTTATCACTTTGATAATTAATATCAATTAAAATGGATTCAAAATTTAGAATTAAGAGTTAAAAATTAATTTATAGGTTAAATGACATTTTTATTCATACAAAATTTCTCATTATAAAAAAATATTTACCTTAGTATTAGAAAAATATACAACGTGTTAAGGATAAAATGAAAAAGAATAAAGTAACATAAAAATAAAACATAAAATGGATGTCTTAGGTGTTTCTACACTATATAAAGCCTTTCCAACCATAATTGTCTACCAAATTAATTGAAATAAATTACAGCCCAATTTTTTTTGGCATTAAATATAAAACAATCAATATTTAATTACTTAAAACCACCCCTCCTAATGTATAAATACCATCCCAACCACCCATTTCTCCTCAAAATCCTTGAATCTATTTAACTATCTTAAAAAATACTCAACTCACCAATCTTCCCACGTCCAAGTTCTTGTATTCTCACCTAAATTACAATTAAATATTCCTTAAAGGGTCCTTCAAGGAGGTGATATTCATGAGGCATATTTCTGAAAACAACTCTCTTAATTTCTTTCTTCTTCTAGCTTCCCTTCCTCATTAACCAATTAATGAAAAATAAATCAATTATAATTTATATACTATAATTTTATTTTGATAATGTAATATCATCTATCCACTTCTTTTCTTATCTCCTCTTATTCAATTAAACAAAAGCATTGTCCAAATTAGGGTGGTTAACTATCTCCATAGATAATGATTTTGTCCATTTTAAAATACCACCTTAAAAGATAGTAAAAAAATTATTATTATAGTTAAATAAGACTTGAAATATAATATATTAATATATTTCATCTTATTAAATTAATATATATACATTATATTATCCAAAATAAAAGTTATTCATGATGGCTGAAAAAACATCCAAAATAAACCAAACATTTATCATTTTCATTGTATCAAATGAATAATCATCGTGTTTGAAAGAAAAATGATATATGAACAATTTAAACTTATTGATATGCATCAATACTGTTTCTTTTTTCTTATTGTGTTTTATTACCACTTGACAATAATGTCCATAATTATACATAAGTGATCCGACCAAGAAACCATGAAACGAAAACACCCAAAACAATGAAAATAAGTAAATAATATTAATGAATAGGGGTAAGATGTTATAAATGTTTAATGTAAAGTATTATAAATAGTAACATAGTTATTTAGTTAACTAATAACATCCTTTAATCCATTATATACGTGGGTAAAGTATTGAAAACTAAAGGGAAGTGTAAGGTAAGGGTTTATTGTCACACATTTACTTCTATGAGATATATGCATTTTTCACCAAATATTTCTTTTGTGTTGTGTATATAATTACTGTTAATATATAATATTGTAATATCATTATATTTAGGGCATTAAATTTTTCATTTGAAAAATATTACTTTAATGAGGTATAAGATTTCATTGATTGTAATTGTAAATGGATTTCTCAACAAAATTTTGATTCATTAGGTTAAACAATTACTTTATTGATTATTTCAAACTAATATTAAATGTGTAATGGGTTTTTATTATCTTGTGTCACATTTAAAAATGTTTTATCTCGAATTTCAATAGACACAGATAATTGAATCATTTTATTAACAGTCCCCTCAATGATATTATATTTTCCAAAGGATTTATTTTAAAGAAAAACTAACTTTTAAAAGTTTCCGTTAAAACATCATTTTTCTTCAGTTTACATGTTTTCTAATCTATCTTATGATTTTTTTACTATTATCCAGTTATTATTTAAAATAATTTTTACTCAAGTTTTAATTCCTAAAAAATTATTCGAAGGTATATTTTTTAGTTTTCTATATAAGGTTCGTTGAGAATTTTTGTACAAAAATACATAAAAATGTTTTTTAACATAAATGAAATGAGAAAAATTTATCTCTATCATATTTTTATAATTAATTTTGTGTTTTTTTTAAAATTCTACATGTTTATTTTAAAATATTTTTTTAATTTATAATAATGCCGTGTTTTAAAAATAATTCATTTACAAAATGAAAAGGGTATTTTCCTTAAGAATTTTCCAACGATCTAATTTAATGAATATTCATCTATGTGAAAATCCATTGTTGAATCTTATTATTAGTGGATCATGATATATTATGAATCCATATTCCATATTTTATTAGATGTTTTATGATTATTTTTACTGTATATAGAATATTTGGATACTATTATTCAAATTACTTAGGCTGGTTTATGATTATTCTAATTGATTGGGAAAATTATTAACATATCGTATGCTAGTTTAAATTAAAAAAAATTTGACTATTTTTCAAATTTTTCATATGAGTAATGAATTGGTTCTAGTAGTGGATCCGGGGGGCTCATTATATCCCCTCGATGGATAAGTAAGTCCCATGAGACAAACTAGTTTTAGTATGGGAAGATGTCTTACATGTTTATGTATAATGTCTTAGATGAATCCTTAATGGTATGTTTATGTTTTCTGAAAATATTATTTCCTTAATTATGTTATTATTTATTTATTTCAATGTTATTATTTTATTTGTAAAATATCCATGGATAATTTTTCTAGCTCATGTGAGTATCTATACAGAATTTTTTGATCATATTTTATTCTGGCCAAATTATTCTCTTATTAGTGATTAAATGGAATGTGATTTAGTTATTTAACATTACTTTATTTTTAATTCTTATTTACGATATATTCTTCTATATGCATACCCTTACAAAGAATCAACAGTCACCCCTTTCTTCTTTTTAATTTTTCTCGAAGATGCCAAGAAATTTATTATGATTGTTATACATGGTTCTTATGGGAGAATATTGGTGTTCTCAAAGGATTATCAATGTTGAATTTTAATTTTTAAATTTTAATTTGAATTTAAAGTATGCATCTTATTTTGAAGAAATACTAAATTTTTTCATCCTTTGGGATGTGATTCCTAAAATATTATAAAAATATAATAATGTAACTACTTTCTCTAGGATACTTCTATTAGGGTCTTTATAGTTGGTATTAATGGATGTTTAGAAGAACCCATAAGAACTAGATTTTGGAAAATATGTTATAGAGAGTAAAACTATGGAAAAATTTGAAAATAATTACTATGAAACCAAAATTATGATGTAGATATTCAGTATACCTAATTTTCAATTAAAGGTAATTAGTTATGATATTATGCATTATGTTTCATAATGTTATGATTTAATATAGTCTATTAAAATATATATAATTGGATACAAAAAGATTAAATTGGAACCATATCAGTTCATGTAATCCATGTAGGGATTTCCCTCTTGGGAAAGATAATGAATCTGGTTTTGGAGCTGGAAATGGAGCTGTAGTTGCAGCAGGAGATGAAAAAATTATAACAAGTAAGGGAGAATTGACTCATGTTATAAAAAATTACCATACCCTTATAGAGTGTCATGATCTAAAATGTTGTTTAACGATAATATAAAACATTAATAGACACAAAAATCTATCTTTTAATGGGTCTAAAAATGTCTTTTAGTTGAGAAAATGATAACATCCTTAATGATTATATTTATCGCTTTAATAATTAACAAATGGAGAAGGTTATCATGAAATTTGATCGTCTCTTAGGTATTTATATCAATAGTGGTCATTGATTTAAAACACTAAAGATACATAAGAATTAGTAAAGATTTAATGTAAGGAGTTTAATAAACTTTTCTAGGAAAAAAATTTTCCATGAAAAAAACAAGCGGATATAGAGAGACAGTTCTTGAGTCTGAAGAAAAATGAGAATAATAATTTTTCTAAGGATGACGCATAATTTTGGAGGTTATCAAGGTATTCGATTGAATACATATGTAATAAAATAGAAATACTGATCATTTATTTGATGTTCTAAATTCATTTCTTCAACATGCACTAGTTGGCCAAACACTCTCATTATAAGAGGATATACAATCACATGACATCAAGAGAGTAATGGAATTTCCAAATATTTATGTATATGAAAAAAAAATAGGATGTAAATGAAAATTTTAATAAAGGGAATAAGGATAGTAATGATTTCCCCCATGTGATAATTGAGTAAATAAACACCCCGAAACATTCCTCAAGGGAATGAGATCTTGTTATATTTGTTGGGTGGAAGGAAAATAAGATCATGATTGTGAGAAAAATAATGAAGTTACAGATGTGAAATATTTTTCTAAAAAAATATGCGGAACTATGAAAACAAATTCCCCTAAAATAATGGAATATACCTTAGAAGAAGCTAAGGGATCAAGGTCATGCTTTTTCTATTGACATCGCCTAAATTAAATTATTAACATGTTTGTGTTTTTGGATTAAAGAAATTTGTTTTATAAAATTATTTCTATAAGAAATATTGAATTTAAAAGGATTTTACTGTATTAATTCTCTCTAAGGATTTTATATCACATTTTGAATGATATAGATGACCAATAACAGTGATTCAGTGGAAATATGTAATTTTTGAAAACACATGTTTTAAGTCAAGATAACCTTTAATATGTTCCTAATGTTGATATAATGATGTTGTTATGAAGAGATTATTTATATGTATAAACAAAATTGTATAATAATTACTACCTTATATATGATAAGTGATTTTCTAGAAAATTATATTTTTATACCATTGATGGTGTTGATAATAATTTTGGACTTAAGAAAAATTACAAAACATTTCTGTTTTACTTATGAAAATATGAATCATGCATGTTTTCAACAAGTATTTATATCAATTAAATTATCACCATGCTCTGTTATAATACATAAATAAGGTATCCACATGTTTGGTATGTGATGACTAATATCTAATTCAAGTTGTTTTAGAGATTAATGGAAAGTAAATTTTGGGACTTCGGAAACCTTATTTTTAATTTTATTGATCATGGTCTTTTGGAAGGGTATAAGTTTAACCATTTATGAAATGTGTTAAGTTGAACATCAGATGCAATTTTAAAGATTTGATGCGTTTTTTATATTGGATAAATTGTTACAAACATTTTTTTGAAAATATTTTGAGATAAACCAAAAATATTGTTTCTCTCTATGGATATTATGATCCATAAAAAGTGAATTTTAGTTTTTCTAACATAGAAAATTAATTTTTGTATATTAATTTCTTATATTAAGGGATTAAATTAATATGGAAATTTTCATTGGAAAACCAGATACTCTAAGAAATAATTTTTCAATATGGGTTATTATATTTTTGGTAAAGGAAAATGAATCATATGAGATAAATTTTAAGGTTGTTTTTGGAATTTTCTATGGATTATATTAATTTAATTTTTTGTAAAAGGACATCCTAAAGGCTAGGAAAAAACCGGCTTCTATGATTTCCTGGTTATTATAATATAGTTTTTCTTTATTTAAATGGTATGAATGATAAAGTAAAACTTACTTTTAAGAACCTTATATGATTAATATAAATATAATTTTATTTAGGGAATAAATGTCAAATTTTAATTAAGTGAAAATATGAATTTTTATTAGAATTTTTTGAAACGATGAAGCAATCATAGGCAAGTATGTATATTTATTTAGGTTCTTACTATAGGAAGTAAAAGGACTACTATAATCTAGGAATATGATTTTTGAATAAAAATATTATTTGTTTAATTTTCATACTGTGAAATAAATGTCCTTTTAACTCATCACCAATTACAGTTTTGTGATGGTATACTTTCTAATGAATTTATTCCCTATAACTCTATCAAAACTTTATAACTGTATTTATTTTCTAGTTCAATTCCATAACTTCCCACTAATGTTCTCCCATATGGAAGCCTAGTATTGTGGAAACCTTCAAATATTCCATTGCCTCTTTTTAAGATAATGTTTTGTAAATTTTTTATGATGTGGTATTTGAACAAATGTATTTTAGATTATCAACTCAATTATTACCAATCACAATTATAATTTTCAAGGATGAAATATATTTATAGATGGGAGAATGTAACACCTCTAGATTTTAAAAGATCGCTATGTTTGATAGCTTATATTGAACATAACACCGAGCTTATATGAACTGTAAAATATATTTATTTTAACAAAATCGTTATAAACTAGACCTTAAATTTGAGGGTGTGAATAAAATTAACGAAATTTTGAAATAAACATGATATTTCATGTTCAATAATAATTTAATTTTTTTTAGGAAATGAACACATAATTTTTAGTAAAGTCATTTTATTTTTGGAATATATGTTTTCTTCAAAATGCGATTTGGTTAAAAATTATGACAAAGTAAATATAATTAATTTTTTAGAACATTTAGAAAATTTATTTTTAAAAATATAATTCATTTTTTTACCCATCATGTTAGTATTATCTTAGTGTAATTTTGTGAATAATATAAATAGTTGACTTTTGGGTTAAAACTGAAAAATACTATTTTTATGAAATACCAAAACTCTTATGAAATACTTATTATATGATCACATTTTCAAATATATAAACCCTGATTATTTAAAAAATTATTTTACTAAATAATAAAAAATTTATTAAATTTAACAACATATGCTTAAAAATTATGAAAAATATATATTTTAACATTAAAAAAACTATTTTTATGAGTTATATGAGTAATATATTTAGAACTGATTTATATCACTTTTATAAATTTAATCTCATAAAATGGGTTTTATATTTTTAATTAAAAGGTCCAAATTAGGTTATAAGGTCATTTTAATTTTATGTCATATTAATCTTACCCTAATAATGAATATTTACCACATTTAAAAAAATGTAGTGGGTTAATGTTAAAATGTAAAATCATAGAAAAACTAAAACCTAAAACATTAAATGGGTGTTTTATGAGATTATTGAACTTATATATCCCTAAAATTATTATTTATCAATAAAATTATTTGAAATTAATTCCACCCAAATACTTTTGTATTTAAATATAAAATAGTCTTTATTTAATCAGTTAAAACCACCCCTACTAATGTATAAATACAATCGCTCACCACACCCTTTGTCCTCAAAATCCATGGAGATCATAAAATATTTATAATAAATTATCCTCCACATCCTTAAAACATGAAATTTCTACTACTCTCACCCAAAGAAAACATCCATGTTCCTTAATGGGTCCTTTAATGAAGTTATATTCCACTGGTATCTTTCTCAAAAGATCACTCTCAATTTACTTTTTTCATCAACCCTATCACCACCTCATTAATACTTCAAAGAATAATAAATCCAATATATTTTATATACTATAATTTCATAATTATAATTTAATATCTTTTATATACCCATTTTTATCTCATTTAATTCAATGAAACGAAACAGTTGTCCAAATTATGGAGGTTAAGAGTCAATGTGGATAATGATTTTGTTCGATTTACATTAAAACCCTAAAGGATGAAAAAGTATTATTTTGAAAAAAATAATATATTAATAATTATAGTTCAACCGATTTAATGTTACATAAATAATATTTATACATAATACTAAATAAAATGTATCTATTTCCTGATGGTGTGGGAAATCACAAAAATAAGAGAAACAAATATCATTAAAATTTGATCAAAATAATTATCTTCATGTATGAAATAAAAATGATACATGGAACCAATTTATCTTATGTATAGATATTAATACCATTTTATTTCACTTATAGAGTTTTATTTCCATTTGAAATAAACATCTAGAATTATACTCATGTGAGCCGACCATGAAAATAGGAAATGATTGCACCAGGAACATTGTAATTAAAGATATATTATTAATGAGTGGGTAGTATGATGTTATAAAAGTTTCATATATGGTATTATAAATATTTATATAGTTATGGAGTTAATTAATAACAATCATTAAAAAATTATATAATAGGATAATGTTTAAAAACCAATGGGACCCGTAAGGTAAGGGTTTCTCATCTCACTTTTGCTTCTGTGAGATATATGCATTATTCACCACCTATTTGATTTGGTGTATATACTGAAATTTTATATATAATTTCCTTAATCTAATTATATTAATGGTACTCAATGTTTTATCTTGTAAGTATTACTTTTATGAGGTATACAATTCAATTGATTACAATTTGTAAGATATTTCAAAAATCAACTTTCGATTCATGGAGTTAAAATTAAAATTTATTGACTATGCCATTATAATATTCTATTTTAAAATAATAATTATTATATTATTTTAAATTTAAATTTTTTATTTGTATTTAAATTTGAAAAACATAATAAAATCATTTTCATAACATACCAGTCAATGATGTGATATTTTTAGGAGGCTTTCTTTTAAAAGAAAATGATCTTTTTAAAGTTTCAATTAAAATATATATTTTTATTCAATGTCCATAAATTTTTAAAATGATTTAATTTTTTTAATATTATCATATGATTTATTAAATTAATTTTTAATCATTTTATACGTTTTATAAAATAGATTATAAGGTACATTTGATTTCTAAATTAGGTTATTTGTTTAATTTATAGAAAAAATAAAAAGGAAATTTTTTAACATATATGATATGATAATATTTTAACACATTAAATAATCATTAATTAATTAAATATTACTTTTTAGGATTATAATGTTATTTTAAAAGAACATTTTATGTTGTATAATTTCACATCATTTTAAAAATAAGTGATTTCAAATGTCAAAAGAGTATTTTCATCAAGAATTTTCCAACTATATCATTTAAAATATTTTAATATATCTTGAAATCATTTGTTGAATATTATTATTCATTTAATATTATTTATTATGATAATTTCTTCCATAATTTATTAAATGATTTATGATAAATTTGAAAATGGATGTAATATTTTGATAGCATTCACGATATTGCTCTGAATGTTTTATAATTATGTTTAATAATTGTCAAAATTATTAAAAATCCATATAATAGTTTCAATATAAATGTTTATATTTATTTGTGTCAACCATTTCATATGTGGAATGTATTAGACATATTAAGGTATGGGTGAAGCATGATATATACACTTGATGCATCGGTAGGTCTCATTAGATAAGCTAGGGGTTTTGACTGATGTTTTACCAATATATGTATGGTGTGATGGAAAAAATACTTGAATGTATGTTTAGGATTTTTTCCATTATGAATTAAATCATTAGGATATTTTTATTGATTTTCATTTGAGTTAGAACAATATCCAAGGTTAACTTTTCTTGCTCATGTGATTTTTATATGGAATTATTAGATCACCTATTATTCTATAGATATTAATCAAATGTTATTGATTAAATGGTATCTGTTTCAATTATTAAACATTCCATAGTTGTTAAATCTTATTTATGATAGATTCTATTTTATATATACCATTACTAAGCATCTGATATCACTCCTTTCTTATCTTTTATTTTCCCCATGGATTCTAGGAATTTTATTATGATTGAAATATAGGGTTAAAGTAAGAGAATAAAGGTTTTCATAAAGGATTAACAATGTTGTTTTTTATGTTTTCATTTGTAATGTATAGTTCATGTATACATCATGTTTTCTAAATCTAATAAACTATTCAATCCAATGAGAAGATTATTTATGTGTATTAAAAAAATTTAATAATTTAACCACTATCTCTGGGCGACTAGCGTCGGGTTATTTACATTTACTCTCAAGATATCGACCATGAGAAAATATAATTACATAATTTCATTCCATTTTAGCATCCCAATTTAATCATTTGGACATGTTTTGATTAAATTTCCATATATTCTCTAACTCTATTGATTCTATATTCAAGATGAATTTTTCATTCATAAACCACTATAATTAACTTTAAACCAATAATAAGATAACTAAAATCATGATTAACCATTAATTATATATCTATTTATAATCAAAAATAAATTTTTTAGTCAAGTTTATCCGATGTGATAAATTATACTCTAATATCTATCAATAATATCCAATGACCAACTTAATCCATCCCATAAGTAGTTAAAATTTGAAACCTTTTAAAATATATAACCAAATTAAAAATCTCAAACTTTAGAAATAAGTACCCCAACTTTAAATAATAATCAATAAATTAACATCCCAAAAAGCATAATTTATGTCTTAGTATCACATTAAAATTATGTGATTAACTATGACATATATTCTCTAGAAACATGGTAATAACATTAATTAACATACAAAATCATTTAAAACGTACATGATTAAAAAACACTCCCATCATTCATTAAATAAAAAAAATAAATTATTTAATATATCCCATAAATAATAAAAAAATTTAAACTCTATCAAAGATAAAAAAATCCATATTCTCATCAAATCATTTCTAGGCCATCAATATTGTCATATTTAAATTATCTATTTCAATGATAAATTTATTTCAAATAAAAAATATTATGTCAACATCAAGCATATAATATGAGTTATCATTCAATTAATCGTGTGTTTTCAATAAAATAACAAAATAACATTAGTTCAATTTTATAGATCATTGGTTTTATTCAATATATTCTTTGAGAACTATTAATACAAACAACTTTATAATAATTCTAAGATGTTTCATGATTTTTAGAAGTAAAATATCATTGATAAAAATTATTTGAGAACTTAATTATTTATTTTCATTACATAAACACTTTAATCATTCCAATTTCACCTTAAACCATCGACTAGAAATTTTAATCTTATTACTTAATATCTCCATTCATTAAAATGAGAATTCATATAATCTTTATCCTCAGTAGTAAACACTTATCTTAAAACCCTTTTGATCCTCTTCTTGATATATCTAATTATAAAAGTTAATTTCCCAGTTTCCATACATTCTACTTTTGAAACATTTGATGATTGATAATACCATAGGGACCCCATTATCTCAATCCATTTTTTGACCAAAATTTTCATTTTTTATCAGGAATTAGGTCCCCTATATACTTCTCAACAACATGTGAATCATATTTCATTTCCCTTAAGATATTAAATTCTCTAATTCTTCCCATATTATCAAAAAATATAAAATGGAAATATATTTCCTCAATGTACTTCTGGAAAATAAATTTCTCTTATTAAGTGTGTCAATAATCTCTCACGTATTGATGTTTTTAGTCATATAATGGTATATATAATTTGGCATGACCAAAAGGTTTTTCAATTGAACCCACGTTTTATTTGGTTTCTCATAAGAAAAATCATTTGATTTTCCATCATATTTAGAGTTAACAAGAATCCTCCTAGATTGATCCTTTCACTAAAACTAAAAACTATAAAGTTTGTTCATTAATAATAATAGTGGGGAACCAAATAATTTTGAAAAATCATTTATAGGATGTCTAAATAATGAAACATTATTTTTAATACATGACATATTATGTTCGTCCATGGTCTTACATCATTATTTTCTATTAAAATATTTCACAATATTTTATAATGAAAATGTTAATTAACCTTATATATCCGTAAGAGTGTCAAAACAAGGGTGTAGTAAAGAAAAAACTCATCATTTAACAGAATGCTGACTGAGATACACTCAAATAAAACTTTTCAATGTTATTACCCCTAGACACAGATATGAAAAATACAACTCCACTTATAGTATCCATATATGAATTTAGTTCTTGGAAATTCAAATAATATTTTCATTTCCAAAGAATTAAGATGATATCCTATAAACAAAATTATTCATAGGTATTTAAACAATTTTTTTTAATCATAGTTTCTAACTATGGAATTAATATGTCCTCTAATACCAACTATATTTATCCATACTTTTTTAAAATAAATATTTTCTCTTTTTTCATGAATATTCATTACATTACACAAATACATAACCAAGGATAGAAAATGTTTAGTTTTATTACAGACTTTATAATCGATCATTTAATTCATGAAAGGTATAGAACATATCAAATGAAGATACTCCCACATATTAGACATCATTGTAAATATATAACTATATATATAATTTTTTTCATTACTTTGTAAAATCAAACATACGAAAGGGTGAAACCAGATGCTCAGTATGGGTCGACATTGAAAATATAAACCAATGATCATATGATAAGTAAAAGGGTAGGAGATATTGAATATAAATTATATAATTCAAACCCAATCTATCATGGATTGTAATCATGTGTCATTCAATGAACATTATCATTTGAAAAGAAATCAATCGTAATATTATGAAATTATTAAAAATATATAATGAATCATAAGTTAATGTCATAAAGGTATGGAAACAACAAACATACAAAAATAATTTCATATAAAATGGTAATCTATTGTGGAAATCAAGTCATGGGGGATCAAGATTTAACACGTGTCCTATATCATAATATATCACACATCCTTGCCTATTTCACATAGTGGATCAGGATTATCAACTTGTTTCCCATATTAGATAAAGAATATTGTCTTTTTTATCATAGTGGATCAACAAATTTAACAGTATAAGTGGACTAAAAACTTATATTTAAAGTATCATCTCAAAATAAGACTTATATCAAACAAAAACAAGCATAATAAAAAATTACATCAAGTAATGTAGTACTTATTTGAATAATAGTATTATTGTAACCAAAAAATAATATATCATACCATTTTAAAACAATAAATTATCTTATATTCATTATTATTACAAAACATATTTAGGATCATGATCTACTGACCCAATGTATTCATTTTTATCAAAACAATGTTCCATTATTCTTATTGGTAGTTAAATGAACCTAAACATGGACATGATAACAATTTTATATAAATAAGAACCAATTCACATTTCAATATAGAATCATTATATATAGATTTATTGTTACTATAATATATTACTATTAATTTATAAAATTATAATTATGTCGATCGAGTTTATGAAAAAGCTAAAGTATGAAAATATGAATATTTCACTTACATTAATTACGTCATATACTTATATAGAATAATATTTTATTTTTAATGTTATGCGACTTCATTATGAGACCATATAATGAAATCAATATTATGTAATTTTATCATTCTATAGTTCCACAATTTATCCGAGTAAGATGGGTAGGTGGTGGTGACCTTCATTTATGAAAACGAAAAACATTTCATCAGATTCCTGAGGTAGCATAATTGTAAAAATTGATTCACAGCATAGAAATGTGAGTTAAATGTCTTATGTAATGGAATTATAATTAGAATTTTAAATTTGGAATTCACACCATATAATTTTCTTCTAGATATTTCAAATATATTTTTATGTAATTGAAATTCTTTTCATATAACTTTATGTTTTATCATTTTTCACTATGTTTAATTTGTTTTCAAAACAGTATCTTTTCATACAAAAATAAATAATATAAAACAAATTATAAAATTTTACATTCTAATTATAAATATAATATCTAATTAATTCATTTGAAATTTTAATTTTGAGAAAATCATATTATTTAAATAATATATAATTTAATGTATATAAAATATAAATACACCTATACCTTATCAATTAGAAGTTTAAATGATATTTAATGTTATTTATATTATATTGTGGGATGATTATTTGTTAATTTATATAGAATTTTAATAAAAACTAAAATAATAGTAATAATATATGACATTTAATGTTTATAATAATGTGTATAATAAAAATAATCTTATAAAAACAAAATATTTTACAAAACACATATATACTAATAGAACTATATATTTTACTCCTGAATCCCTTCATCGCATCTACACAAACTGTTATCAAGAGATAATCTATTGTAAAATTTTTATATAGTGAATTTGATAACATAGTAGTCTTAGTGATCTCCATGATCATTAATTACCACCATATAATAACTTTTTCAATCCCAATTTTCTTATCTTTATCATTGAAATTATTACGGAAGGACCTATCGATTATACTTCCTTCTAAATCTCTTATAAACAAACATCAAATGGATTGCATCTTAAAAATTATAATATTTTCTACTGAAGTATTATCCAAAATTCCATATAACTCATTAAAGAATGTTCCCCAATAACTTTCTCGATATTTTACATATTTCACTTCATATAATACATTTTATGAATTTTTTAATTTATAACATATAATATAATCAATTATATTATATGTAATTTCATTATTTATAAGAAACTGAAACTTAATAAACACAACATATAATGTAAAATTTAATAGTTTATTAAGTATTTTATATACTATAATATGATTAAATTAAATTTTAATAATCTCATTGATTTATAATATTTATTAGTATTTTAATGGAACCTTTACATATTCCTTATTCAATGATGATATTTAATGTAATGATAATCATAAAGGAAAAAATTTCAAGTTTATTAAAAATAGTATTTTTTACATAATGTTGGATCATGTATGGTAAGTATATTTTTTTAATATCGTCACTTAGTAATATTTTCATATATGAATAATTTAAAATGTAATTAAATATTCAATGATATATTGAGGTTTTTTGATTTAATCAATTATGACTCATGGTTTTAAAAACAAATATATTTGAAATCTTTTGTGTAATGTTAGAGTGAATAAATATAATTGTAAAAGTAATAAATAGATTTAAAATTGATAAATAATTAGAATAATTTGAAGGAAATTTAATTTGATGAATTTTTTTTATTTTTATAGTAATAATAGATTTTGGTCTATTATTAAGTTATATACATTATTAGAATTTTGAAACAATCCATTCATAACCATTATAAATTGTTTTCACACAAAGGATAAAAAATCAATTTTATACTCTCCAATTTGGTTAATTGCAAACCCTAATCATGTGTTTTGAGTTTATTAAAGATTTTATTATATATTAACACAACCCCATAATGTTGTGTTATTATTATTTGAACTTTTTTTAATATCCATGAGCATGGTATGGTTGTTGACCATTAGTCAATTAACTATTCACTATAAAATACATTTTATTATTCATGAAATATATTATTATTAACTATAACTTCATTAATGATATGAATACTAAAATAGAGAAATAAATTAACTGAAATTATAAAAAACAACATCCCCTTATCCCCATATTTATAACTTAATAAAAATATCATTCTATAAATTAAATAATATATAATGATATATTACAATATATTGGTCAAAAATCATCTTCTTCCATATCTATATTAATATATTTTATCACAATTGGAATTACAAAATTATTTTATTCTAATAATATGTTAAATATTTATAAGAAATTTTTTTATAACCCCATTTTTTATTTATAGTCAATAAGTTTTTCTTCATCACTTTATATAGAATACTTTTCAATATATCACATATCATTGATACATCAGACTCTATCCATCAATATGATTCATAAAAAATTTTCTCAATCATCTCACATCCATATATATATATATATATATATATATTTTAAAAACTTCAACAATAAAGAAAATATTATGACCATATGATACATAATAAACTCATGTTTTCTAGTATTTGTAGTATTTTCTATGAATTTATTGACTTAATTAAACATGACTCATAATCATGTGAATTATTTACAATTTTATAAGTTATGATGTATCTTGATAATGTATCTATATTTTATATCCAAAGGATCATGGGGCCTATTATGCTCCTCCCCACACAAAAATTTCTAAAAATAATTATAGATGTCTAAAACTAAAAATAGAAAGACTATTTCCCTGATATGACACAATCAAAATTAAAAAAATATATAAATAAAATTCGTTTAATTAGAATTAAAAAAGGTGTTATAATTAAAATAAAACAACAAATAACTATTTAGCAATAATAAACTATATCAATATGACCCATGTGATAAATTTAGACATATACATAAATATTATACATCTTTTTTCATCAATATTGATATAAAGAGGAAAATAAAGAAAAAATAATAATTAAAAAATCTATCAATAATTCTTGAACAATACATATGAAATTATTTTATTACTCAATAAATAAAATCATGTTAATCCATACCCCCTGAATTTATATCATAATGTTATACAAACCCAAAAATATATTCTTATATTCAAGGTGAAAAGTAATTCATTATAGGGAACCAAAAAACAGTGTTCATTGAATATGTCATAATACATAGTGTATATATACAATGGGTGAATAATATAGTATACAAGGATACACATATGACCATCATCTATTAAAAAGTTCACCATAATAACCAACTCCACCTCTTTTTTTAACATATGTTATCATGTATATCTTAATGATATATATAGTAATGAAATTTGAGGAATGAATAAAATATTGAGACATATGTAGTGAGTGGAAATTATGAAATGGTAATATTTATCTAGTATTGAACATATAAAATTAATATATCTAAGAAATAATACCAAGGAATGATATGGGACGACCATATCTATATAAAAAACATCAATTTTTATCATCTCTCGACGATAAATCTTGGAAATGGATTTTTTTTCACAAGGTTTGTGTAATATATGTATCCAAACATGAAAGGCCCACTATAATTTCAATCCTATATTACTTTATAATTTTCAATATATAATATCAACAGCCTATAATATTTTCTATTAATATAGATTGAAATTTATACCAATGTAAATGAGAAACATATCACACTACCTATGATCCACCGAGATTTTAATATGAACATACACTATAGTATAGTGAACCACACCTAGAAAAAATGGTATTTTACCTTAGAATAGTCATTCTATTAACAACGCACTATTTTTATTAAAAATGATAATGTTATGTAATGAACCAAAATTCTAAAAATGGAAATTTCTTTTTGAAAAACAAATTCCTTATTATGTAATTTAGATATAGAAAACACATGGCCTACTTTGGTTATTTATGATTGTTATAAGAACTTATATTAATAATACCTTTATGAATCATGACTATTTATAAAATTTTATCATATAGTGACTATTAAGATTATAATATTTTAAGGGATATGATGTTTTCTAATTAAAATAGAATTAAGAAGTGATGAACTCAATTTATAGGATCATACATCAAGAATCCAATTTATCAGAGCTTGTGAGGGAGATAGAATCACTCTGATTTAACCTTAAATAAGACCGAACCATGATTTAATTATTGATGAATAATAAAAACTACTAATGGGAGAATTTTAAGACTATTGAGATCACAAATGAAACATTGTTCATTAAACCACATGAAGAATTCACATCCATAAGACATATTCTTTTTAGGGTGTGCATAAGTATAATAATGGGTTAGTTATCTAGAACCTATTAATTTGAATTACTATATATAAATTTTAATAAAAAATCATTATATTTTTGACTTCATATTTTTATTTTATAAATGATTATATAATGAGTTTGATAAAAATCAGATCATGTGACGAATAATAAAATTGTGGTTTTTGGAAATAGATTGTTTTAATTAAGATTAAATTTAGAAAATTTAAATATTTTTTAAATAAATTTTATTTTTATAAAGTATCTTATTTGTTAAATATTTATCTAAATATAAATTATTAATTAATTTAATGAAGTCAATGTGCTTTTTAAATGGGATGGAATGTCAAAAGTGTTATAAAAAACCTGTAATTTCTAGTAAATATAGTTTTTTATTTAATATTGTAATTTTAGTTATTTATATAACTATTTTGTTGAAATAAATATATATTTTCAAATCGATAAGTTGAAATTATCCCATAGTTAATTTTTTATAATTTTTTGAGAATGAATTTTTTGGGTAAAAATTAAATACTATATAAATATACACCATACATTATTATTTAATAATATCTAAAAACTAAATTAATAATATTATAAAATTCATACATGACAAAATAAATATTTATAATAAAAAAATTGATGGTATTTTGTCATTTTTAAAAATGTGTAATGAATCCTCTAAAACCTATATTATATTTAATTATTTTAAAATTAAATTTGTAAAAATAAGACTCACTTCCAAAAAAACAGTTAAATTATTTTAATACGGTTGGTTAGTGGCATTAAAAAACATTTAAAACTTCTCCCCTTCGGTATAAAATATGGTATGGTATTTTGTTTTAATTTTTTTATTTTATAGTGTCCAAAACATATATTTACCAAAAAATAATAAATTTACCTATCATTTTCTATAAATACCCACCCAACCACCAACACCTCTTTATTCAAAATAAATTATAAACCATTTTTTATCCTTACCCTATATAAATCCCTGCCACCGTGTTACCATTATCTTAGGAAGCTACACTTAGCTTTTAGAAGTGACCTCCTGGTGTATGGTATTCCTTTCCTCTTCCCCTTTAACCAAGTACTTATTTTGAATTTACCCTTTTGAAACCCTTTTGTATATGTTTTATTTAATTTATAAATATCTAATTACTATTAAATTTATTTTATATGAATGATTTTTCCTTTATCCCCTCTCTTTATAACCATGTCTTAAACAGGTACTTTGTTGGAGTAAGTGATTCTATCCTATTATTTATTCAGTTAGAATCATTGTATTACAAAATATTTATATTCAACTATTCATATTGGAATATGTTTACAAACATGTACATAAAATACTAAGGATTACTATGTAATTTTAGACTAACTTTCACTATTATTAAACTCATCCATCAACATTTATGCACACCCTTCATGTTTCCAAAACTATTTTGTGATTTTTTGAGCCACCATTTTTTTTGAATACCAATCCCTATTTCCACTGATTGGTATTAACCTCATTGTAAATATCATTAATTTATTAGAGAAATAATGGTATCTAACCAAAGATATAAAAACAATTAATTCCATTCTTATGTTTTATGATCATTGTAGTACAAAAATGCATTAATATAATTTAAATTTGATCTGTGGGACTGATATTATATTTCTTTCCAATACATTGGGTAATGTTTTCACCTCATGAGTTTCCATTTAATGTGAATGAAGTTTATCATAAGTATACTATATTGTGAAGGATTTTATTTTATTCCTGGATCAATCTTATTATATTAGGTTTTATTGAAATATTATTATATTTCCTTATTAATATCATCTTTCATTGTGATTTTATGTTAGGTTTTATGATTCTCACTATTTTATGCCAACTTATTACACAATTGGACTCCAAAGTATTACATTTATATTGTTATTAATAGATTATTTTATTAAGGGAATTCAAAGATAACCCATTTCTTATTCACATCCTTAGTTCATCCCGTATAGCATTATAAGATAATGTGAATTTATAGGAATATTATGGATTTTCAAATAATTTTGTTGTATCCCTATTTCATGTTAGTTTTTTATGTTCCTATCTTATATGAGCCATTATGCCTCTCAATATTATGGGACTGCATTATGTTTTTTTATTTTTTTAATAAATCATGAATTTAATTATATAAAAGAAATGGGATTTCACAAGTTATAAAAACTTTTACATGAAAATGATATCCTCTAGTTCACCCCTACTACATTGTTTGAAGATAAACCTATAAATTTAAATATAACCTATTCTAAAAACTTTCATAATCATATATATTATAAATATATCCTGTCACTAAAAAATAGCACATTATAATCCAAAATACCATTAGTTGAAACCTGTCTGTATCCCATATCGTCAATCAAATCACCATATAAAAAATTATAATAGAGAAAAATTGAATCACATTACACCTAAGTCCACAAGGGATTATTATAGTAGTCCATACCTTATTTTATTGGAACAAAAACATCATTATGTCAAAATATGCCCTTATTCCTCTTTTTATTGCAAATAAAGTGATATAACTATAATAATTATAATTGGATATCACACATACATTTTATAAAATATATCAAATCCAAATGGTAATGCATGATTATATAAGACCTCTAAATACCCGATGCATAAATCTATGTAAAAATATATCAAACTCTCTATCACACCCATAATGCAGAAACCAAAAAAATCCCATAACTAAATGACCCCAATAATATACTCATGAAAACGTACAAAATCCCATTTCAAATAATAATAAATTACTCTATGAAACCATAGTATTAAAAATTCAATCAATACCACTAATCCATATATGGATACTTTATGGTGTATAAGTAATGTGAAATATTTTACCTAAGATATTCTCATCAACCATCACTTTATGGAAGCTCCACCCAAGCTCTGTACAAGATAAGAGACATTAAAACCACTCAGTTAGACACAACCTAAGATATTCATAATTAATTACATGAATCAATATCATTATGAGGAATATTGGTCCAAAATATATTTTCCACCCCAAGATGTACATATTTATAGTGATAATAATATATATATTCCATTTATTATATAAATTATTCGATTTTTATAGACCATTCCCATGTTAATCACACATAATGGGACACACCCAACAAATTTCAAAACTAAATAAACACATTGTGATAGTTCTTGTAAAAAATAAAAAATAAAATCACACTCATATAATAAAATATTCATCAAACACACAACATGTATAATATAGAATTTGATAACTCTTTTATAAGTTATTTACCACAAATCCATTTTATTCATGTTTAAAAATGATCCCAATATACTCCAAAATGAGATTTATGAAAAAATAAGTGTTTAATTATACAAATAGTGTATAATATACGTGGTTATGACAAGTACGTTTTTGATTGAAATATCCTAAAACATGTGAAACAACTATCTGAAATGAAATGGTGATATAAGAAAAAAATAAGTGAAGAAAAAGAGGTGGAGGATCACTAGGGAGACAGGGGCGTAAGTCTCTATTGTGTGAATAATATGGATAGAGGCATACTATCACACCCAATAAAATATATATAGGTATTTACCTTAGGAATATATACATGTCTCATATTAGTAAATTCATATGATAAGCACTAAGGTAATCTTATTTTAAATTACGAATGTAATATTTTTAAAACACATTTCATTATTTAAAATAATGTTTAAAAACATATTTTGTTATATTCTATGAACATTAGTCTAAAACAAATTTTTTACAAATGGAATAATTATGGATATTTTAAAAAAATACTTTATTTTCATGGTGAATAGTGAAATATATATTTTTTTGTAAAAGATTCATTTTTATTATATTATCCTATGATAATCATGTCAAGTATTTTTTTATCAATGATTACTATATATTTTAGGAATAAAATTTATTCAATCTAAAATATTGTATAGGAAAAAGAAATCATATTCTTATCATATTTAGACTTGTGTAATATTTTTTTCCAATAAAAAATCTGTATTGGTCTTTAATTTATATTAAATATAAATTTTGTAAATTTTTTATTGTCATGATAAAACCTGAAAAATTTATTTGTTTCATAATAAAAAATATATATGCTTAAATTCAATAAAATTTAAAATTTTACACTCCTATTATTTTTGAAATGAGATTTTTTAAAATGACTTTTTTTACATGTTATGTGTTATAAATCAGAAATAAATTTCTCTCACTAGTGGATTTTTTTATAAAAAGCTTAAAATTTTTGAGATTAAAATGATCATTTTTTAAAATAATTTCAATTAAAATTTCACATTAAAATTAAATACCATTGGTGAATGTGGAGTTATTTTGGTAAGGGTGAATTAGGTTAATAGTTTTTTTACACAGTGAAAAATGGTAAAACATATAGAAAAAATGTAAAAAATTTGACGGTGGTGGCAGTATAGAACATAAATATTTATCCAAAAAATTATTATACTTTTTTTATTTTTTTCCACGAATGATAGAATGGAATTTTTGAAAATTGAAGATATTTTAATAAAATAAAACTCTCTTTACCTTAAAACAGTGAACACATCCTCTCAATTTCTATATCAACTCCAAATCACCAGCTAACCTAAAAACATACCTATTTTATCCTAAATAGTCTCCCCATTCACAAGAGCCATTTTCGCATAAAAAAATTTATGGAACCAAAATATGTTTCCCAATGGAGATCTTTAATAGGAAAGGTATGACTTTTAAACCATATTTTCTAGTTTTTTCTTCTCTTACACTCCCTAGGTCCCCTCTACACATGAAGGTGTGATCAAACAAGTTTTTTAATATGATTAAGTGTTACTATAATAATAAAATACACATTTTATACCCTTCTTCAGAATAATTTAAGATAATTAAAATATCATCATTTGTGTCCACAGATCACAACCTCCATAAAAAATGTTTTCAATTTATCATCACTACCATAAATGGAAGTTGGAATGAGGATATTTAATTTACTAATATGATATTTATACAATGATTATTACTCTAACATGTTAATGATTTCAATTCAAATTAATTTTCATGGGTTTTATAATATGTGTGAAATACGTATGGTTTTTTGTCATGAGTTTGAAATATGTAGGAATTTCATGTTTTGATCATTAGAATTAGAATTAAATAGAACTGAAATTCATTTATGGAATTTTTATCTCTCATGAGTTGTTATCCAATGGATTAGGGAGTGAAAATAATACATTGGGGGTAATTTTTTCCCATTATAATGAAGGTATTGGGGGTGAACCCAGAATTAATTTTATGATATTATGTCATATGTTATTTCAACATATCCCATTATTCAATGAACGTATAATCTAATTTCCTTATTTCATGTTTCCAAACTTATAAATATTCTATTTATGATATTATTTTATTTTTACTGAGTATCATTTTATGCTTTGTTTCTATGTTAATTCAAATATAGGTTTTTCTAGATCATGTTTTTCCATATATATTTTCATCCAGGAAGCCTATGAAATTGTAAAAGATCAATTATAGTTCGGATAAATATATAGAGTTTTAAATAATGGTGATTTGTTTTTTCATTTATGATACTTTATTTATATATCTAATCTTCCAATGAAACAAGACCTCTCGATCTATAGTTTGTTTTTCATGGAAATCTAAGTGACATATTATGAAATAACGTATGACTAAGGTCATATTTTTTAAAGTTGGTATAAAAGGATGGTCTATTTATTTTGTTTATATTAGGATTATATTACATTAGTGAAACCCATATATATTATTCTAATGTATATTCTTAAAAAATAGATAACATCTTGATGTTTTGGTAATGTTTTGAGTATATAGTTTTCTTTGAAATGAAATACCTTCCTTCATACTATATGTGGATGTAGGGTCTTGAATTGATATAACTAAGGGTAATGAACCAAAAATGGTGGATTGGGTATTAACTTGATCACCTCATAGTAAAAAATATGTAGACCTAAATATAGACATGGTTTGACACTATTGAGTGATATCATTTGAAAAATTCAAACTATCACCAAAACCCATCATGAAAGGCTTTACTCTATTTTTATATTAGAAATCCGGAGAGAAAAGTACATTGGATAACCTAGATTTATAGATAGAGGATGATATGAATGGTTATACATGTCAATTATTTGTTATTCCACCTAAGATCACTATTTCCCTTTTATATTCATAATATTTTTAGTATTATCATCCCTATTTCTTCATTAATTTAATAACTAGAACTAAAGTTAAACAATGAAGGGTTCACTTATTTTACATTCATCAAATTAAATTCTCCTATATGATTACAATTATATTAATTCTTATATATCATGAAATAATATTTAAACTAATCAAAGATTGCCACAAATCATGGAAGATGAATTCTCATGAATTGTAGAAAATGGTGATTTTTTTGCATCTTAATACTACAAATTATCCATAGTAAATCTCTAGGGAATGAATTAAATTAAAATACATATAATCATCCTAATATAAGAATTTGATCATATACTAGGAATTAATTTGAGATCATTATATAAATTATAATTACCCAAACACAATTATCTCGGAATCAATGCATTAGTTTATTATATTGGCATAGATACAAGTTTTGAATCCCAAAGGACTGGTCAGTTTAGTAGTCTTGGAATATAAATTACCTACATGAACCATAAATATGAATTCAAATTATAAAACATAAAATATACAATTCATTGAGAAATCCATTTATATCATAGCATACCCCTTCATATCATCCATAATACACATCTTGGCATCCTTGTAAAATAAAACATAAAAAATTGGTGAGATCAGATGCTCAGTAAGGGTACATAAACAAATAAATATTTTATGATTAAATAATCATAAACCTTAAGGAAAGATGAATACCTAAAACATTCTCCCTTTTAACATAATATTGATCGTAATATGGCCCGAATATGTAATATAATATAAAATTATCACATTAGCTAAAAAAACATAACTATGGATTTTCTAATAGTAAAATAATCACCTGGAATATAAAAAACAATTCTCATAATGTGTGAATTCATAATTTTGAATATCATAAACCTAAAATCAAGGATTCAGCACAGAAACCATATGTAAATGGTTAAAAATCCAAGTTATTTTGTCTCATGAGTTATATCACTGCACCGAGGGGAAAGAGTGGGACCCACCCATCACTTACTTATTCCAATGTGTTACTCATATAAAAAAGGTGAAACATAGAAAACATAAACAATAATATTAAAAATAGAATATGAAATGTTAATACATTAATAACAAACAATTAACGGTATAAAAGTAGAAAATACACTATCAAACATATCATAAACCCCTTCCAAAAAATATGGTAGATGGTATTAAAAGATACCAACATCAATTAAGCAAAAAATCCACCAATGGATGTTGATTTATCACTATTAGAAAATGGTTTTATAGCCATGGTTTTTCTAAAACATGGGTATAGGTGGCATTATCTAACCTATACCCATGGTTCTTGCTAAACCGTGGGTATAGGGTACCCGCGTATGCTCGGGAAGACAAAACATTGTGTGAGAATGCCGCGGGAAAACCTATACCCATGGTTTATAGTGAACTGTGGGTATAGATTCCACCTATACCCACGGTTATAATGAACCATATGATTATCCTCTGATATATAATCATACCCATGGTTTTGAATATCGTGGGTATAGATAACACTTATACCCATGGTTCTCAGAACAGTAGGTATAGGGTCCCTTATTGTTTCAGTCCAAAAATTATATATAAGTTGATGTATATATAATTACAGAAAAATTCAGTTGTTATACTAGAAAAGCGACTTTAGCATTTAAGCATAATCTAGGGTTTGATAATCAATGTTTACATTTTAATTATACCAGGTTTAAAATATATATATATATAAAGAAATATATATTTATACTATAGGAAAGATTAAATTGGTATAGTGGTGGAGTAGTTTAGGTGTTCGGTTGCGATGCGGGTTCAAAATATTCTTCAAATGTTTTCGTATACAACCAGTTCAAATTAATATATTAAGGTTGGTATAGAAATTTATAAAGGAAAAGAGAAGTATCCTGGTTGGAAAGACGGAGTGCTTTAATTGACTGGTCACAGGTTTGATTCTCGGTGGAAGAAATTTTTTCAATGCAGTTAATATATATTAATATATATACTTAGATATACATATATATAAATGAAGTTCAATCAGATTAGTTGGTTAGACACTCGAAAATTGACCTGCAGGTCGTGGGAACAAATATCGCTGGCTGCGTGAAATAGAAGATTTAAACATTTTACTGAAATTTTATACCCATGGTTCTATAACCATGGGTATAATTAATTTTTTAAACCCATGGTTTTAGAATCGTGGGTATAACTGTTAGATCGAAATATAGATGTATATGTATATTAGATGGAACAATACAAGAGGGGGGGGGGGTGAATTGTAGGTTTAAAACATTGTATTTAAACACTTAAGATATTATTTTTAATAATCTTAAACTAATACAATTCACAAAAAATACAATTACCCACAATTGTCATGGATATAAAAGGTATGATATGATGTAATACTAAAATAAATGTAAATCAATTTTATTAAAAATGTATAAAATTATATGTGTAATACAAAAGTGAATGATTCTACTATAAAGAGTATAGAATCCAATAATAAAATATGTAACAGTACAATTGTAACAGAAACAATTACAATTGAATATGAAATGAAGGAAACAATTCAATTCCATTTCTAATACAAACATCAGCGGAAATGTAAAAGTATTATAATTATTTTATCCCAATGTGAATGGTATTCTTAAACCTAGGATAAGAGGTCTATCTTACCACCACCTTGGTAATCCCTCGATATGATGATCGGGAAGTTTGTCTTTCCATCCTCAAAGCCCTCGATAAGATGATCGGTATGTCTGTCTTGCTATCCCCACAAGCACTTGATTTTGTAGGTAATTGGTACCTCTATCTTTAAAACACTTAAAATCCCCTGATACGATGATCTGTATCACCATCTGCCTATCCTCAGTATCACTCGATCATTATCGTCTGATCGGTCTTACAAAGAAAAACAAATCACCTATTGAAATTCAAAAACTAAGAACGAGCCGGCCACGTTTTGTAGTTTCAAGGATTTCGCACGAAGAAAGAGAGAAGTCACAACGTAGATCTCTAGAAGAGGATAAAAGAAAATAATGATCAAATTCTCTCACAGTTTTTTTTCAGTATCAAATGACCTCCAATTTATAGGCCTCGAGTTCCTACAGACATATTTCCTCCAACAACCATATTTATCCAGAAAACTCAGAGGGACGTGGACTCCTGGCATTATAACGGTCATATTGAAGTAGAAAACATGACATCATTTTTATTAGTTTATAACTAACTCCATGACATAATTTTGGTTAAAAAAATATATATGAAAAGAATTTTCATGAATATGATTGATATAAAACATGCATCTTGATAAAGGAAAAAAACATGTATGTGATAAAAGTAAAACATGAGAACAATTAGTATTACTTAGTTCAATGTATAGATAAGATGAAAAGTGAGTATGATAAACAATAGTCAGTATGATTGATAGAGTCAGTATGATTAACAGAGTCAGTATGATTGATAGAGTCAGTATGATTGACAAAGTCAGTACGATTGACAGAGTCAGTACGATTGACAGAGTCTATACCATTGAAAGAGTTGGTAAGATTGAAAACACATTCAAAGATTTAGATTGATGTTGTTTGAAAACAAAGGTATTATATTCATCAAATCTAACATGTACTCTTTCTTCAATAGTACAAGTATTTTTATTGAAAACTCTATCAGCCTTAGAGGTTGTATAATAGCTTATAAATATTTCTTCATCATATTTTGGTGCGAATTTGTGTAGATTATATTTTGTATTCAGAATGTATACTTTGAATCAAAAAACTTTGATGTATGAAATTATAGGCTTTCAGCCAGTCCATAATTCATATGGTGTTTTATTAAGAAAAGGTCTAGTTAAAACATGATTTATAGTATAATAAGCTGTACTAACACCTTCAACCCAAAAATTCTTTGCAATTGAGTATTCAGTCAACATGGTTCTTATCATTTATTGAAGAATGCTTTTTCATCTCTCAACAACACCATTTTGTGGAGGAGTTCTTGGAGATGTAATGTTGTGAGTAATACCTTTCTTACTACAAAAAGTTTTAAGATCTGAATTTTGAAATTAACCACTGTGATCACTATGGATAGTTGTCAATGGTAGGTTTTTCTCATTTTTAACTTGGGCTTTGAAAACTTTTAAATAGAAAAATGATTCAGATTCCTTTGTTAGAAACTAGACCCATGTAAATCTAGTAAAGTGATCAATGAAAACAAATACATAGTATTTTCCTCCTATTCTTCTAGTTTGTGAAGGACCAAAAAGATCCATCTGCACTAGTTGTAATGCATTGGAAGTTAAAACATCATTTATGGATTTAAAGCTAGTTTTATCTTGCTTTCCAAATTGACAAGGATCACAGACCTTTAAATAATCATATATAAATCTGGTAGACCATTTAAAAGTCTTTTATTTGAATGTTTACAATGGTTTCTTAGGTTGTAATGTCCAAGTCTTCTATGCCATAACCAAGATTGGTCTTTTATTTCACTCAAGCAAGGTAAATTTTTTCTCCTAAGGTCTTCTATGTTAATAGTGTATACATTATCTTACCTCTGGGCAGATAGAATTAATTCATCTTTGGAAATGTGAACTAAACATTTTCCGTTTCTAAAATTCACAATGTAACCATCATCATATAATTGAATTATACTGATGATATTGTGCTTAAGACCTTTGAAAAACAAAACATTTGAAATTAGAAATTTTCCGATAAAAACAATATTACATATTCCAACAATCTTTCCATGAGAATTATCTCCGAATGTAACTTTTCCACATTTTGTTGCAATAATATTTTCAAAGAAATTTCTATTTCCAGTCATGTGTCGAGAACAAAAACTATCCATGTACCATATGTTCTTGTTGTTGGTACACTTATTATTTTCTTGAAAAAGAAACAATTAGTGTTTCAGAATCCAAACCTATTTGGATCCAGATGGGTTAGATAAAAGAATTTTAGGAATCCAAATTTGTTTTGAAAAATTATCTTTTTGAAATCCTAAAGACTGAGTTTAGTTAAGAGAATAATCTCATTCCCAATGTCCACCACATTGACACTTAACATAGAAAGGAGCACTTTTAGGAACAAAATAGTTATTACTAAAAATTGGTTTTGAACTAGTATAAATGAAACCAGAATGATTTCTTAAAGGTAAAATTTGAGAATACATTTTATCAATGTTTTCCTTTCCAGAGTTAAAATTAGACAAACACTTCTTCAAGGAAAATATTTCTGACTTTAGTTTTAAAATTATGTATTTATCTTCAAAGACATTAATTTTATCACTAGAGTTAGGCTCGAAATCCTTTTTCTTAGAAATTACTTTTTTATATCCTTAGAACGTTTATCCTTCTTAGAATTTACTTCTTCAAGGTCTTTTTGAAATACTTTTAAAATCATGTAATTTTTTATCATGATCTTTAGAAAGATATGATATTTCCTTAGTAAGAATAGAAATCCTCGAATTGGCCTTATCATGATTTTTCTTGACTTTAGAATTTTCATTCTCAATATGGATAGAAAACCTAGAAACTTCTTCATAAGAAGGTAAGTTATTATCTTCATCAGAAGAATATTCTTCCTCAGAGGATTAATTACATTTACTATCACTATATTATCATTCAAGGACACATTTGTGATTGATTTCCCATTGTGTACCATAGCCATGAAACAATGATCTTCAATTGGTAGTCTGGCTATAAGTCTAATATTCCTCTGTCTTAAAGATTCATAGTCTGAAAAATCATCAGATAAATCTACACCACATGCACTCCAAGTATCATTTTACTTCAAGACATTCTTTACCTTTGAATTTTAATACTTTTTATTATTTCTTTCTGAATGTTCCTCATTTCTATCTTTTCATTTAAGTAAAGGGAAATTAAGTCTAATATGGCCTGATTTCTTGCATTAATAACAAGTTACTTTTGTGTCTTTCTTATCCTTCCTATCTTTCTTTTTGAATATGTATTGAAATTATTTCCTTCCCACATTCTTGTTCATCCTTCAAGTAATATTGGCTAACTCATTATCTGAGTGATCACTATCACTTGATTATGACAAAACAACTTTCTTAGCTTTGGAACTTGTTATCCTTTCATGTTTTTAGCTTTAAACATTATAGTAAAGGATACACTTCCATTTCCATTTTTTTCTTATTGAAATTAGCTTCTCATTTCATTCTTGTCTCATGCTGTAAAAGAGTTCCAAAAAGTTCATCAAGAGTAATCTGAGAAACATTTATGTTTTCATCAATAATTTTCCTTTTTGATTCCCATTCATTTGGCATTATATCAATAATCTTGTCTACAAGAGAATCATCATCAAGTCATTTTTCTCCAATAGTTTATAAAATATTTAAAATTTTTATAATTCTCTGACGAACCTTACATACTGGTTCTCCATAAGGAAAAAGAAATCAGTGATATTCTGCTCGAAGCATTGCTCTTCTTGTTTCTATGACTTTACATGTACCAAAATGTCTAACTTCTAATTTCTTCCAAACACAATTGGCTGCTTCACAAGATGATATCTGGCTATATATATTCCTGGTTATAGAACAAAACAGAGTGTTTCGTACCTTGTTATTCAGTTAATATTCTTGCTTCTCTTGATTGGTGAAACTACTAACTTCTTTGTCATGGATTTTTTAACCTCTAGTAAGCATAATAAAATTCTCTACACCGGTATTAATAACCAATGTCTTCATTCAATATCTCCAGTAATCATAATCATTCCCATCAAAGATAGGTGTTCTAGTTGGATTCAGGTTCTCAATTGAACCAATATTAATTCCTTCCATCAAATAAAACAAAATCTTTTCCACTACACATGTTAGTGGAGTAAGTAGTTATAGACAAAACTTTGTAATAAAAACACAATTATATTTAAAAAAATATAGATAGTAAAACAAGTTAGTGGAATCCTGCTCTATTACCAATTTTTGGATCAAAATATAGATATATATATATATATATTATATGGAACAATACAATAGGGTGGGTGAATTGTAGGTTTATAAAATTTTTATTTAAACACTTAAGATATTAGTTTAAATGATCTTAAAATAATACAATTCACAACTAATACAATTAACCACAATTTTCCTAGATATAAAAGGTTTGATATGATGTAATACTAAATCAAAAGTAATGAAATTGTATTCAAAATGAATAAAATTATCAAAGTATACAAAAGTGAATGATTCTACTGTAAATCTTATAGAATCTATTAATACAATATGTAATAGTATAATTGTAATTGAAACAATTACAATTGAATATGAATTGAAAGAAATAATACAATTACCTTTCTAATACAAACACCAGCGGAAATTAAAAGTATTACAATTCATTTATCCCGAATAGAATGGTATCCTTTCCCCTTTGATAAGAGGTCTATATTACCACCACCTTGGTAATCCCTTGATATGATGATCGGTACTTCTGTCTTTCTATCCTCAAAAGCCTTTGATACTATGATCTATATGTCTACATAGTTATCCCCAAAAGCCCTCGATTTTTCAGGTAATCAGGACCTCTGTATTTCAATCACTTAAAAGCCCTTGATATGAAGATCGGTATCACCGTCTGCCTATCCTCAATAGCACTAGATCTTTATCATCAGATCAGACACACAAAGAAAAACAAAGCACTTATTGAAATACAAAAACATAGAACGAGTCATTCAGGTTTTTCAATTTCAAGGCTTTCACACGAAGAAAGAGATAAGTCAAAATGCCTCTCTCTAGAAGTTGATAGAATCAAAGAATGATCAAAGACTATCATAGTTTTTCTTCTCAGCATCAAATGACCTCCTATTTGTAGGCCTCAGGTTTCAATGGTCATATTTCCTCCAATGGTCATATTTCATGGGAAAACTCGGAGGGACATGGACACCAGGCATTATAATGGTCAAATTGAAATACAAAACACAACATCATTTTTATTAGTTTATAACTAACTCCACGAAATTGTTTTGGTTAAAACCAAAGATATATGAAAATAATTTTAATGAATATGATTGATATAAAACATGTGTTTTGATAAAGGACAAAAAAATGTATGTGATAAAAGTAAAACATGAGTACAATAGGTATTACTTAGTGCAATGTATTGATATGATGTAAAGTTATTATGATACACAATAATCAGTACGATAGACAGAGTCAGTATGATTAACAGAGTCATTATGATTGATAGAGTCAGTATGATTAATAGAGTCAGTACGATTGACAAAGTCAGTATGACTGACAGAGTTAGTATGATTGACAGAGTCAGTACGATTGACAAAGTCAATAAGATAAGCAAATTAAATACGGTATACATAGTCAAAACGATAATCATAGTCAGAATGATAAACATAGTTAGAATAGATTTGTGATTTACAAAATAAGACATAAGATTCAAAAGAGGATTTTGGACTTAACAATCTCACCCTTTTTGGAAGTCACAAAACATAAAGTAAAAATAGAAAGAAATACTTATCTCCCCATGATTTATGAACTCTTCTGAATATGAAATTGAATACAACTAACTCCCCCTTAGGTATGTCTTTTCTTAAAGATTTTATTCATAGATTTTCATTGATTTAGAATTATTTAATTAAAACATTCTTCCCCTTATAAAACATTATCCCCCTTTGTTATTTAAAAAAATAACGGTGTAATCTTGATAGATGAAACCTTTGAAAAATCTGAATGAAAAGCATTCAACCTCTCTTGCAACACTTTTATTGGAGTATCGGCTCCATAAATTTTTGACATCTGATTCATCCCTTCAATAGTTTCTTTGTCAAGATTATTAAAAGAAATAGAAAGATCATTTGAAATCCTTCTCAAGTCTTCAATTAAAACCTCATGATCGTTCACTAAGATTTTTGTTTTATATGACCACTTAGTCATATTATTTCAAGCCTTCTCATGAGCAACCAAACATTCAGACAGTAATTTTAAATCAGCTTCTATTGACAATACTCTCTTTTTAAGTTCCCATACATAACCAAACTTCTTCCTCTAATTATCTGTGATGAAATCAAATTTTCCTTCTATTCTAGGAAAATAAGGAATAACCTTTTCAATTATCTCCAATACATGAACAATGTAATCACTTTCCTTGAGATAAATTGTGTGTTATGAATCAATAACCTCATCGTATGAATCTAGTTCATTTGATCGGCTTGAGTCTTAAACTAGCTGTTTCCCTTTTTCCTTTTCTTTTTTCATTTCTTTATTCTTCCACTTTGTTAGTAACAACAATTTATTTTATGGTAAGAGGAGATTGAGATCCTTTCTTTACTTGAGAAGTAAATCTATCTTAAAGAGTTTTAAGAGATTCATCTGGTGCTTGATTGACATGAGGAACTTTTTAATACCTTAAATTTTCTTTGGAAAAGTTTATTCTCAAATATTTTTTGATCTTTGAAGAAATTCCAAAAGAAATTATTTTTCCTCTTCATCAACTACCTGAACATATTAAAATATTTCTTACCCTTTTTCTTTTTCTAAATGACTCTGTATGATTGGTTCTTGTTGAATTTCTTCCATTATTTGAGCACTAGCCACCTCACCCAATTTCATGATTCTGGTAACATCAAAATCATGAGCATTAATTTTTAAAATAGTCTTCTTTTTCTTCTCATCATGAAGAGTATCCTCTTCCCTTATCCTCTCAGCTAAAGCTTCAGCTGGATCAAGACCAAACTTAGGATCACCTTGTTTTCTTTGTTTTCTGTCTTTCCTCCACTTGGCCACAACCTCCTTGCTATATTTTGTTTTCTTATTTTTCTTAGTACTGGTTTGAAGATCTGAATTTTGTGGAGAAACAACAGTAGGAATTTATTCTATTGGAATAGGTACCGATTGATTTGGTGCCGATTCATCTTCTACATCTTTAACAAAAAGCATTGAATCTTCATCGGAACATACATACAACTTCTTCAGCATAATCTTACTAATCCAAAAAGGATTTAGTTCTTTCAATTTTTATTTCAGAGGAATATTACAAAACATCAAACTCTTAAGAATGAACTTTGTAAGAATATATGGATACATAATCAAATGAGACTTGATCACTCCTAACTTGACATTCTTGATTGTTTTAAAGATATACCCCATGAGATTTACCCTTCTCATGTTTATAAGATAGTCTAGCATAAAGATATTAGAAACATCAAGGGTTTCTCTATCCCCTTTCCCTGGGGTAAGAAATCCTTGCATCCAATACACAAAAAACCTGTAATTTAGGGATAAATGGGCTAATTTTCTCTTCTCTTCATTTATGAAGAATAGATATTTTTTATCTCTTTCTCTATTAAACATACCAAATTCCTCTGGTAGTTTATGAGATGGAAAAAAAGAAACTCCTTCCATTGAGACATTGAGAAAGTGAGTTTCTTTTTTAACAGACATTGAAAATTTTCTATCATATACAACAAAGTTGATCATCATATTTTTTTTTTCAAAAGACACCATTTTATATAATTGACTAACCTCTTCAATAAAAATTGGATCTTGAGATACAATTTTCTCTACACATAAATGTTCCCATCCTTGAAAAAAATAATCCTCTTGATTATTTCATCATATGTGTTAATGATGTCTCGATGAACTAACCTTTCTCTGAATAAATATTTCTCTAAAAATGTCTTTGAAGACATTTTGGTAGGAGTGTTGGCAGAATAATGAGACATAGAGGTGAGAGAAAGAGAAGATCGTACGAAGTCTTAAAAACAAAGAGGCAGAGATTTTACAAGAAATATGAAGAAACAGTGTTGGTTTGGGGAATGGGGATATCTATTTATAGGTGACCAAATATGACCGTTGGTCTTCTACCATTGAGATTAGAAGAAAAAAATGTGGGGTCATAAATGGTTTTTTTATTTAAAAAAATGCAAGAACAAAGTAAAGAGTAAAGAAAGAATGTACCTGTCAGAGATTCTAATAAAATCGTTGGATTAATAGTATAAAAATAGTATAATAGAATAAAAAAAATAAAATACAAGTGTACAAGGAAAAATAATATGATTAGTTTTGAGACCGATGGAAAACAAATTCATTACCATGGGTTTTCAAGATGATTGAAAACAAAGTCATTACCATATGCTGTCAAGCTGAGAGAAAATAAATTTGTTACCATATGTTGTCATGATGATGGAAAATAAAGTAATTTCCATATATTTTCAAGCCGATGGAAAAAACATTCATTACCATGGGTTGTCAAGATGATAGAAAACAATGTCATTACTATATATTATCAAACCGATGGAAAACAATGTCATTACCATAGATTGTCAAGTTGGTTGAAAAAAAGGTCATTACCATAGGTTGTCAAGATGATGGAAAACAAAAGCATTACCATAGGTTGTCACGTCGATTGAAAACAAAGTCATTACCATAGGTTGTCAAGCCAATGAAAAAAAATCATTACCATAGGTTTTTAAGCCAATGGAAAATTAAGTAATTAAAATAGGTTATCAAGCCAATGGAAAACAATGTTGTTCCCATAGGATGGCGTGCTGATGGAAAGAAATTCAATACGGTAACCTGGAAGACAAGACAATAAACAGAAGGTTAAAATGGTAATAGGGTAGTCAGGATGATAATCAGAAAGACAGAATAGGAAATCAACAGATAAATTCATTAAAAAACATCAAAAAATGGTCCCTCCTTTTAAGAGTTTTTTTAATTTAAGAATAATTCTATAACATGAAGTAGATTTGAATGATTATCATAGTGTAATAATTCGTAGCTTCTGTTTTATAAACTCAAATCTATCAAAAGGTAATGGTTTTATAAAAATGTCAGTACATTGTTCTTATGTTCCGATGAATTGTAAAATAATATCTCCTATAAGTGTGTGATCCCTAAGAAAGTGATGCCTAATATCTATGTGTTTTTCATGGGAATGATGTGTTGGGTTTTTACTATGGGCTATGGAACTATTATTGTCACATAGAATATGAGTTTTATAAAAACTAAACCCATAATCAGTGAGTGTGTGTTGCATCCACAACACTTGAGCACATCAACTTCCAGCTTCTTCATATTCAAATTCAGCAGTGGAAAGTGCTAATGGGTGTTTTTTCTTGCATGACCATGAAACTAAATAATCTCCTAATAAATGAAAAATTCTAGATGTACTGTGTCTATCCATTCAACAACCACCAAAGTCACCATCTGATTTTTTTTAAAATAAAATCATTTCCAGAAGAATAAAGAAGACCTAAATCCAGAGTTCCTTTTAAATACTGGAATATCCTTTACATAGCTTTCAAATGAGACACTTTTGGATTTTATTGGTATCTTGCACATAAGCATACAGAAAACATTATGTTTGGTCGACTATTCGTCATGTATAACAAACTTCCTATCATACATCTAAAAGTTTTCCAATCTACTGGTTTTCCAGTTTCATCAAGATCAAGTGTATTTGAATTAGCAATTGGAGTGATTATACTTTTGGTATTGTCGTATCCATACTTTTGAGTAAATATTTGATATAACAATGTTGAAATATATAGGTTCCTTCTGGTTTTTGTGAATTTTTGAAGCCTAAAAAGATTGTTAACTCACCCATCATACTCATTTCAAACTCAGATTTCATTTAATTTTCAAAAGATTCAGTTAGAGATTGCTGAGTTGACCCAATAATAATGTTATCAACATAAATTTGAACAATCAAAACATTTTTATTTTTCATTTTTATAAAATGTGTTGGATTCTCTATACCATTTGAATAATTGTTTTTTAAAATAAATCATGGTACTCTATCATACCATGCTCTAGGGTCTTGCTCAAGGCCATATAATGCTTTGATAAGTTTAAAAATAGGATTAGGATATTTTGAATCTATAAAACTTGGTGGTTGTTCAACAAAAACATCTTCTTGAACAAAACCTTTTAGAAAAGCACATTTAACATCCATTTGGAATAATTTGAAATTAAAGTGTGCTGCAAAGGCTAATAGAATATGAATAGATTCAGTTCTAGCTACCATAGCATGTGTTTCTTCATAGTATATTCCCTCTTGATGATTATAACCCTTAGCAACAATTATTTCTTTATTTGTTATGATGATTCCATTTTCATCAAATTTATTTTTGAATAGCCATTTTACACCAATTACAGTTTTCTTTTTAGGTCTTTCAACTAAAGTCCAGACATGATTCCTTTCAAATTCATTCAGTTCATTTTAGATAGCTTTAATCCCATCTTCATCACCTAAGGCCTCACTTGGAATTTAACTTCAAATTAGGAAATAAAGGCAAGGTGTTATATTTCATTTCTCAAAGAATTTGTTGTTCTTACTGGTTGATTTATATCACCAATGATATTATCACTAGGATGATTCCAAATAAAAAATTGATTTGGGTTCTGTAAGACATGTTCATCAACATATGGTAGAAAATATTCTAGATTAAAAGTTTCAGAAATACTTTCATGAAAATTTTCCATGTCAGAGGGATCTTCTAACAAAGGTGGATAATCAGTCTTTGAAAACACATCTGAAGATGTAGGTTGATGTTGTTTAAAAAAAGGGATTAGTTTCATCAAATTTAACATGTACTATTTCTTCAATAGTACTAGAATTTTAATTGAAAACTCTATAAGCCTTAGAGGTTGTAGAATAGCATAGAAATATTCCTTCATCAGATTTTGGTGCAAATTTTTTTATATTATCTTTAGTATTAAGAATGTATACCTTGAATACAAAAACATTGAAGTGTGAAACATTAGGTTTTCGGTCAGTCCACAATTCATACAATGTTTTATTAAGAAAAGGTTTAGTTAAAACATGATTAATAGTATAACAATAAGTACTAATAGCTTCAGCCCAAAAAAATGCTTACAATTTAGTATTCACTCAATATAGTTCTTGTCATTTCCTGAAGAATATGATTTCTTCTCTCAAAAACACCATTTTTCTGAGAAGTTCTTGGAGCCGAAAAGTTGTGAGTAATACCTTTCTTACTAAATTTTTTTTCAATGAATGAATTTTTAATTTCACCACCATGATCCCTATGGATAGTAATAAATGGTAGGTTTTTATCATTTTTAACCTGGCTTTGAAAACTTTTAAATAAAAAAAGGCATGAGATTTCTTTGTTAGAAAATATAACCATGCAAATCTAGTAAAGTCATCAACTAAAACAAATACATATTATTTGCCTCCTATGCTTCGAGTTTGTGATGGACCAAAAGATCCATGTTCACTAGCTGTAATGAATTGGAAGCTAAATCATCATTGATCGATTTAAAGGTTGTTTTATATTACTTTCCAAATTGACACGGATCACAGACCTTTGATGAATCATATCTATGATTTGGTAGTTCTTTTACAAGTCTTTCATTGAATGTTTACAAAGGTTTCTTAGGTTGCAGTGTCATAGTCTTCTTTTCCATATCCACTATTGGTCTTCTATTGCACTTAAGCAAGGTAAATTTTTTCTCCTAAGGTCTTCTATGTTTATAGTGTATACATTATCTTGAATCTAAGAAGATAGAATGAATTCATCCTTGGAATTTTTAATTAAACATGTGTTGTTTCTAAAATTCACTAGGTAACCTTCATCACATAATTGACTTATACTGATGAGATTGTTCTTAAGACCTTTGACAAAAAATACATTTGAAATTATAACTTTTCCAAGAAAAACAATATTAATTAGTCCAACAATCATTCCTTGAGCATTATCTCCGAAGGTAACTATTCCACCTTTTGTTTCGATAGTATTTTCAAATAATTTTTTGTTTCCAGTCATGTGTTGACAACAACCACTATCCATGTACCAAATGTTCTTGTTGTTGGTACACTTTTTATTTTCCTGAAAAAGAAACAATTTGTGTTTCGAATCGAAACATTTTTGGATCCAGAAGAGTTAGATATAAGAATTTTAGGAATCCACATTTTTTTTGCAAAATGATCTTTATGAAATCCTAAAGACATAGTTTTTCAAGAGAACAATTTCTTTCCCAATGTCCACCACATTGACACTTAACACAGAAATGATCACTTTGAGGAACAAAATAGTTATTACTAAAAATCGGTTTTAAGCTAGTATAACTGAAACCATAATGATTCCTTAATGTTCAAATTTGAGAATACATTTTATCAAAGTTTTCCTTGTCAGAGATAAAATTTTACAAACACTTCTTTAAGGAAGATATTTTTGACATTATTTTTAAAACTATGTTTTTATCTTCAAAGATATTAGTTTCAGCACTAGAGTTAGGAACGAAAACTTTTTTCTTAGAAATTACTTTTTTTAGATCCTTAGAATGTTTATCCTTCTCAGAATTTACTTCCTCTAGGTTTTTTGAAATACTTTAAAAATCAAGGATTTTCTTATCATGATCTTTAGAAAGATCTGATATTTCCTTAGTAAGAATAGAAATCCTAGAATTTTTCTTATAAGGGTTTTTCTTGACTTTCAAATTTTCATTACCAAGAAGGTTAGTAAACCTAGAAACTTCTTCATAAGAAGGTAAAGTTTTATCTCTATTAAAAGAAGATTCTTCCACTGATGATTCATAATATTTAATGTCACTATAATTATCATTCAATGATACATTTGTGATTGATTCATCATTGTCTACCTTAGTAATGAAACAATGTTCTTCAATTGGTAGACTAGATATAAGTCCAATATTCCTTTGTCGTGAAGATTCATATTCTAAAGAATCATCTGATGAATTTCCACCATGTTCACTCCATGTATCATTTTCCTTCAAGAATTCCATTGTCTTTGTCTAGTAATACATTTCCATATTTCATTTAGAATGTTTCTCGTTTCTATCATTTATTTTAAGTAAATGAAAATTAGGTCTTATATGGAATGATTTCTTACATTCATAACATGTTAGTTCTGCATCTTTCTTGTCCTTACTATCTTTCTTTTTGAATCGTTATTGAAAGTATTTCTTTCCCACAATCTTGTTCTTCCTTCGAGCAAGATTGGATAACTCATTATCTGAGTGATCACTATTACTTGATTCTGACACAAAAATATTCTTAGCTTTGAAACTTGTTATCCATTCAGGTGTATTAGCTTTAGACATTGTAGTAAAGGATACACTTCCATTTCCATTTTCTTCTTATCGAAATGATCATTTTGTTTCATTCTTGTCTCATGCTGTAGAAGAGTTCCAAAACGTCCATCAAGAGAAATCTGAGAAACTTCTATGTTTTCCTCAATACTTTTCCTTTTTTATTCCCATTCATATGGAATTATATCAATAATCTTGTTTACAAAACCTTCATCATCAAGACCTTTTTCTCCCATATACTGTAAACTGTTAAAAATTTTCATAAATCTCTGTTTCACCTTACATACTAGTTCTCCATAAGGAAATATAAATCCATGATATTCTACTCGAAGAATTGATCTTCTTGTTCTAGAACCATAGATGTACCAAAATGTGTGACTTCCAATTTCATCCAAATACAATTGGCTGCTTCAGAAGATGATATTAGGCTGTATATATTACTTGTCATAGAACACAATAGAGTATGGGGTACCTTGTAATTCAGTTGATATTCTTGCTTCTCTTGAATGGTGAAAGTACCAACTTCTTTTTCAGGGACTTTGTAACCTCCCATAAGCATAATAAAATTTTCTACACTAGTATTTATAATAAATGTCTTTATTCAATCTCTCCAGTACTCATAATCATTTCCATCAAAGACAGGTGGCCTAGTTGGATTCAAGTTTTCAGTTGAACCGATATTCATTCCTTCCATCTAATAAATCAAAATCTATTCTACTCCACACGTTAGTTCAGTAAGTAGTTATAAACCAAAATTTGTAATAAAAACACAATTATATTTTAAAAAATATTGCAAGTAATATCTGCTGAAAGTTATTATTTTATTATAACACCATAAATCCACAGATACACATCACGGAGGATGGAAGAAGTGGAGTCCAAGAGCGTCCTTCTGGATTACATTGACACACTCAGGCGGTAAAGAGTTAAGTCTATCATAAACAATCAAGGTTTCCTCCGGTCTTCCCCGACGAGCCATAGCATCTGCCGCATAGTTGGATTCCCGAACACTATGATGAACCATCCTACCCTTGTTGGTCTCTGCTTTGCATCTCCTACCAATGTACATCAGATTCCAAGCAAAGTCACAAGCCCCCTGAAGCGACTTGACCAGAACCTCAGAATCAGATTCAACTTCAGACACCCGAAGACCTCTCCTTCTGCAAATAGTGACACCCGAAAGAAGGGCTCTGAACTCTGCTTCCAAAGAGGATCCCATACCGTAATAGGCACTGAACTCCAAATGCACCGAACCCCAACAGTCCCGCAGAACACCACCGCCTCTCATGATTCCTCCCATGCAGGAACCATCCACATTTAATTTCAACCCGCTGACCGGGGGGTGCCACCATACCCACTTTCCCTTCTGCAAGGTCTGCGTGCACCATCCATGAACAAGGTTCCCCAGAACATCCGCCTGCAAACCCTTCTTGAAAAGCGCCGCAAGTTCCGCAATGATCAACCTCATACGAACCTGCAATGCTAGCAGAGATTTCCTGCCTCCTAACCGAACCTGATTACGAGCTTCCCAAATGGTCCAGCATACAGCAACCAGAATGATACCGGTTGCCGAACGCTCCTCTGTTCTGCTACCAAAACCCGAGAACCAAGAAACAATGTGATCGTGAATGGAAAGACACTCATCAGAAGCAAACCTGAAAGGATGAAACTGGGACCAGAGGAACACAACCCATCTTCCTTGAAAAAACAGATGAAGTGTTGATTCCTGGTTTGGGTTCTCACAGCAATAGCAGCGGGATGCCATGGAGATCCCTTTCCTCTGAATGTTTTCCTCTGTGGGTATCACTCGGTTTTGGATCCGCCACACTAGGAAGTTCATTCTCGCTGGAATTTCTTTACACCACATGGGCATCTCTCCAGATACCTGATTACCGCTCCTTTGATTAATCCTTCTGAATACCTTCAAACAGAAGCGCCCCGAACCAACTTCCGTAAAGCAACAACGATCTGGTTCATCGCTCATGACCACACCATTAAAAAAGGCAAGTTGAGAAGGATTAAGGTTCTCCTGGATGAAGTCAAAACTCCCGCATGCCTCCCTGAAAGAAATGTTAGGGAGAGGGTAGCCCTCATACCAAAGCCTCTCTTCCGCCCATGAGTCTTTCCAAAAACTAATATCCCCACGTCCAACCACCCATCTAGAATAGTCAAAAAGCACCTCCATATGAGAGGCTATACACTTGGCCAGGCACGTCGCACCATGCATGCGAAAATCACCGGACACACCATACCTTGAAATGAAGAACCTTTCCCAAAGAGATTTGCCTACAATCACCTCCCAGACCAGTTTTGCCTGTAGCCCACGAATAGAGTCCTTGATATCCCGGAGGCCAACCCCACTGACGTCCACCAGACGGGCCATCCTTTTCCAGGATGCCCAGTGACATCTCCCTTCATTCTTTGCATCCCATATAAATGATGTGAGGATGTGCTCAATATTTTCCACCGTACCCTTCAGGGGATTGATGATGGCAAAGACGTGCATGGGGATCGACAGAAGAACACTGTTTATAAGCATGATCCTGCCTCCGAAGGAAAGCATCTTGTTCTTCCAGTTGAGAATCCTCCCCAGAATGCAGTCCACAATTTCGTTAAAGTGGATCTTCAGAACCCTCCCACACGAAAGGGGTACTCCAAGGTACATGATCGGAAGTTGCATCTGTCCACAACCCATGATCTCTTGGATGGATCTGCATCTTCTCCCCGAGCATTTGTTATAAATGAACAGGTGGCTTTTCAACGGGTTGATCGACTGCCCGCTTAAGTCTCTGATACCAATTGTTGGATCGAAATATATATGTATATGTATATTAAATGAAAAAAATACATGAGTGAGGTGAATTTTAGGTTTAAAAAGATTGTATTTAAACACTTAAGTTATTAGTTCAATGATCTTAAACTAATAAAATTCACAACTAATATAATTAACCACAATTGTATTGGATATAAATGGTATGATACAATGTTATACTAAAAGAAAAGTAAATCAATTTTATTCAAAATGAATACAATTATCAGAGTAATACAAAAGTGAAGTATTATACCATTAAGCGTATAGAATCTATTAATACCATAAGTAATAGTATAACTGTAATTGAATAAATTACAATTGAATATGAAATGAAGAAAGCAATACAATTCCCTTTCTAATATAAACAGTAGCAGAAATGTAAAAGTATTAAAATTGTTTTATCCCAAATAGAAGGGTATGCTTTCACCTAGGATAAGAGTTCTGTCTTACCACCAACCTGGTAAGTCCACGATACAGTTTTCGATACATCTGTATTTCTATCCCCACAATCCCTAGATTTTTTAGGCAATCAGTACCTCTCTCATTCAAACACTTGAAATCCCTCGATATGAATCTCGGTATCACCGTCTTCCTATCCTTAGAAGCCCTTGATCATTATCACCTGATCAGTCACACAATGAAAAACAAAGCACTTATTGAAATACCAAAACTAAGAATAGGTCATTCATGTTTTGTAATTTCAAGGCTTTCACACGAAGCAAGAGAGAAGTCACAACGTCTCTCTCTATAACTTGATCAAAGAAAATACTGGTCAAAGTCTCTCATAGTTTTTTTCTCAATACCAAATGACCTCTTATTTATATGCCTCAGGTTCTAACGGTCATATTTCATCCAACGGTTGTATTTCTCCACAAAACTTGGATGGACTTGGACACCTGGCATTATAATAGTCATATTGAAATAGAAAACATGAAATTGTTTTCATTAGTTTATAACTATCTCAACAACATCGTTTTGGTTAAAACCAAGGATATATAAAAAGGATTTTCATGAATATGATTAATATGAAACAAGTGTTTTGATAAAGGACCAAAACATGTATGTGATAAAAGTAAAACATGAGTACAATTAGTATTACTTAGTGAAATGTATTGATATGATGCAATGTCAGTATGATACCCAATAGTCAGAACGATTGACAGAGTCGGTACAATTTATAGAGTTAGTACGATTGATATAGTCAGTATGATTGATAGAGTCAGTACGATTGACAGAGTCAATATGATTGACAGAGTCAGTACAATTGATAGAGTCAGTACGATTGACAGAGTCAGTATGATTTCCATAGTCAATACGATAAGAATAGTCAGTATGATAGACATAGTCCTTACGATAAACATAGTCAGTATGATAAACGTAGTTAGAAAATATTTTTGATTTCCAGAACAGGACATAAAAGTCAAAAGAGGATTTTTGACTTAATAATAACACTATGAACCGTTGGAAAAAATATATACCCATGGTTTGAAAAAACCATGGGTATAGGCTGTGGACCAATCCCAACGCCTTGTTTTCCCACGGTTGCCCAAATTGTGGATATAAGCTATATACGTGGTTTTGGGGGCTATACCCACGATTTTGATCCTTGGTTATAAGTCATTTTCCTAGTTGTTTAGATTAAGTTAGTCTAACAAAATCATTATAGACATATAAAATTAAATATCCCATTTTATAATGAAGAAATTTTAAAAGGTGAAAAAACATTTAAATAAATTTTTTAGTGAAAATAATATTATATTCTTATAATGGATGTTTTTATCATTCCATATATGTTGAAATAAAATTCATCCGTATTTTCTTTCAAATATGTCACAAAGTTCCTTGTTTGTAAAATTAAAAAAATATACATTTAAAAAACATTTAAAAAAAATCAAAAATGGGTAAAAATGACTGTAAAGAAGTGCATAATAATAGTAAAAAAAATTCTAATATATTTTTAAGAAATATGGACATTAATATTAAATATTCCTTAGTTGATACTTATGTATAATCAATCTTGAATAACAATGAGATTGCACAGTTAAACCTTTATATGTACATTACATTAGTTAAGGGTGCATTAGCCTCCTATATAATTGTGAAAGCATGTTATTAAATTATAAATGAACTATATCCATATTTATTATATCATATATGGTCCTCGTGTATCTTTTTTTTAACAATAGTTCATTATTACTATAATTTTGTGTGTTGAATACTTCGTTTTCTTATGTTTTTTTGTCATGTAAGTCCCATTTCATATGAATAAGATATATTTTATCGACATCCAAAATGATATTTATAAGGCCCCAGCCTTAAACCTTACTTAATGTTGTGTTATTACGAGATTACACATTGAGGATCTTTTCAGGTTTAGAGTTTTAGAGAATTAGATCATAAAACTTGCATTACATTCCACATTTAAACAAAGTGGTTACATAAAAGATAGTATTCATTTATCCTCTAAATAGAAACATATTTAAAATAAAACATGGATTCTCTCTTGACACTACTTTGACACTATAATCGTATCATGTACCATTCCCTTGACCTGTGAAAAACATTTCAAAAACAAGGGTTGAGAAAAAAAAAGCTCAGTAATGGTTATAAAAAGTATGGAAATGAAACATGAGTACATATATACATAAGAATAAAATCATACATTACCTATAAAACATAAGTACTTTAACATACCTCATAAAATCATGAATAAATTATAGAAATAATAAGACATAAAGGTCACTTTATGCATTCATAAAATTATTATGTAGGGAGTAACCCTCTTGGTTACGTTTGGAATACCCATCACAGTATATTCCCTAAATATCTTCAGAGAAACCTTAACGTTTAACTCCTTCTTGTAACCCAATGCATTGGAGAGCTATATCGGGATCACCCGCCCTTAGTTTATCATGGAACCACCGATCTTCATAACAATTCCCAAGAACCATAACATAATCATAGAACACAACTTAAGCATAAAGGTAAGATAACATTTCCATATTGCAATAACAATATAACATTTTAAGATATTAAAATAATGAATCCATTCCAAAAACCATTTTCAAAACCATTTAAAACATTTAATAAAGAGATTTTTAAATCAAAGTGTCCCATACCAAATTGAATCTTTTAACATTTTAAACAATTAATATCAATATAAATAAACCCTTAAAACCATTTTGAAAAAAATGGATATTAATGAGACATATTTATAAGATTAAATCATTAAAACATTTAATATGATATTTTTGTTAAAGGGTTTTTTATCAAAATGAGAGACACTTGAATACAATAATTGAGGAATAAAATTTAATCAAAACTTTATAATATCATGAGAATAAAGGGTTTCATGATATAATATTCCAAATGACAGTATATACACCATATAAGAGTTAATTGGTGCATAACAACAATAAAGTCTCAATGGAAATGGAAATTGAGATGAAATCAATTATAAAGATGGTATCCTTAAATTAAGGATAAATCAATCTCATAATTATGTGCGAAAAATATAAATACACCCAATATAAGTGGATGTTAAGTGTAAAATAATCAAAGTTCATTCACACATATTCAAAGGATGACATATTCAATAACTACATGTTGAACCCAAAGAAATCAAAATTGGGTTATGAAGTTCCCTTGACAGCCTAACTGCACCACATCAAATTTTAAAAAAAGAGTTGATGTGAGAGATAAATGGTATATCATCACTTGGACATACAATTTACAGCAATAAGGATATATAATAACATATACCCACATAATAAGATGAAAATTAAAAGATATAACAAAAGAATCCTTTTTAAAAGAGGAGGGTGAAAGGTTCCCTTACCGATTTGGGTAACTTTCAAAACGTACACCCCATGAAAGAATGACTATACAACAATGATGTAAATACTCATAAATGAAATTATATTACACAAATAGAAGAATAATGGACAGTACATACACCACTCAAAAAATAATATTGGCAAATGTAGCATGAATATCACGAAAACACAAAGTGAGATAAAAAGCCCCTTACGAAATATTGGCAGCCTAACGGTGCCAATTAAAACTTCCAAAATGGATTGATGAGAGAAAATAGGAGCTCTCATGATATGAACATAAAAAGTACAGTAAGAGTAATACAAAAGAACATCCCAATCATAAGAAATATGAGCTTAAAAGGAATGACATAAAAGAGTGTACTTAAATAAAAAGAGAGGGGTAGGATCCCTTACCTCGGGTCTGACTTGACTTGATCGTTATTTAACCTCATGAATAATAAACTTGAGTTAATTTCTATTTGCTTAAGAACCTTTTTCAAGTTCATTATTTCTTTTATATCACTTACTATCATGCTATGAACACTATGTAATTAATTAAGTTAATAATGGTCATTTTGTAGATCATTGGAACTTGAGTAAAAAATAAACTCTTTATAATTACAAGTTGTTCATGTGGTAAAATATATATTATATCCAGAATTATATTCATTATTTATATATCATATATATAATATATATCCATTATATACATGCATTTATAATATAACATTTAGAGGTAAGAAATAAAATGCATCGTTCATGGAGACGGTAAGCCGTACGTACGCATGAACGCTACATCCATTTATATTTCTTATTTAATGGAATTAAAACATAATGATACATAATATTATTATAAGTACAGTATGTTATCATATATAATATCATTAAATCTATCCTTTATACGTACCAAATGTGGTATTAACGAATCAAATCACTTTGAGGGGGAGTGTAAAGACCCGTAAAATTCAAGGTAAATTTTTTCTTAATTTTCTTTGGAATTTTACTAGAACGAGGTTTCTAACGGCACCTGATTCCGAGGCCCGGTGTGCCCGGAATCAATTTCTGAAGTTTTTCTCGAGTATGTTCAGTGAACGAACAAGCGGGAATTCCTATCTTTTGAACCGGTGCTCGGAATTGAAATCTGATGGCACCGATGAACTTGCAACGCCGGTAATCGCTTAGGGGAACCTTTACCATAGTTGCGTTTGTGCGGGAGAAGAAGTTAATTAATGGGGTTTAATTAAGAAGTAAATAAAATTGTTGGATCAATTTTATTTTATTTTAAGGTCGTTAATTTCCCCCATGGTAAGTTGGTGGTGGGGCCCACATCCACCCAACTTCCCATGTGTGGATAATTGAAAGGGTGGGGTCCACACGAGCCCCCACCTTTTCAAATCCCTTAAATCCCTAACTCCTCTTAACCCTTCACTTTCCTAACTCCCCATTAACTCACTTTCATTAATTTTTGACAACTTGTTATAATTAATAAGTTGAGTTACTTAATTTCAAACTCTTGATATTAAAATGGTTATGTTGTGTTAATAAAATTTTGACATGGTCTTATTTTATTATGGTTAGAGTTTTTGCCACTTTGAGAGGTTTTAGAAGCGTGAAGTCTTCTTGTTCTTCAACCTCAACGAAGAATGTGAAGAACACCTCTGACGAAGAACACCGTTCTTCAACGAAGAACATCTCCACTGAAGAATGTGACGTCTTCTTCCAACGACATTTCCTCTTCGAATGCACCTCGACGACAACGGATCGATGTTCGTTTTTCCACGACGCCGACCTCCGCAACGCTCGTCTTCCACGGCTCGTTGACGTGCACCGTTCCTGAACCGAGGTAGGGGTTCAACAATTTTAAGTTGGTGATTCTATCCTTCGAATATGAAAGATAAATTTGATGGCCATGTTCCAATTCTTATTTAAATTAAAAATTGTGAAGGTTAAACGTTTTACGTTTCAGCCAACTGCTATCGATATAACGGGAGGGGATCGGTCCGCACAAACATGGCCGATACCCCTCCCCCCTTTGCTATTCTTTGTTATGATTAGCGAAGACAGTAATGCATCGTTGCACCGCGCTATAGCGAAAGGAGACGTGAACGAAGTGGGCCACGACGAAGAAACGCGACGCCGTCGCGCCGCGTCGAAGGTACGAATGAGGCCGCGGCCGAAGTCAGGCCGCGCCGGAAGGATGCGGCGTCGTCACGCCGTGCCGGGCGAATTTTGCTGCCATCCTGGAAGTAGCGGCCGGAAAAACCACCCACCGGAGATTTCGAAGAAGGTGGCCGGAACTCCGGCAACCGGCGCCGGAAGGCGCGGGACCGAGGGGTCCCGCGGAAAGAAACCGGCCAGCCCTGCGCTGGGCAGCCGTTACAGGGGAAAAGCTGGGGGGTTACACCCCCCCGGGTTGCACATGCCGCGGCCCCTTAAAGGGGGCCTCCATTTTTCATAATGGAGGGGGAACGCCCCTCCCTTGGGCGCGCTCGCGCGGCGCGTTGGCCATGCTGGCCACGCCGCCGCACCGCCGGGTGGGCCGGGCCGGGTTGTCGGGCCGGGTCGCCGCTCGGGGTGGGTCGACCCGGTTCTACCGACCCAAGGGGTACTGGGTCGGGCCGGGCCCAGACCCCCTATTTTCGTACTGAGTTGGTTCAAATGCCCAAATCATGGGCTACATAAATCCGATTGACACACCATCAGCGGCGACACGATCCCTAGAACGAGGCGGTCGTTTTGGTATATCACACTCAAGGTTTAGGAATACTTTGGATATGGCCAGGATGGTTCGTATAGGAAACCAACCGGGCCGTCGGAGCGAAAACGCTCATATCTTGAGCTACGTACGTCCGTTTGACGTACCGTCGACTTCGTTGAATTCCTCTTAGTGAGACAGATCTTTTGGCATACTCCGCCCGAGGTTTGGACGTAGGTGGAGTACGATCGGATTGGTTTTGCCTTAAAAACCAACCGGGCCCCTGGAACGAAAAAGCCAATAACTCTCAGACCGGGCGTCCGATTGACGCGCCGTCTGCGACGTTGAGTTCCTATTGACGATACGGAACTTTTGGATACATCAACTTCGGACTATGTGTCAGTTGATGTATCAGCCTCTCAGCTTGTGGAGCGGACCCTCCCGAACGAGCTTACTGTGTGCGGGAACCCTAGTGCTAGATACGACTGCGACCTCGATGATGACTGTGCAGAGATCCTCAGTGGATTCGACGGCGACGACTATAGCACTCAGCGATCCTAAGGGGATCAGTGCAATAGATCCTGTGTGGGTCTGATCCTATGTGGGCCTTTGCGGGGGTTAGTATCTATCGATCCTTTGTGGATCTGATAGCTTAGATGATTCAGTACTGGTCTTGTATCCTATGTGGGTCCCAGTATAGATGAATCAATGAAGACAGCTGGCCTTATATCCTATGTGGGTCCTAGCTGTGCTGGTCTTGTATCCTATGTGGGTCCCAGATTTGATGATTCAGTGCTGGTCTTGTATCCTATGTGGGTCCTAGCATAGATGAATCAATGAAGACTGCTGGTCTTGTATCCTATGTGGGTCCCAGCATAGATGAATCAATGAAGATAGCTAGTTTTGTATCCTATGTGGGTCCCATCTTAGATAATTCAGTCTCTATGTCTGATCATCTCTTTCACCTTTTTGATGATGTATACCTGTGTGAGCTGAAACCTGTTTTGCTTCCTTTGTGGATTGTGTTGTGCTATCTTGTGTGGATTCCGTTTTGCTTTCCTGTGTGGAATACGTATACTTTCCTGTGTGGACTGGGTTGTACTTGTGCTCGGAGGTTGGAGCGTATTGGAATTGATAACTTAGGTATATGTATGGGCATATACCTAAGCAGTGTCGGTTGTTACTTCGTGATTGTATCTTTCCTTTGTGGATTTTGGGAGACCTTCGGGGGTCTCGGGGTCCCTACTGAGTAGCTTATACTCACCCCTGCACAGGCTATGCCCACACTATGTTGTGTTGGTTGCAGACGACGGACAACGTTGATCGTGGTTGAGGATTGTAGAGAAGGAAGGTACCTGGAGGTGGACCACTGGGCGGGACATACTCGGAGCGGACGGCATGACCCAAGGAGTAGTGGAGCTATCTGTACCCACCCTTCAGGTGGGATTTTCACTGGACAACTCGGCGTAGCGGCTTTTACTTTTCAGTTGTTGTTTTCCCTTTCGAGTTGTACTTTACTTTCAGTTTGGGTTTTTATACTGGCCCACATAATTTTCCGCTTGCTTACTCTGAGGTGCTTGTTTACTTTACAAAGGCAATGCCTTCCCTTTTTACCGAGATTTACTCCTTGGTGCTATTCGCCAGCCCCTGGCCTATGGAAGGCGGGCTTGGGGTAGTCACGGCATGGGCCCCGAGGACGGGTCGTGACAGGGAGGTAGTCCGCACTTCCTAAAATGAAGATATCGCGTTTAACCATAATGGAAACCATAAAGATATGCCATAAATGAAAAATACTGAATATTAAGTAAAACATATCATATATAAATATAGTGACATCTTAATGGCCAACCTTGAGGGTGTTAAAATAATATTGAACAATCATCGTTTCGTGAGACAGAAATTCACCATCCACAGAAACAGTATGTTCTTTAACCATTAGATGTAGGTGTGTGTAAGTGTAGCTCGAATACTTTTTATAACAACATCCTAGTATATTGAAGATACTGGAGTTGTTACAAAAGAAATGAATAAAAAGAGTTTAGGGGGTTGGAGAAGCAAAATAAAACAAAATAACACAAGTGAAGACATTAACGTAAAATCGGCTATCTCTTTTTGATTTGAGTTCAAAGGCTTACTTGGGAAGACTTATGCCCAACGTGAGGCCTCTAGGAGTAAGATATGGATGTGTAGAGACAATATGAGTATGGGTTGGCCGAGCCAAATGCTTGAGAGGTGTGGGTACGGTGGTATAGGTGGGGGCCTTTTATAAGAGGATAGGAGGGGCACTCTTGGAACGTTACAAAATGTTACTTTATTTTCAAATGAGTTTCAGATTTTTAAGGTCCCACATTGATGTATTTCTAGGATAAGGTGGTAAGGATTCTAAATATACTCATCCAATAGGTCTTTGACAATTTTATATTATAGTTTTAACATTATCTTTTCATTTTATTTAAATCCTTTTTAATGAGGTAATCGCTGCATCATCATGATGTCATAAATAATTTGATTTATTTAATGTCTAAAAATTATAAAAGAAATATAATGATGCAGGAAATCGTTTTAGATTTCTAGGGAATATTTATAGTAAAAAATATGACTTTTATAACCCCATTTAAAAATTGTTTTAATAAAACAACTCATGCTTGTGACATTTTTATTTTAACTTTAAATAAAAAGTTATTTATGTCATTTTCCAACCAAAGTGGCTCCATGGGGTCCCCAAGTTGACCCATGGATTGTATTGGTTGTCCATGACACATCCAATGAGGGTAGGACATGTGTCTAGGTCATTTCATATTATTAAAACATTATTTTTAACTTAAATTATACTAATTACCTCTAATCGTGATTAAAAACTTAAAAGTTACTATTCACCAAAAAATTATTTTAATCCCATTGAACCACATTATACATCCTAATGACAACCATGTATAACGGATTTTTGAAATTCAAATCACAGAAGTGGTAATGTTTCATTTAAATGAAAAATCGTTTTTTAAACTACCACTTAGTGGTTTCACTATTAATCCAAAATTGAAGTTTTTCAGAAAAATAACAAAAATTCACCCTAAGCTATATTTGATATTCTGAATTCAAAAATGATATCTATTTTACAAAATTCAAAACATATATGTTGCATTAATTAATTTAATAATTAATTCTTACTGTCAAAACAAATAGCGTGTTTTTAAGAAATAATATCTATTAAAAGATTGACACTAGTTTTAGTCCAATTTCAAAGTGAAATTAATTCCAATGAACACCATTAGATTAAATAGTAAAAATATATTCTAAATAAACTTTAATATAAATTAAAAATATAATCTATCCATATAAATAAATCAGATTAAAAGGAGGTTTTGAATTTATATGCAACATTTTCAATAAAAAGGATCTTTATCGGAAAAATAAAGAAATTTTACACAAAGTAAATTTTGATGTCCATATTCTAAAGAAGGATTTTTTTGTCAAATACAACATATAAAATCGTCAAAAGTATATTTCAAAAGGGTTTTCCATTAAAAGGTGGTTAATCGACCTTTTAAAGAATATTAGAAGATTTACGCTTAAAATTGGATTCATTTTCATTTTAAGCCTCCAACATTTATTGGATAAAAGTAAAAATATTTGACAAACATATATAATCATTTTGTAGTTAGTTCCTTTCATTACCGCCATTACAACAGCTAGGCGTTAACTACATTTTAAAATAATATTATTTTATTATTTGAGTGCAACGTAAGATTTCAAAAAACTCGTTGTTGCGTATTGGGTATGCCCTCGAGCATAGCATTCTATTTAAAGTAATATTAATATTTTATTCAAAAATATAGATAAATATGAAAATTTCATATTATTTATTTACCTGGGGTATTACAACCTTCCCCCTTTTGGGAATTGCGTCCTCGCAATTTTAAAATTGGGTTTGGATGCTTCATTGAAAATCCCACATCAGAACAAGAGTCAGTAAAACTATAACCTTAATAGAATGGGAGAGAAGTACAAATGTCACCTGAGTTAACCGATACTAGGATTCCATGTATGAAAATATGGATATGGAGGAGAAAAAAAAGGGTCATGTTCTGATGGAGAGTGATATTAAACATGTCTAGGAGAAAGTTAACCACAAGAAAATCACAAACTTGTGATGGGTTAAACGGTATTCGATTCCCCAGTTGGAAAAGTTAACAGACAACATTTTTGTTTTAAGTTAGTTTTAATTAAGGAATTTATTTTTGATCTTAACTAAATCATAATGAAACATACATACTTGTCATGTAGAATTTCAACTTTTACTAGATTCCTTAATCAAACTCATATTTTCTCCAAAAGGAGAGTATTTAGGAAGATTTGTTCGCATTAAGAGTACTATAATAAACTTCTTGAGAATCACCTAATACACAAAAGAGAACTATATATTTCCCATGTCTTTAGATCTAAACCAAAACCAAACCAAAAAGTTTAGTACAAGATCAGATAATACTCAAAAAGGATATTTAAAAAAAAGAAAAACTACTCCTAATCTCCAAAATTTGTCAAACAAAACCCAATGTTCAACAAAGACCATTCAATAAACATATATCCATAAAATTCTACAAAGTAAACCAAACAAAGATTGAAACTCAATTCTTTGAAGGATTTAATCACATGGTCTCCTATGATAAATTTTAACATTTTTCTCCAAAATAACATCAGTTACTCTTACAGTCTCATACTGAAAAGTAATTAACCTAATCACATATCCTCCATGATAGGCTAATAATTTCCATTGATAACCAAAAATCAACTTACTCTTAATTCATAAAAGCATATAACTAAAAAGATTCATTCATAGTAACCAGGGAATTCACATAGTCCAGTGGTAGGCGATAAATACTAGTTGCACTTTGGTTGTGGGTTCGATTCCCGCAGCTTCGTCCGACGTGACAGGTAGTCACCTGGTCTGGGTGTTGTCCCTTTTCAAAAACTATATAATTTTATAACATTCCTCAAAAAGAGATAAATTCATCAAAAATAACCATACCATATTTTAACCACAAAGTTTATCTGATAACTTCCATTTTGCAACCCAAAATGTATTAAACTAGTAATTGCCTCAAATTCAAGGATCATATAAACCCAAATGTTTCTTTATAACAATATCCACAAAAGAAAGGACAATTATTCCTTGAATAAAATTTTCATAAATCAAACATTAGGGTTACTATAAAAAGTATTTTAATGTAACCCCATCATCAAAAGAGACTTAATACATCTAAGAATTTCACCATCCTAAAATCTACCATAACTCTTGAATCCCTTATTTGATGTCTTCTTACTCATTCAACATTCTTCATGATCTATTATCCATTCCTTTTCCACTTATTCTGAAATAATTCTTTATTACAAAAAAATCATGAATTATATCCTAAGATTCCAGTAATAGGAAAACATATGTTAAGAAATAATCCATACCTTTCATTCTTCATTGTCAGTTTCTTCATCCTCAATCGGAATAACATTAGTTATTGGTAAATGAATATTAGTATGATCTTAGTGACCCCATTACCAAGACATCTTCGTAGGACATGTGTTTTCATAATGACCATGCACACCACATTTAAAACATTCAATTGATCCTTCAGAAAGAACTTCTTTCCCTTTCCTAGAGTCAACTAGATGCATCCTTTTTCCATGGAAGGTTCTTGCTTTATGACCTTCATTTCCACATCTATAGCATCTTTCTGTCCCTTTGAAACATTTTACTATGTGTTTCTTTCCACATATTTGACACATAGGTTTTTTAACATACTTACCTTTATGATTATTACCTAAACTTTCGTAGGGATTTGTTTCTTGCATATACGATGCCTTATAAAAACCATTAAGGTTCAGGTGGTCAATCATGACTCCAGATAGTTGGTTGAGGATAATCACATGAGTTCTCATTGAAGCTCCCATGTCATTCTGTTGTTCTTTCATAAAACCGTCAAAGTTTTCTTCAAATACACTTTTACATTGGTGCCTGCTAGATCCAGCCATTTACTAAAACCAAAAAGGTCAGTGTGAGTATATCAGTAAAATCGTCAAAAAAATGAGGAAGATAAACACCAAGATATAATTATCCATGTTATCTAAAACTCATTATAACTTTAAAAAAATGATGACTCCATCTAATATACTAACCATTGTGGTTATACACAACATGTCACTTTTTCATAAACAACACTATAACCTCTAAAGTTATCTAAACTGACCTTTGATACCAACTATAAGGACCCAGCCTTACACCTTACTTAATCTTGAGTTATTACGAGATTACACATTGAGGATCTTTTCAGGTTTAGAGTTTTAGAGAATTAGATCATAAAACCTGCATTACATTCCACATTTAAACAAATTGGTTACATGAAATATAGTATTCATTTATCCCATCAACAAAAACATATTTAAAATAAAACATGGATTCTTTCTTGACACAACCTTGAAACTATCATCATATCATGTACCATTCCCTTGACCTGTGAAATACATTTCAAAACATGGGTTGAGAAAAAAAATCTTAGTAAGGGTTATAAAAATTATGGAAAGGAAACAAGAGTATATATATACATAAGAATGAAATCATACTTTTCCCATAAAACATAATCACATTAACATACCTCATAAAATCATGAATAAATCATAGAAATCATAAGGCATAAAGGTAACTTGAGGCATTCATAACATTCATACGTAGGGAGTAACCCTATCGGTTACATTTGGAATACCCATCACAATATATTCCCTAAATCTCTTCGGATAAACCTTAACGTTTAACTCCTTCGCGTTACCCAATGCATTGGAAAGCTATATCGGGCTCACCCGCCTTTAGTTAATCACGGAACCACACGTCTTCATAACAATGCCCAAGAACCATAACATAATCATAGAACATAACTTAAGCATAAAGGAAATATAACATTCCCACATTGCAATAACAATATAACATTTTAAGATATTGAAATAATTAATCCATTCTAAAAACCATTTTCAAAACCATTTAAAACATTTAATAAAGATATTTTTAAATCAAAGTGTCCCATACCACATTGAAGATTTTCACATTTTAAACCATTAATATCAATATAAATAAACCTTAAAACCATTTTTAAAACATGGATATTAATGAGACATATTTATAAAATTAAATCATTAAAACATTTAAAACGATATTTTAGTTATAGGGTTTTTAAGAAAATTAGAGACACTTGAATACAGTAATTGAGGAACAACATTTAATCAAAACATTATAATATCATGATAATAAAGGGATTCATGATATAATATTTCAAATGACATTATATACACCATATAAGAGTGAATTGGTGCATAACAACAATGAAGTCTCAATGGAAATGTAAATTGAGATGAAATCCAATGTAAAGATGGTTTCCTTAAATTAAGGATAAATCAATCTCATAATTATGTGTGACAAATATAAAGAAAACCAATATAAGTGGATATTAATTATAAAATAATCAAAGGCCATTCACACATATTCAAAGGATGACATATTCAATAACTACATGTTGAACCCAAAGAAATCGAAATTGGGTTAAGAAGTTCCGTTGACAGCCTAACGTGGTCACATCAAATTTTAGAAAGAGAGTTAATGAGAGAGATAAAGGGTATATCATCACTTGGATGTACAATTTACAGCAACAAGGATATATAAGAACATATTCCCACATACTAAGATGAAAATTAAAAGATATAACAAAAGACGGGTTTTTAAAAGAGGAGGGTGAGAGGTTCCCTTACCGATTTGGGTAACATTCGAAACGTACACCCCATGAAAGAAGGACTATACAACATTGATGTAAATACTCATAAACGAAAGTAAGTTACAGAAAGATTAGAATAATGGACAGTATATAAACCACTCAAAAGGAAATATTGGAAAATGTAGCATGAATCTCACGAAAACACAAAGTGAGATAAAAAAGGCCCTTACGAAATTTCGGCAGCCTAACGGCGCCAATTAAAACATCCAAAATGGATTGATGAGAGAAAATAGGGTATCTCATCATATTAACATAAAAAGTACAGTAAGATTTATATAAAATAACTTCCCAATCATAAGAAAGATGAGCTTAAAAGGAATGTCATAAAAGAGTGTACTTAAAAAGAAAGAGAGGGGTAGGATCCCTTACCTCGGGTCCGACTTGACTCGATTGTTCATTAACCTCCTGAATAACAAAATTGAGTTAATTTATACTTGTTTAATAACATTTTTCAATTGGATTTTACCTTTTATATCACTTACTACCATGTTATGAACACTACGTAATTATTTAAGTTAATAATGGTCGTTTTGTAGATCATTGCTACTTGAGTCAAAAATAAACTATTTATAATTACAAGTTGTTCATGTGGTAAAATATATATTATATAAAGAATTATATTCATTATGTAGATATAATATATATAATATATATCCATTATATACATGCATTTATAATATAACATTTAGTGGTTATAAAAGAAATGCACCGTTCATGGAGACAGTAAGCCGTACCTACGCATGAACGCTACTTCCATTTCTATTTCTTATTTAATGGAATTAAAAAATAATGATTCATAATAGTATTATAATTACAGTATGGTATCATATATAATATCATTAAATCTATCTTTTATATGTACCACATATGGTATTAACGAATCAAATCACATTGAGGGGGCAGTAGTCCGCACTTCCTAAAATAAAGATATCACGTTTAACCATAATGGAAACCATAAAGGTATGCCGGAAATGAAAAATACATAACCTTAAGTAAAACATAAACATATTATATATCATATACAAATATAGTTACATCTTAATGGACACCTTTTAGGGTGTTAAAAGAATATTGAACAATGATCGTTTCGTGAGGCAGAAATTCACCATCCACAGAAACAATATGTTCTTTAATAATTAGATGTAGGTGTGTGTAAGTGTAGCTCGAATACTTATTATAAAAAATATCCTAGTATATTTAAGATACTAGAGTTTTTACAAAATAAATTAATAAAAAGAGTTTAGGGGGTTGGAGAAGCAAAATAAAACAAAAGAACACAAGTGATGACATTACCTTAAAATCTGGTATCTCTCTTTCATTTGAGCTCAAAGGCTTCCTTGGGAAGAATTCTGCCCAAAGTGAGGCTTCTAGGAGTAATATAGGGATGTGGAGAGACAAAATGAGTAGGGGTTTGCCGAGCCAAAAGCTTTAGATGTGTGGGTATGTTGGTAGAGGTAGGGGCCATATATAAGAGGAGAGGAGGTGCACTCCTGGAAAGTTACAAAATGTTACTTTATTTTCAAATGTGTATTGGATTTTAAAGGTCCCACATTGATGTATTTCGAGGATAAGGTGGTAAGGGTTCAAAATATACTCATACAATAGGTCTTTGACAAGTTTAAGTTATAGTTTTAATAGTATCATTTCATTTTTCTGAAATCCTTTATTAATGAGGTAATCGCTGCATCATGATGATGTCATAAATAATTTAATTTTTTTAATGTATAAAAATTATAAAAAAATACAATGATGTAGGAAATATTTTTATATTTCTAGTTAATATTTATAGTAAAAAATATTACTTGTATAAACCCATTTAAAAACTGTTTGAGTAAAACAACTCATGCTTGTGACATTTTTATTTTAACTTTAAATAAAAAGTTATTTATGTCATTTTCCAACCAAAGTGGCTCCATGGGGTCCCCATGTTGACCAATGGATCTTATTGGTCTTCAATGAAACATCCAATGAGGTTAAGACATGTTTCTAGGTCATTTCATATTATTAAAATATTATTTTTACCTTAAATTACACTAATTACATCTCATCGCGATTAAAAACTTAAAAGTTACTATTCACCAAAAAATTATTTTAATCCCACTGAACAACATTTTACATCCTAATGACAACCATGTATATCTGATTTTTGAAATTCAAATCTCAGAAGTTTTAAAGTTTCATTTAAACAAAAAATCATTTTTTGAACTACCACCTAGTGGTTTCACTATTCATCAAGAAATGATGTTTTTCAGAAAAATAACAAAAATTCACCCAAAGCTATATTTGATATTCCGAATTCAAAAATGATGTCTATTTTAAAAAATTAAAAACATATATGTTTCATTAATTAATTTAATAATTAATTCCCGCTTTCAAGACATATAGCGTGTTTTTAAGAAACAATATCTAATAAAAGATTGACAGTAGTTTAAATCCAATTTCAAAGTGAAATTAATTCCAATGACCACCATTAGATTAAATGGTAAAAATATATTCTAAATAAATTTTAATATAAATTAAAAATATAATTTATCCATATAAATAAATCAGATTAAAAGGAGGTTTTGAATTAAAATGCAACATTTTCAATAAAAATGATCTTTATCGGAAAAATAACAAAATTTTACACAAAGTAAATTTTGATGTCCAGATTCTAAAGAAGGATTTTATTTTGTCTAATACAACATATAAAATTGTCAAAAGTATATTTAAAAAGGGTTATCCATTAAAAGGTGGTTAATCGAAATTTTAAAGAATATTAGACGATTTATGCTTAAAATTGGATTCATTTGCATTTTAGGCCTCTAATATTTCTTGGATAAAAGTAAACATTTTTCACAAACATATATAATCATTTTCTAGTTAGTTCTGTTCATTCCTGCCATTACAACGGCTAGTCATTAACTAACTTGTAAAATAATATTATTTTATTATTAGAGTGTAATGTATGATTTCAAAGAAACTAGTTGTTGCGTATTGGGTACGCCCTCGAGCATAGCATTCCCTTTAAAGTAATATTAATATTTTATTCAAAAGTATGGATAAATATGAAAATGTTATATTCTTTATTTACCTGGGTTGTTACAATATTAATTTCATAAATTTTATATTCCATCATTATATATATCTTTGTATAATCATTCTCGAATGGTTCACATGGAGAATCAATCTCACTAAGTTGTACAAAAAGAAGGTTTTGCATACGCACAACCGATGGTGTCATTATCTTAATGGTAAATTGGAAAATAATTGGAAAATATATTAATTATAATGAATCTATATCATGTCACATTTATTATTTTATCCATTATATTCATCATTATACCCATCCAAATAATTTGGTGATGAAAAAAATTACACCACAGTGTAGAGACGGTAAGTTGTATGTACACACACATGGAGATATTGTTTTTCATAAGATGGATTAAAGTAGGAATATGGTTGTCCCATAATAAAAATAACATAAAAACATATATATGATACTATATTTATTACTTTTTTATAGAAACAATATAGTAATAGGAAGTAGAAAAATAAATGAACATATATGTAGTAAAACAATTACCTCTACTTCGGTTGACTTTCATTGGATCTCCTCTTATGGAAACTAGGGTCTATCTTTTTAGAATAGAAACACATTTAGAACATAATGACGAATGATGGTAGGATAAATGGGAAAGAATTGGTCGTTCTAGAAGACACTCTGTGGTGTGAGGAAGTGAGCGGGGAGGTTCCTTTTTATTTGAGGGGTGAGGGGTACTTTTAGAAACCCTCAACATATTAAAATATAATAAGGTTATTATAGTGAAAACAAATTCCAAATGAAATATAAATTAATGTGGAAATTTTTTTAGACCATATATAATTTTATTTGTGATTATTTTACATTTTTCCATAATTTTAAAAAAAATTAAATTTATATTAATTTAAAAAATATAAATATTGTCAAATTTGATACTCTTAATTTAATTTGACTTTAAATTCATCAAAAACGAGTTGAAATTATACTATAATAGATTAAAAATATCTAATATATAATATATATCTATAAAATTCTTTATACACTTTAATTCATCCAAAATAAATCGAAATTATAATTATTAAAATCAATTATTTTATTTCTTTGTTAATTAAATTAATATAGTTTTAACATTGAAGAAGTACTTAAGGTAATTATATATTTTTTAATAATTAAAAATAAAATTATATAATAAAATTATTTTCATTATGATCAAAATAAACATTTATATTCGTTGAATTCTTGATTTGTTATTCCAAATTTGGTCATATATAATATATTAAATACAAAAGAGTGATACTTCGTAACTATCTTTGACTTTAAATAATATATAACTTATTTTCATGGGGAAGTGTCGGTTAAACAACTCCAAATAAGTATTAAGGTTATAATTATTTAATCCCATTAATTCAATAATTTTTTAATGGTCTTCATTATGATTTTAATTCTTAACTTTCTGTTTCAATCCTCATTTAAACCCTTTTACTCTTATAGTGATATCATGTATATTTTACAGTAAGGGTTAATATTAATACTATAAAATGAAAAACAACCACTAAATGAGTAATTTATGAATTATTTTTGATTATCCCAATGCTTTTTCAGAATTTTATAAATTTATATATTTTATATCATTTAATAAATTATTACTTATTATAAAATATGTATAATGTCAATTTTGACACTATTCATTATTATTTTCTTATAATAAACAAAAGGAATAAGCTAAATTAGAAAAAATATATATATAACATTACTAAAATACCAAATTCATAAATTAAATTTTATTATCACATTAAAACTCTCAAATGATATTTATTGGAAAATATTTAATATTATTTATTTGAATATTATATTATTTTAATAATTACTACATCATCACTGTGTCTCCATTTAAGATAATTATATTATCTTTAAAAATTATAAATAAATTATCACGATGTAGAAAAAAATTATCCTTAAAATGAATTTTTTTCCTAATTTATCTTTTTAATATCCCAATATTAAAAATGGTATAATTATTTAAAATATGATTATGACATTTTTAACTAATCATTAAAAAAAAGATAATAAATGTCACAATCTAACCTATGTTTCTGAAAAAGAATATAATTTTTTTCAATGTATGATTGTTGTCAAAATAAACTCATCCAATGAAACTATGAAGAGTTTTAGGATAATTTTATTATATTTATATCATAATTTTTACCGTTAATTTCACAATTTTCTCTTAACCGTGGTAAAAAAATATTACTAAAGTTACTATCCATATTCTCTAAGATAAAAGAATGGTACATAAATAATTAGGACCCACTGATTCGAAATATTTAATCCATTTAAAAAAATTCAAAACCCATAATTTAGAGTAATTAATTTAAAATCAATCCCGTTGACGGGGTGAGAAATCATGTTATTAGTGTTTTACCATGAAAATTATTAGAATTGTTTTATATATAAATCCAATTTAAAATAGTTGAAAATTACATAAATTTTATTAAATTATAATAAAATAATCTATTTATTCCTTAAAATCAATCAATAATATAACTAAACTCTATAAATTTTTTCTAAGAAAATGATTTTTTCCATTTAAATTTTGTATTTTCCACTATTCGTCAATACATAAAAATTATCAATAAATACCAATAATTTAACCAAAATAAATTTTTATGCCACTATTTAAAAGGATACATTTATTTTTTCAAGTAAATTATATAAGAGTTTCAAAAAATGGATTTAAAATCATGTTTCTATTAAAAGGAGATAAAAATGATTTCATAAAAATTAATGGTTTTTATGTGAAATATTGGATTTGTTCTTAAATAATTCCTATAAATTAAATTGGATGGATATAAAATTATTTTATTGAATAAATTATGTATAAATTACATTAATATAATTCACTAGGAGTAATTAATTTAATTTTGTAGGATAAAATTACATTGTAAGCTTAAAAATAATTCTTTATAAAAACATTTCCTCAATATTCTATTGGTTCCTCTATTTATTTATAATTAATTTATAACCAAATAATTCAACCATATAGTTACAAAAGTTATTTAATTATATTCATAACAACCTACTTAACAGATAGGTTATATCTTATAATATTAAATAACAATATTTTAATAATATATCGTTTTTTAGTAAAACGTGGTCTTGCTTATAATGCAAGCAAACTCATTGTTGTGTGTAGGATAAGCTTAAAATGTTGTTTCTTATAATGAAATCTAATAGAAGAATTGAATTTTTTCAAAACATATACAAGGGTTCCATATAAGAAAAAAGGGACATGGATGATAAATCTAACAATCTTGATCTGATGGAGGGTGATAGAGAACAAGGTCCAATGAATGTTAACAATATCAATGATCTAAATCTATGATGGTATTTTGGACCATTTGATCTATCCGAGAAGATTGTACAAGGATACCATTTTTCTCTCAAAACCATTTTTATAATTCATTAATTATTTCACACTATAAGAATATACATTCCTATAAATAAAATTTTTTCATTTGGTTGTGCCTTGAACTATTTCTACTTTTCATCTTATCACAAGTTTCATCACATAGTGATATATTACATTAATTTCTAAATCATTTTACAAATATAATATTTAACACATTCATAAAGGGTTAATGTTTCCAAAATATTATGATCCATCACTTAATTAGGAAGGTCTTTCAATTTCCTGAAATCTACATAACATTAGATTTTCCCCAGACAAAATAAAGGAGATCTTTTTGTCACATACCAAATATATGATTACCTTGATCACATTATAACAATAATGAAAAAATTAATTCTTCCAAACCCATATAGAAGAAGTACCACATTATAGTCCTTATATATCACATGATTATTATAACCAGAATATAATAACATAATTCTTGAATCCAGAAACACAAATATATTAATTATTCCACTTTGACTCGAGTAAAAAAAATATATTGACCTTGATCGATTGGATTTTTCTAATCTATATTTACATGACATTCAGGAAATTTGTTTTCATAGTTCTCCATATCCATATAGTTGAAACAATGTAAATTAAAAAATTCTTTCTTTCCCTTACAATCACAATCCTCGTGATCTTTCTATCAACTCACGTAACGAACTCTCATTCCCATTAGGAAAGTGCAAGGGTGATTCTTCCCACAATTATGAAATGTGGGAAAATTATTCTTTCCCTTTTTACTTTTATCTATCTATTACTCCACCATTAACTTATTCTCATACATTACCATAAACTAATAAGACATAGATAATTATCTTTCTATCTTGATATCACATGAGACTATATATTTGAATGCTGATAATTTTTGGGAGAGAAATTCTTTTTGGAGGAATGGATTCATCCGATAAATGAAAATATCAGTCTTACTCCTTAGGTAACATGCATATTTCATAGAATGTCTTGCTAACTTTGTAATGCTGGATTCATATTAAGTAACATTATCATCTATTTTTTCATCAGAATTTTAAATTGCCTCTCCATATCTACTCACTATTCAGGAGGGAAATGTTTTCCCTAAAAATATCCTAAAAATACCTTCATTAAATGATTTAAACTTATACCTCCTCTTTAGTGTTTTGAATAAATAACCACCATTTATCCACATCTCAAGAAAGATGATAATCTTCCAAAGCAAATTTCCCCTTTTCCTTACTTCTCAATGTATGGAGTATATTTTCTAAGTAAATTATCCATTTTCATAGCCTCAAATGGATTTATACTCCTATATAATGTTGGATGTTTTTTTATAAATAGGTATAACATTATTCCTCCATATTGTAGATCAAGATGTTCTATACGAGTATGGTTGTTGTTCATAACATGAGTCAGCTCTCCCAGTATAGTTATAACTTTTTCAGAACTAGTTGCAGCTCCATCTCCAACATTATTTTCTTTCATTAGATGGAAATACCTATATGGATTTTTTAGGTTGAAAAAATTTTCATTCCATCGACTAGGATATAATTAAAAATATTGGAATAAACTAGATTAAATAAAAAAATTATGATACATGATGTATAATCACAGAACTACTCAATCTCAAAAACTAAATTCATAATTTAGTTATATCTAATCACTAAATCATAAAAATGGTCTGATGGGGGGAAAATATATTTTTAAATTCTTCATAGGTTTAACGAAAAATTTGAATTATCCTAATCATATCCCTAGGGAGTGTCAAACCAGGTGTGCATTATGGCCCATTGCCATGTATTAGGTGACACTGAGTCAGGCATGGCATACATTATTAGAGTTGATACCCCTACATACATTAGTTCTAGAACTGCAAAACTTGTATTACCTAGCTAGGAATGTATTTCTAGGAAGTTCCTCATAGTATCTGTTTTACCAAAATTCTAGGAATCACTTCTATGATTATCCTCAAATTATATCTTAGGGATATGTTTCTGAATATATGTTTTCTAAATCTAGTTTACAATGTAGATTCTAAACATCCTTTGATACCAACTGTAATGACCCCTGCCCTAGTAAACGAGAGTTGGTGCCATACATTATTATACATTCATAGATACAAGTGTCGAATCCCAAATGACTGATCAATTTAATAGTCATGGAAAATAGATTACAAACATAATCCTTACATTATAATTCAAAACATAAAATACATAATAGATAATCCATTGAGAACATCACAAATCTCATTGATTAACCCCTAATATTACCCATTTTGGCTTACAGTGAAAATAAATCATAATAAAGGGGTGACCTCATATGCTTGGAAAGGGTATGTGTATAGTGGATACTATTATGAATAAATAATCATAAACTATTAGACAAGGTGTAAAACTCGAACACAATCCATTTAAAGATAATATTGATAATAATATGTAAATAGTAAATAATAACATATAAAATACTCATATGAGCTAGAAGACATAACCATGCATATTCTACTAGTCAAATAATCACATGGAATATCAATAAATAATATAATAATGAGGTAATGTATAACAACGAATATCATAATCACACTGTGAAGGATTCATCTAAGAAATCATTCATAAATGAGTGAAAACCCAAACTAGTTTTTCTTGTGAGACCTACCAATTCATCGATAAGCTATAGAGAGGCCCTCCCATCACTTACTACGTCCAGTGCATTCCTCATAAAAAAATTGTAAAATACCACTATTATAAACATGTATCATTAAACTAGCATACAAAATTCTAATATATTAACCATAAACCATGATTGGTATCAAAATAGAACATCTATAGTCAAACATATCATAAACCCTTTCAATAAAACATGTTATATAGTATCTTAAGAGACCAAACTCAATTAAGCCCAAAATCCAACAAAATATGTTGACATTGATGAATTTATTCTAATAAAAGAATTAAAAAATTCTTGTTATACAAAATTTAATATTCGAATTATTTGTAATGTGGTGTGAAATTTTAAAATAAATAATTTTCTATAAAAAGATCCCTGTAATTTTGTAAAGGAATCTTTTCTCATACCGTTTTAGTTAAAAAATACATTTCTTCCCATATTTTTCTTAGAATATCAAAAAGTACCTCATTAGAAAAAAGATAAAAATATTACTTTCAAAATGTTTTAAAAATAGTAAAACATTGGTAAAAACTATGTAAAACTTTTTAGGATAAAAAAAATAATATTTAGAAATAAATATTATGAAACACCGACATGGATTATAAATATTCCCCAAAAGATCTTTACATATAAGAAATCCTGAATAATATTGAGACTGTGAAGTTAACATATACTTTGTGATTTAATTTATTTTTAGAAGGGTTAACATCCTATATAATGGTTAATGAAATGTATTAAATTATTCCATAACTATAACCATATTTATATTATCTTCTACAATCTTCTTATATATTTTTTGTTAATAATATTTCATTATTACCATTGTTTTGGGTGTTAGCTACTTCATTTTCTTATTTATGTTTTATCGTGTAAGTGTTGATTCTTATGTATAAAATATATTTTATTCAAATGAAGAATTATATTATGTTTATAAATATTATATTCAATCATTATATATATATATTTTATAATCATTCTTGAATGGTTAACATGAATAAGTAACCTCATCGCACTGCGGAGATGGTAGAACATACATACGCACAGGCGACAAAGTCATTACCATGATGTTAAAGTGGTAAGAAATTAGATGATATAATAATTATAAATAATAAATATCATGTGATTTTTAATATTTTTTTTTCTATTATATTAATTATTATACCCATCCAAATAAATTGGCGATTAACAAAATCAAACCATTGCGTGGAGACAGTAATTCGTACACACGCTCGCATGGTGATATTGTTTTTCATAAGATAGCTAAAAGTGGAAATATTGGTGTTTGATAATAATAATAAAATCTAAAAATATATATGATTCTGTATTATATAGTTTTTCATGAAAACAACTTATGAAGAGGAAGTAAAAGAAGAAATGAATTTAAATTAAGTAGTAAAACAATTACCTCTTCTTAAACGGACTTTCTTTGTATATCCTTATATAGACACTAGTGTTGTTATTTTTAGAAGACTAGGTCATCCAAAACATTAATATGAATAGTGGGATGAGAAATAGGATGGTTTTTGTTAATATAGAATAGTCAATGTGGTATGAGGAAGTGAGGAATGTGGTGCCTTTATATAAGAGAGGTGAGAGATAGTTTTGGAAATCCCAAAAATATTAAAATATAATATTTTTATTAAAGTGACAAATATGTCCAAATGAGATTTAAATTAATTGGGGAAGAAATTTTTGAACATATGTTATCCCGTTTGGGGTTAATTGAATTTTTTTTTAAATTTTATGTAATTTAATAATATATTAAATAAATAAAATATCATTGTTTTCAAATTTGAAACTATTAAATTAATTTTACTTCCAATGCCTCATGACAAAGTGGGAATTCGAATATAACAGATTGAAACATATAAAATATATCTTATAGATCTATAAAATTCATTATATAGTTCAATTCATCCAAAAAAAAACATAATTCATATTATTAAATTCTATTAATATATTTTTCTGTTAATTAAATAAATAATATTTTAACATTGAAGAAGCATTTAAGGTAATAATATAATTTCTAAAAAATTAAAAACACAATTATATAATGAAATAAATTTCATTACAATAAAAATGGATATTTAATTTGGTCCATATTATTTCTTTTTCCAAATGATGACACATAAATGATATTAAATACAAGAGAGTGATATTTTGTATCTATCATTGAATTTAAATAATATATAAGTTACATTCAAATACAAGTGTCTATTAACTGCTCCAATTTGACCTTAAGGTGATAAGGGTCGAATAAACTTCATCCATTAAAATTTGTACTTGGTTTAATTCTATTTGTAATGCTTAACCTTTTGTTTTAACCATTATTTAACCCATTTAACTCTTACCATTATGTCGTGTAATTTATACGTTAATGGTGAAAATTATAACTATTGAATCCCATATAACTACAAAGTGTGTCATTAATGAAATTTTTAGATTAATAACAACCATTTTTTCAATCATTAAAATTTTAAATATTTTATATCTTTTATTAAAATATTATTTATTATAAAATATCTATAATTTCAATTTTGACTCTATTTGTTTTTTTAGCTTATAAAATACCAAAACAACAAGATAAACTCAAAAAAAAGACATCCAAAACATTAATAACATGTCAAATTCATCAATAAAATACTAGTATGACTTAAAACAGTCAAATTATATTTATTTTAATATTTTTAATATCATTTAGTTTATTATTCTATTATTTAAACAATTGATGCTTCATCATTGTGTCACAATTTAATATAATTATATTATCATTAAAAATTATAAATAATCTATCATGATGTATATAAACATTTTATATTTAAAATGAGTATTTATTGTTAAATTTATCTTTTTTTGTAACCCTATATTAAAAATGATATAGTTATTAAAAATAAGAGTATGAAATTTTTAACTTATCACTAAATAAAATATAATAAATTTCACATTATCACCCAAGTGGCTTACAAATGTTCTAATTTTTTCATGTAGATGATTTTGGTTGAAAACCACTCATACAATAAAATTAAGACAAGTGTTAGGTTAATTTAATAATATTTATAATATAATTTTTAAATTAATTACCGTATTTTCGCTCAATTGTGGCAGTAAAAAATATTAATAAAGTTACTATTCATATGTAAAAAACAAAAAGAAAACTATATAACTAATTTTTTCCCACTAATTAAAAACATGGAATCCATTTCAAAAAAATTGAAACATAGAAGTTCTAGTAATTAACTTAAAATCAATCCTGTTGAGTGTTTGAGAAAACATGTTAATAATATTTATCATGAAAATGATTAAAACATTTTTCTTATCTAAATTCAAGGTAAATAATTAAAATTTAATAAGTTAAATTAAATTATAACAAAATATTCTAGTTATACATTAAAACAAATCTAAAATAAAATTTAACACTATAAATTATTTTGATGGAAAACATTTTTTTAAATTAAAAAAATTATTTTTAACTATTTATAAAAAATTAAATATATTAGAAAAAATAACTATTTCAATAAAAGTAAAAATTTTTACAAAACATTAAAAAAAATATTTATTTTATCAGATAAATTATATAAAACTGTCTAAATTGGATTCAAAATTAGTTCTCCATTAAATGATATTATAAGTGATTTTAAAAAACATAGGTTTTTATGTGTAATATTGTGTTTGTTCTTATATTATTCCTATCAAATCTATTTAATGATATAAAAATATTATACCGAATAAATAAAATTTATATTTCCTTAATATTATTCACTAATTATAATTAGTTTAATTTTTTAGGATAAAATGACTATGTTATAATGAAAATAGTTCTTAATGAAAATATTTCTAATATATTATGCTGGTTCCAATATCCATTTATAATTAATTTAAAACCAATGAATTCAATCATATATCTTAATAATTTAGTTAATACTATTCATAACTACCAAATTTATGTCTAGGCTGTATATCATTATATAAGATAATATTATTTTAAAAATATATAGTTTTTTTGTAAAACATGGCCTTTCATGTAAAAAGTACTACTCATTAGGGTGTGTATCATACAATTAACATGGTGATTCATATAAATATACCTAGAAACAAAATTAAATATATTCAAAAATTAAAATATTTTAATGTCTTCAGGTGTTACATAAATCCTCCATGAATTTACTTGATAATGAATTGAATTATTATAACTCAAATCATCTATTGAATTTATACAAGTGTATCCAGGAGGATGAATATACTTTGGATTATTTATCACCATAGTACAAATTTTTTTCTTCTAAGTTATAATATATAACATAAATAATTTAAACAAATGAGAGAATGGTCTATGAGGACCTGCTCATTTTATAGGAATATGATTTTGTTTTCCTTGAAGATCTGCATGGTTTTCATCTTGATTGATAGATTAGTTCTCAGTTTACAATATACTAATATTGAAATGTACAGTCGTGGGAGCTCTTAAATAATGTGTGATTTTGGGGTAATTGGGTGCAGTAGAGTGGCTGGCCAAGGTTGTCTCTCAAAGGAGGAAGTAGTTTCACAATATACTAAAGGTATTTTGAAAGTAAAATAAAAAGTAAGAAACAAAAATAGATGGATGGGGGTAATATTTATAAAATAATAAGATTAAGTTTCCTAGAAAAAAGTATTGTTTTTCATTCTTGTTTTTGAGATTAAATTTTATTAATAAAATAAAATGAGAAGATATTTTTTTAGAAAACATTTTTAAAAATTGTAACTAATTTGACTCTACCACTTAACTTACTAACTAATCCTTATAAATTATATTAATATCTATATAATTATGATACTCTAATTTACCATACCTTGAACACTATGATAGTTAACTTTAGCACAACTATGAAATAAATTGAACCCTAATCTTGTATAAGAAAATGAAATCGTAGCACCCCACATTGATTGTCATTACAATACTATATTATGGTCAGTGGGAAATTAGGGAATATATACATTCAATAAATGAGGTTGAAATGGGTTTATAGATTATATTTTAACTCTACAAATTAATTTATTGTGGTTTTGTTTTACCGATTAAGTTCATGCTCTTAGAATTCAAAAATTACGCCATAAACCATTTTTTTTGTATTTTCAAATAGTCACTTTTGGGTATGTGGGAACCGTACAAAAAGAGGCTAGCTATTAACAAAAACCCAACATCCACAAAAACCACACCACCACATTGAAAATTCAAAAGTTAAACAATGAAATTTCAATAAACAAATTTTTGGAAACCTCCATATCCATCGCAAGCCATGAGCTTACCCACTGAATTCTAAAAAGTGTTCTTGTCTACCTCCATGTCGAATTAAGAGGCTGGTCATGTCGCTGCATTCATCCATCATCAGAACCTTCATCGTCGCCATCCTCACCAGAAGATAATTTATCCAAAAAACATTCAATGAAATCCACTTCATCGAGATCCATCACCACAACCATGGAGCCTCTATGCTTTAACTTTATCACCGTCTCCAGCTGACGGGCACTCGCATGATCGATATCCATCATAATAAAGAACGAACAAAACCAAAAACCAGAGACAAATTACTCAACCGTGAAATTTTTTACAAGTTATTCAATTGCATTCTAATTTTCCTATAATTTTAAACAATAAATTAATAAATAAATATATTTATATTATTGTATCCAATTTATCCAAAAGAATTATGAGAATATTATTATAGTTAGATAAATTATTAATAATAATTACTCTTCCCTGGGCGATGTAGTCATCATAGAATCGTTCTGCATTTGAAAAAGGTCATTAAAAGGGTATCAAACAATAAAATTTAAACTCTTTATTTACAAAACAATTAAGAATATTTATATAAGAATACAATTGAAAATAGCTGATGGAATGGAAGAGAAACTAAGAGTATACTGAATGAACAATGATATTTCAACAGAGAATAGGAATGAAAGAGAATTTTAGAGGAGATCCTAGCATGGTATCTTCCCTCCTACAATTGTTAATTAAAATGGTATGGAACCACTTATATTATTCTTCCAATATTCTAATAAATATACCAAACCCTCCAAATGAGAAAAGAAATAAATTTATCGAGTCTAGGGGAGTCTCGGTTTTATGACGTTTCCTATGTGAATGGGGAAATTCAGAGAAATACATTAAGTCAACCTTGACCACATGTTTGACCACCAGAACACATTGAACCAACTATCCATACATAATAATGATTTTGGAGAAAATGTATCCTGAAGAATCTCTCCAAATTTGGGGCAAATACAAGAAGGGATAAAGAAGTTAAGGCCTAAACACTGATGTGATATCCAGTCTGGTGAGTTGAGACCAAATTTGAATATATAGCCCATTCACTCCAATAAAATAAGTAATTTATCTTATATAAAATTAATGAAATATGTATAAAAATAAGTTAGGAAAACATTTACAAAATTTTATGTTCAAATAATAAACATAAAAATATTTACTATAGAAATAATATATAGTAGTTTAAAGGGTAAAACTAGTATTTTCATTAAATTTTAGATGAATGATTTAATCCCAAATATTTTATAAAGAAACATATTTAACATAATGTGATGAAATTATATCATTTATTATCAATAAAATACACAATAAAATTGTGTTTTATCATCTCCTCCATACTAACTATTTTCAACCCTTGGAATGTCCCATATCATGTATTCCAAAAAAAATTGTGACATGACATGCATATTAATATTCCTCAATATATACTGACAATAAAAGAAAAGTTAGATTCCCATCAGGAGTAAATATCAACAAATTTGAAATTCATTGTCTCGTAAATTGTATAAAAATAAAATCTATTGAATTTAATAACACTAATCATAGAAAAACAAGTTATGGGTCCAGCATGCCATTAATTCCCTATGTGGGTGTGTGCCAACCATTTCAAGCTCATATCACCACCCTCAATTCAGTATATTTATGTCAAATAATATAATTATTCTTACCTGGTTTAGTTTACTGAATCTTCTCTACATTCCTTTGCAATCAATTTTCAAGATCCACTCACTTAAGCATTCTTGAATGTCAATCCTAAAGCTCTTGACTAAGATATCCTTATTTGTGGGCAATTTCATCACTCCCTTCTTTATTATTAAATATTTTTTTTGATTTTTTTTGTTTTTTATGGAATACAACTATCGATTATTAGGTACACACTAATAGTTCTATTCTGTATAGTATTGAAATTTATTGGAATAAAAATGAATGTATAAACCAACTATTTATATAAGATGAATTTTTTTACCTAACTTGGATATACCTTCTATTGAGTAAGAAAAAATTTCACAAGTCATGGTTGAATGAAAATTTTTGTGGAGAAATCAATGAAACAATATACCATGAAAATTTATTAGAATGAATGGTGACATAATATACAGGGTTTTCTAATAACATAATCAATCATACCATCAATGACATACATTTTTATAAAAATCAGCCCTTAATAATGAAATATTACTCATTCATATCTTGCCACTAATTAATTTTGAAATCATGAATTCTCTTTATGTTCCATATCTTAATTAGCATGTTACATGATATGTTTTTATTATTGTTTTTCTGAAAATATGTACTAAAAATCCAACAAAAAACACGAAAAAAACAAAAAAATGATTATCCTAAATATCTACCACAAATATTCTCCCCCTCCCCCTGACATAAAATATTACATTTTCTTCAATGTCTACCGATTAGATGATATGGTCACATGAAATGTAAAATTTTAGGTAGAAACTGTAATATAAAAGTGAAAGGGTTAGGAATAACCAAATATTTTCTTGTAATGATGGGGTCATGTAGTGTGATGAAATCCACAACGTCATAAGAAATTACCTTAATGTACTGCATTAAATTATTTCCATTGACTGTAATGCCACTTCAAATTTAATCTTGACTGATCTCCACTACACAATAAGGGAAAACATTATATACAATATAAGGACAAAACCATGTAGAAGAAAAATTACCAGACATCAGCTTTAGTCGTGAAATATAGAGTAGGAATTTTTCTCCAACATGAAAATACCATTTTTTGATAATTTTGTCATGATTTATTTTGATCATTCCTTGTAGAGCCTTATGTTCTAATATGGTAAAAAACAAATATCCTCTAGCTCTTGATTTTTTAAGTGTACATTCAATTCCTTCTTGGGATAAATAAATGTTTCATTTATTTATTTCCAAACATTTCCAATGCTAAAATTCCATAGGGAGATGATAGTCCTTCCCAAAAAATACAATTTGAAATGGGGACATACAGATGGGGTTCTTGAATGTTTTCCCATAAGTCCACAACACATCATCAAAATTCTTGATCCAATTCTTCCTATTTGGATGCACGATTTTATCCAATTTTTAACCTCTAGACTAGAAGCCTCAGCCTGGAAATTTGTTTGGGGGTGGTATGATGTTGATGTTTTGTGTGTCTCCCTATACTTATGAAGAAGGGAATGCAACTTACTATTTCAGATGTGTTTCCCTTTGTTACTGATGATGACCTTTGGTACTCTAAACCTAAAAAATATTTGTGTCTTAAAAAATTCCACTACAACATGAGAATAATCAATCTTTGTGTCCTTATCCTCCACCCATTAACTCACATAATCAACAACAAGCAAAATATTTAAAAAATGAACTATGAAAATGTTCTATAAAATCGATTCCCCATACTTTAAAAATCTCACAGAATAATATGGGTTGTTGATGATTGTCATGTATCCTCGAAATGTTCTCAATATTTTGGAAATGTGAGCATGACTTAAAAAACACTTGAGTATCATTGAATAAGATGGTCTAATATAATCCAGTATGTAATAAATTCCTAGATGTTTATTGGGGTCCAAAGTGTCCTCATCGTGAAATCATTTGTAAAAAATGAAAAATAGAATCAAACTCATGGTCAGGAATGTAACACCCCGAGATTTTATGAAAAATATTATTTTAATTTCATTAATGTCTTGTGTTTTATTCTACACCAAGATTACCTTGCGCTATACGCAACACCGTATTATCTTGCAGTATACACAACACTATTCTTGGACCGTGTTACACACAATTTTGATAATAGTTATTCTACGCAACATTGAGTATATATATATATATATTCAATGTATAAATGAAATATGGTTGGATTCTGTTATACAAAATAACGAAGGATTCTTTCACAACACGCAACCCTGACTTGGCTTGCATTACACGCAATCGCTACCTTCCTCGATAGCGTGTGTTATACGCAATACCAGGTTTTAATAAACAATGATATATTATTATAATATTTTCATGAACTAGCCGTTATGAATAGTATTAACAAAATCTTGAATTTTATAACATTATTATTCATCTTACACATTTTCTAGAACATGGTATAAGAACAAAATAAAATTTTCGGGTAAAATAAGTATTTTTCAAAAAATGCAGTTTTGCCGCCTTTTGATGGCGCACCCACTTTAAATACAGTTTTTGACATGTTTATAAGTTCAATTTGACAAAATAAAATTCTTCTCTGGAATCAGGAAATAAAAATTTACTTTGGATAAATTTTTCATATTATTCTGGTAACTTTCACATTTTAATGAATAGTAAAAACACGCTATATTTTAATTAAAAACAATTTTTTTCATCGTAATATATTATGTGGATAAATTATAATATTGAATTGTTTTAAAGTATAAATAGAATATATTTTTACCATTTAATATAATGTATGTCATTAGCATTGATTTTACCTTGAATTCGTAGGTTAAATCAATTCAATCTTTTGCAATGTTTTAAACAAAAACCCGTTTTTATTCGACAACGGGATTAATTTTAATTTAATTTCTGCAACTTCTGTGTATTGAAATTAAAAAAATGGATTCCATATTTGGAATCAGTGGGTCCAAATTATATTAATAGGCTACTTTTTATTTTTGGGAATTATGAATAGTTTCTACGGTAAATTTTATTTACCATAGTTAAAGGTAAATCAGGTAATTAAGGGTAAATATAATATTATAAAAATACCCTAACACATGAAAAAATTCTATTTGATGGCTAAAAGTAAACCCATATCAACTAAGGGTCGGATTAGATTCATTTTATGGACTTTTGACCCTGAAAATAATTTAATTATTATTAAAACCAATGAAAGTGACAACATGTCACTCTCTTAAATCTTATAAGTATAATAATTTTAACTTAGTAATAAACATCATAAAACATCGAACATGAATAGCCTCCATAAAGCTAACAAAATTATCTACATCATGAGAATTTATTTAGAATTTTTTGGGATTAAATAATTATCATTAATTGTGACACAATAGTGATGCAGAAATTATTTATCTAGTGAAAAATCAAGAATATAGTTATTATTAAACAAATAGTGACCATAAAAGGCACAAAAACCTGACCAAAACTTATTGTCCATGTAAAGGTAAACTATAATCATCCAATGGTCGAATATTTGACCATTTGGAGTCTTATACAAGCAATTATGAAACTTATATTATTTTATTTTAAATGATGCCAAAGTTGTCACCTTCATAATTTAATAAATATAACAATTTAAATATTGTGATTTTAAGATGATAAATTCGAGTAAAAGTATTATTGTGAAAGGTAATATATTTATATTCATCATAGGATTTTATTTTAAATTTTGATGCAACAAATAAGTATATTAAATATTTATACAAAAATGATGTAGTAATTATTTTATTAAGAGATAAACCAAATAAATGGATTTAAAAATAATAAACTAAATATTATATGAACTATTTAATGTGATCCACTAATTTTATAGATACATATGACCTTTTATTAATATATTAAAGCTTTTAGTTCGAACATATCTTCTGTATATATTTTATTTAAATTCAAATAAATGAATAGTGTCAAAATTGACACTATTGTTATTAAATAAAAATAACATATTATAAAATTTTTTAAAAATCACAAAAATATTTAAAAATTATAAATTATAAATTTATATTGTCTATAATTTTATAAAATAAAAAATTATTAAAAATTCACAACAAATAAGTATTTATTTGTTATAATGTAAAATTTAGAATTTTATTACCACAAATAAACTTAAATAGATTAAATAAGGATAAATCAAAATGATAAGGTTTAAAATAAGATCCAAAAATGTCTAAATTTGATTGGTTGATGAGATTAAAACCCTACCACATATAATATTAGAATATGAGTCATTTTTGTAGGTTTCTAAGTGGGGTTAGATTTATTATAAAATAATAATTTTAAGAATTCCAAAGGTGCCCCTCTCCTCCCTTATAAAAGGGAACCTCCTCCCTCTCCTCCTCACACCAATTTGAGCATTCAAGCTCGGAAAACCCCTGCCAAAATCTCTTCTCCACATCCCTAGTATCATCCTATAGGTCCTGGTCTTCTTCAAAGACCATCCTTAGTTCTTTAAGTGGAGGTTAAGAAAAGGCGTGTGAAAAAGAGGAAATATCCATTACCGATCTTTTTCAATTTCTTTCTTCTTCAACTTCTTCTTCTTTAGTTTTTTCATGATAAATTAATAAAATAAGCATTTCTTATATACTGATATGTTATTATAAATATGAAACAACTCTAATTAACCTTCTATCCATCCTACGGAAAAAGGAAATCACTGCGTGTGCGTACGTACAGAATACCGTCTCCACGCCGTGGTGTAATCTATTTTCTGCCACCAACTTAATTGGATGGGTATAATGGTGTAATGAGTAACTATATATGATTATTATAAAGTGATATTGATACTGAAATTTTATACATACACTTCAACACAAGTTCACGATCATGAGAACGATATCATCGCTCGTGCGTACGTACGGACTACCGTCTCCACGACGTGATGAGATTCATTCTCCACATTAACCATTCATGAATGATTATAAAGTATATATAATGAATAATAATGAAATATATGACATGTTAAATCTACTGGATTTATGTATATATATATATGTATGTCATCTACTTACTTCCATTCAAGACAATAAGGAAAGGAAAACAGCGTTCATGGGTACGTACGGACTACCGTCTCCATGAACGGTGTGTTTCATTTCATTTATCTATCTATTATATATATATATATACTGAATATATATGATATATAAATCATGTTTTATATTCTGGAAGTAAGTATATCATGATATAAGTAATAATAATTTCAAGAACAACAAGTCCAAACACCTACGATAAATGAAACGATTTTACCCAAAACGCTTCTTTAACATGGAATTTAGAAAAAGAACGGGTAATATAAAGTCATAAGTGAACCATATATGATATCATAACAATGAATATGATTCTGTAATAAGTTAATGACATTATTTAAATCATTATACAGGAGTTTCGGATACGTACAAAGCATATCAGACATAAGGTAAGGGAAATATCACAATCTCATTTTTATCCGATATTGTTTATACTTTAGTATTTACTGGGGTGTATTTTATCATCAAAATCCATGCTTCCTCGATATGTAATATTATTTCCATTCACCTACAATTGTTTAAATCCTATTTTACCCTTTGGTGAGTTTTTAGTAAATGATATGAAATGAATCTTTTGTCATTTTTCGTACGAGGTAATTTTTTGACTTTTCCAAAAAAAGTACGAGAATAATATTTTTTTAAACTTATACAGCATGAATGAATTTTTAAAACATTATTTCCATGAAGCTTACTTTAAAAGTTTTCAAGTTTATTTTTAATCAACTTCTTTTAGTTTAAAATTGTATGACATGTTAAGAATGGAAAATGGTTTTAAAGTAGAAAGTATATTTTCCTCAAGAATGGAGTTCAAGTGTTTTATCAAAATTATTTTCCATCTAAGATAATAAAGGGTTCTGTTTCTATCCCTATTATTACATTGATTTGATTATGTTGTGATGGAATTATTTTTATGAATTCCTTTATTTTATATGAGTTGTTTTATGATGTCATGATGTTTAAGATTCCCATTTTTATTACATGGGTTATGCTATGATGTATGGTTTATGATTTTGGGGCACACATAAGAATGGTATCATTATGAGATGGGTGGGACCAATATCTCCCTCCAATGAATTGGGTAAAGATTTTATATCTCATGAGATAGACATGGCTGGAACGGTAGGTTATACCGGTTCAGTGAAACAGGACTGAAACGAGGGTGACTCCGTTCAGAAAGGGACTTTGTCCACTAAGATAGTCTTCACAATGAGTCTTGACTGACAAGAAATGATTCTCTATGATTGTGTGTGTATGCCATAAAGTTTCATGTTTTAAGTTATGATTATTGTGATTACATTTCACTGCCATGATTTATCCCATGTTATGAAATTATGATCTCTTTTGCAGGTTATGATTTCCAAAAGTTATGTGCTTATGTATATGATGTGATTGATATTTCTTTTGTTTACCCTTACTGAGCATTTGAGCTCACCCTTTTATGTTTTCTTTTCCCCAAGATATAAAGAAAGGTTTTAGGTAAAAAAAGGAAGATCTTTATGGGAGATTTTGAAGATCTTTCACCATGATTAGAAGATTATATTCCAAGTTTCCAAGGACACTAAACTATTACGGTCCTTGTGTGTGTGTTTTTGTTATGTACTAAGTATTCCACAAATGTAATGTAATGTCAATGTACGTCAGGCTTTGGGTCTCTACAGTTGGTATCAGAGGAAAGGTTTAGTTAACCTTTGGAAACTAGGATTCGAAAGCGTTAGTGAGATCCCTAGAGTTATTTCTAAGGTATGTCTAGGGATGTCCCTAAGGATAAGTATACGTATAAGATACAGTCCTTGAACTACGGTAACGATCATAGAATTTAACCTAAGAAGTTAGATATTGAGGATACTCCCCCTTTATAATGTTGTTTTCCCTAGCATTATTTTTGCCTCTCACACTATTCTTTTTGGGTTTTAGATGATGGCTGGAACCCGAAGGAACCGTGTTGATCAATGCAATGGACAATGCAATGATTGTCCTCCTGAACAAAAAAATGTTATGGGAGATGGAGTGCAAAATCTTATGTCTATACTTACACAATCTATGAATCATTCTGGACTTCCAAATGAGCAGATAAGGGAACAATATTCTATTGAGTCCTTCATGAGGCAACGTCCACCTTATTTCAGTGGGACTTCCGATCCACTTGTTGCTGAACAATGGATCAGTACCACTGAAAAGATATTTTCAGTTCTTCAATGTTCTGAACATGATAAAGTCATCTTAGTAGTATATCGTTTGGAAGGTGAAGTTGATCAATGGTGGAATATTATCAAGAATACGAGGCCAAGAGATGAAATTGAGTCCATGGAATGGGACGAGTTCAAGAACTTGTTTTTCAGTAAGTACTTCCCTCGTATTCTTCGAACAAAGATGGAAAAGGAGTTTCTTGCGCTAAAGCAAAAGGATGATGAATCTATTGGTATGTACGAAGCGAATTTTACAGGACTTGCAAGGTATGCATCTGGCATTATCATCCAACCTGAAAGTAAGGTTGATCGATTTTTCAGTGGCTTAAAACCAAGTCTTCGAAGGGCATTAGCTATAAGAGACTTCAATAGCTATGAAGAAATTATGCGTTGTGCTATCAAGGTAGAAATGGAAGTTGGTGTTACATATCCATCTCATGGTTTTGACAAGAAACAAAAGATGGAGTTCAAGGAGAAATCTCAGAATAATGGTGAAAAGAAGATGAATGTTTACTTATGCACAAAGTGTGGAAAGAAGCACGGTGGAGATTGTCTTAAAGGGACTAGAAAATGTTTTAAGTGTGGAAAAGAAGGTCATCGAGCAGCTGAGTGTCGAAGTAATGAAAAAAGGGTTTCTAATGATGTGAATAAAGCAAACACTGCAGAGAACGCACCACCAACACTTCAATGCTTCAAGTGCAAGGAAATGGGGCATTATGCTAATAAATGCCCTAATCCAAGGGTTAGTTATGATCGACATGAGAAACTGCTTAAGGCAAAGGACAAAGGGAAGTCACATGCGATCACTATTGGCAATGTTGAATATGACAATGATGTAGTGGAATGATTAAGTGTTTATGTAATGGGATTCCAAAATAATGTTGTATCATGGAGTATTAGAATATTTATGTATTGGTATAATGTGGTATTCAAATTGATTGATATATTTTTGGAAATAAGATGATATGCGCATAATGAAGGGAAAAAGAGAAAAATAAATGTTTAACAGTATTCATGAGCTCATGAATGATATAAGGACTAAGTGATATCATGGTTTGAGTATATAGAATTTTGAGTATTTTGCTATGTGGAAAGTGTTAACTTTTAACTGCATTCATGAGAATACATGATTAAGGTATTCACATGTCTGTAATTTGACCAACAAGATATATCTTATGATATATGGGGGATAAATGGTGGCATTCACGTGATTGTTCTGTGACATTTCAAGTAATCATTTTCTTTATACTATGATCTTGGACCGAAGTATTTTAGATAAGCCTAAAGATTAGAATGGATTATGTTGGACATAAGTTAGGATAAAACATTTTTCGATATTATTGATGGGATGTTATAGTAATATAGATTTAGAAAAAGGACAACCTGCAGGACGGGCGACAGCCCATCGCGTCAGACAAGGCTGTGGGAATCGAACCCACAACCGAAAGGCGACTGGCCTTTATTGCCTACCACTGGCCTACAGGAAGTCCCTATTTAGTAGAAACTAGTTTTATTATATTAATCAGTATGATATATGAAGTATAAGTCCATTTTAGGAACCATATATGATTAATCTCACTATAGAATGACTTATGTATATTTAATAACTTCTGCTAACCTTTGGTTTGAGACAGATGGAATGACCCGTCATTCTATCACATGATCTGCTAACACTTCACGAATAACAAATTCAACTTCATTTATTTAAGAGATGAAGTTGAAATTGTTCAAGGCACGAACAATAGTGAGATTGTACCAAAATAAAGTAAGCATTTATTCTCATTCAAATTCTTCAACTTTAGGGAAACGATCTTGAAAACCAAAAATGTTGTCCTAGTGCTCTTATATCTGATTATTCAGATGGTACCTTAGATCATCACAAATTTATGGATTTGTGATTGTTGGTTTTTCCATAGCCATGTTCTCTACCACTCTCCATCAGAACATCATGGTTAGATTTTTCTTCCATATCCATAATTTCACCTATGTGGAAACCCAGTGATTAGTTTATTTGGGTAACCGTTACGTTTCATACTTTTGTTTTTAAAGATTGGTTTTGGTATTCCTTTTTTCGATGTGGGTTTCTATTAAAGAAACTTTCAAGTAGTAAACCATTTATAACCCCGACGAATTTCGAGGGCGAAATTCATTTTAAGGGGGGTAGAATGTGACACCCTAATATTTTATGAAAAATATTATTTTAATTTCATTAATTTCTTGTGTTGTATTCTACACCAAGATTACCTTGTGCTATACACAACACCATATTAGCTTGCAGTATACGCAACACTATTCTTGGACCGTGTTACACACAATTTTGATAATAGTTATTCTACGCAACATTGAGTATATATATATATATATATATATTCAATGTATAAATGAAATATGGTTGGATTATGTTATACAAAATAACGAAGGATTCTTTCACAACACGCAACCCTGACTTGGCTTGCATTACACGCAATCGCGACCTTCCTCGATAGCGTGTGTTGTACGCAATACCGGGTTTTAATAAACAATGATATATTATTATAATATTGTCATGAACTAGCCGTTATGAATAGTATTAACTAAATTATGAATTTTATAACATTATTATTCATCTTACACATTTTCTAGAACATGGTATAAGAACAAAATAAACTTTTCGGGTAAAATAAGTATTTTTCAAAAAATGCAGTTTTGCCGCCTTTTGATGGTGCACCCACTTTAAATACAGTTTTTGACATGTTTATAAGTTCAATTTGACAAAATAAAATTCTTCTTTGGAATCATGAAATAAAAATTTACTTTGGATAAATTTTTCATATTATTCTGGTAACTTTCACATTTTAATGAATAGTAAAAACACGCTATATTTTAATTAAAAACAACTTTTTTCATCGTAATATCTTATGTGGTTAAATTATAATATTGAATGGTTTTAAATTATAAATAGAATATATTTTTACCATTTAATATAATGTATGTAATTAGCATTGATTTTACCTTGAATTCATAGGTTAAGTCAATTCAATCTTTTGCAATGTTTTAAACAAAAACCCGTTTTTATTCGACAACGGGATTAATTTTAATTTAGTTTCTGAAACTTCTGTGTATTGAATTTTAAAAAATGGATTCCATATTTGGAATTAGTGGCTCCAAATTATGTTAATAGGCTACTTTTTATTTTTGGGAATTATGAATAGTAACTACGGTAAATTTTATTTACCATAGTTAAAGGTAAATCGGGTAATTAAGGGTAAATATAATATTATAAAACTACCCTAACACATGCCAAAATTCTATTTGATGGCTAAACGTAAACCGATATCAACTAAGGGTCGGATTAGATTCATTTTATGGACTTTTGACCATGAAAATAATTTAATTATTATTAAAACCAAAGAAAGTGACAACATCTCACTCTCTTAAATCTTATAGGTATAATAATTTTAAATTAGTAATAATCATCATAAAACTTCAAAAATGAATAGTATCCAGAAAGCTAACAAAATTATCTACATCATGATAATTTTTTTAGAATTTTTTGGGATTAAATAATTATCATTAATTGTGACACAATAGTGATGCAAGAATTATTTATCTAGTGAAAAAATCAAGAATATAGTTTTTATTAAACTAATAGTGACCATAAAAGGCACAAAAACCTGACCAAAACTAATTTTTCATGTAAATTTAAACTATAATCATCCAATGGTCGAATATTTGACCATTCGGAGTCTTATACAAGCAATTATGGCACTTATATTATTTTATTTTAAATGATGTCAAAGTTGTCACCTTCATAATTTAATAAATATAAAAATTTAAATATTGTGATTTTAAGATGATAAATTCGCGTAAAAGTATTATTGTGAAAGTTAATATATTTATCTTCATCATAGTATTTTATTTTAAATTTTTATGCAACATATAAGTATATTATCTAATTATACAAAAAATGATGTAGTAATTATTTTATTAAGAGATAAACCAAATAAATGGTTTTAAAAATAAAAAAAATAAATATTATATGAACTATTTAATGTGATCCACTAATTTTATAGATACATATGACCTTTTATTAATATATTAAAGCTTTTAGTTCGAACATATCTTCTGTATATATTTTATTTAAATTCAAATAAATGAATAGTGTCAAAATTGACACTATTGTTATTTTATAAACATTACATATTATAAAATTGTTTAAAAATCACAAAAATATTTAAAAATTATAAATTATAAATTTATATGGTCTATAATGTTATAAAGTAAACAATTATTGAAAATTCACAATAAATAAGTAATTATTTATTATAATTTAAAATTTAGAATTTTATTACCACAAATAAACATAAATAGATTAAATAAGGATAAATCAAAATGATAAGGTTTAAAATAAGATCCAAACATGTCTAAATTTGATTGGTTGATGAGATTACGACCCTATCACATCTAATCTTAGAATATGAGTCATTTTTTGAGGTTTTTAAGTGGGGTTAGATTTATTATAAATTAATATTTTTAAGAATTCCAAAGGTGCCCCTCTCCTCCCTTATAAAAGGGCACCTACTCCCTCTCCTCCTCACACCAATTTGAGAATTCAAGCTCGGCCAACCCCTGCCAAAATTTCTTCTCCACTTCCCTAGTATCATCCTATAGGTCCTGGTCTTCTTCAAAGAACATCCTTAGTTCTTTAAGTGGAGGTTAAGAAAAGGCGCGTCAAAAAGAGGTAATATCCATTACCGATCTTTTTCAATTTCTTTCTTCTTCAACTTCTTCTTATTTAGTTGTTTCAGGATAAAGTAATAACATCAGAATATCTTATATACTGATATGTTATTATAAATATGAAACAACTCTAATTAACCTTCTATCCATCCTACGGAAAAAGGAAATCACCGCGCGTGCGTACGTACGGAATACCGTCTCCACGCCGTGGTGTAATCTATTTTTCGCCACCACCTTAATTGGATGGGTATAATGGTGTAATGAGTAACTATATATGATTAATATAAAGTGATATTGATACTGAAATTTTATACATACACTTCAACACAAGTTCACGATCATGAGAACGATATCATCGCTCGTGCGTAGCTACGGACTACCGTCTCCACGACGCGATGAGATTCATTCTCCACATTAACCATTCATGAATAATTATAAAGTATATATAATGAACAATAATGAAATATATGACATGTTAAATCTACTGGATTTATGTATATATATATATATGTATGTCATCTACTTACTTCCATTCAAGACAATAAGGAAAGGAAAACATCGTTCATGCGTACGTACGGACTACCGTCTCCATGAACGGTGTGTTTCATTTCATTTATCTATCTATTATATATATATATACTGAATATATATGATATATAAATCATGTTTTATATTCTGGAAGTAAGTAGATCATGATATAAGTAATAATAATTTCAAGAACAACAAGTCCAAACACCTACAATAAATGAAACGATTTTACCCAAAACGCTTCTTTAACATGGAATTTACAAAAAGAACGGGTAATATAAAGTCATAAGTAAACCATATATGATATCATAACAATGAATATGATTCTGTAATAAGTTAATGACATTATTTAAATCATTATACAGGAGGTTCGGATACGTACAAAGCATATCGGACATAAGGTAAGGGAAATATCACAATCTCATTTTTATCCGAGATTGTTTATACTTTATTATTTACTGGGGTGTATTTTATCATCCACATACATGATTTCTCAATATGTAATATTATTTCCATTAACCTACAATTGTTTAAATCCTATTTTACCCTTCGATGAGTTTTTAGTAAAAGATATGAAAGGAATCTTTTGTCGTTTTTCGTACGAGGTACTTTTTTGACTTTTCCGAAAAAAGTACGAGAAGAATGTTTTTTTTAAACTTATACGGCATGAATGAATTTTTAAAACATTATTTCCAAGAATCTTCCTTTAAAAGATTTCAAGTTTATTTTTAATCAACTTCTTTTAGTTTAAAATTGTATGACATGTTAAGAAAGGAAAAAAGGGTTTTAAAGTAGAAAGGATATTTTCCTCAAGAATGGAGGTCAAGTGTTTTATCAAAATTATTTTCCATCTAAGATAATTAAGGGTTCCGTTTCTATCCCTATTATTACATTGATTTTATTATGTTGTGATGGAATTATTTTTATGAATTCCTTTATTTTATATGAGTTGTTTTATGATTTCACAATTTTTAAGATTCCCATTTTTATTACATGGGTTATGCTATGATGTATGGTTTATGATTTTGTGGCACACATAAGAATGGTATCATTATGAGATGGGTGGTACCTATATCTCCCTCCAATGCATTGGGTAAAGATTTTATATCTCATGAGATAGAAATGGCTGGAACGGTAGGTTATACCAGTTCAGTGAAACAGGACTGAAACGAGGGTGACTCGGTTCAGAAAGGGACTTTGTCCACTAAGATAGTCTTTCCAATTAGTCTTGACTAATAAGAAATGTTTCTCTATGATTGTGTGTGTATGACACAAAGTTTCATGTTTTAAGTTATGATTATTGTGATTACATTTCACTGCCATGATTTATCCCATGTTATGAAATTATGATCTCTTTTGTAGGTTAAGATTTCCAAAAGTTATGTGCTTATGTATATGATGTGATTGATATTTCTTTTGTTTACCCTTACTGAGCATTTGAGCTCACCCTTTGATGTTTTCTTTTCCCCAGGATATAAAAAAAGGTTTTACGTAAAAAAAATGAAGATCTTTATGGGAGATTTTGAAGATCTTTCACCACGATTAGAAGATTATATTTCGAGTTTCCAAAGACACTAAACTATTACGGTCCTTGTGTGTGTGTTTTTGTTATGTACTAAGTATTCTACAAATGTAATGTAATGTCAATGTACATCAGGCTTTGGGTCTCTACAAGGAACACACCACTTAATGAAATCATCACTACACATTCCCCAGAGGCTGGGGTCATCAGAAACATAAAATCATGACTCGATATTTAACATTGGGAAATGATGATTCTTTAAAATTTCAGCAATTTCAAAGAAAATTAGGTATTTAACTAAATAATCATAGTATGTTTGTGTACCTAATATGTAATAAAGATTCCCATCTAGGAAAGTGTCTTGCAGTGGTACCTGTTCAAATGTTTTAGCATTTAATTTGTGAGTAATCCTACTCATTTGGCCCGCTATAATTTTTTTACAACATTCTTTTCCTTTATATAAATATCAATTACGTGAAAAAGTATAATCCATTAGATAAGAATGGGATACACATTTGGCTTCTTCAAGAGGCCCTATAGAGCGGCATGTTTAGAAAAAAACTACTCTAGATCCCAATAAATATAAATACAATTTATCTAAAGGAAATATGACATTAGGAAACACTTTTTCTATGGTTGTGTACTTTGATTTAGCCAAATAAAACATCCTCGAAGAATAGGAAATAACATATAAATTTCCAACCACCCTCTATGATTATACTGCTCTAACTGAAATGTCTGAAGCATCACACATCAGATCAAATTAGATGTCCCATAGCGGGTTTTGTATGTTTGATGGAGTGGTCCAAAACGATTTTATCTTATCAATGAAATTCCTACAAGAATCATTAAACACAAAATCAGAATCATTTTGAATTAATTACTACACAAGTGGAGAAATATTACTAAAATATATGATAAAGAGCTAATAAAATCATCCATTCTCTATGGATGATCTGACAACACACACAAATGAAGGATTGGGTGGGGATGAAATAATATAATCTTTAGCTCTATCAATGTTTATCCAATGTTTTGACACTACTTTCACTAAGTCAATCCCATTATCTAGAATGAAATGACACTTTTCAAAGTTCATGACTAGATTCCTCTAAATAAAAAAATTCAACACCTTTCCCAAACTAGAGACACAATCATCATATGAATACCCATACACTATAAAATCATCTCTAATACCCTCTATGCGGGTCTCATGAAAATCCAAAAAAATACTCACCATGAGACACTGAATAGTACATGGTGCATTTGAATGTCCAAATGGTATCCTTCGGTAAGAAAATGATTTTAATGGACAAGTAAATTTTTCTTCTCTCGATCCAATAGAGCTATATAATCCTTAAAATATCACAAAAGTTCATCCAAGAAACAATAACGGGTCTTCCCAGCTAGTCTCTAAAGAATTTGATCATTAAATGAAAGGGGGAAATGGTCCTTGTGAGTGGACTTATTTATTTTCCTATAATCAATACACACAAAAACGTTTTTTCACCCCCATTGGAACCAACTCCAGCTTATCATTTTTTAAAATATTCACAAAACTTTTATTATGAACAACTTGAATATGACCCCCCACTGGGAATCTGAATTGGGATATATTATACCACTGGTGAGAAATTTTTCAACTTCTTTTTTAACAACTTTAGAAGAGTGGGATTCATTATCTTTTTTGGATACCTCACTAGTTTTCCCCCATCATCCAAATGAATACTATGCATGAAATTAGATGGGTTAAGACCAGATATGTCAGCCAAGGTCCACCCGATTCCCCTAATTTTATCCCTCAAAAGATTAAAAAAAATATTCATATTAAAAAAAGAGATTGTTTATAATTATAAAAGGCAATATCTCACCACTCAAAAAGTATGAGTATTTTATATATTGTGTCAAGGGAAAGAGTTCTTGTGTCGGGGTGATGTATGGATGGAGACATTAAAGGAATTGTAATATGTGCATAATAAACATCAGTAACAACATATACATAATCAAAATAAGATAATAAAGAATCAAATCCATAAGAAAACTCAATAGTCATGTCATAATAAGAGTGAGAATTATCCAAATCAGAATATGATTACTTTTAAAAATAAATTCTAAGAGAGTTTTCTGCATTTGAAACCGATGTGGAAGTACTCTTAGACATTAAACTAGAAACGATACTCATATTCTCCCTAAGCATAGGACAATAAAATTCAATGGGGTTTTTATTTAGCGGTTCAAAATGGGAGATACAAAAAGTATAATTGTCCTATGAGGGGTACATCATGGAGTCATAATAGTATATATTAGAAATTCAATTCCGAAATTCGTGGAACATGTACCCTCATAGAACTTTATGATCATTTTTTCAGTTATGGGAAATTTCCTACCTAAATAATCAGAGCAAGAGAATATACTTAACCATAGTCCATATTAAGAAAATAGAAATATGCTCGAAAGATAATGTCTCTTACCTGAAAAATAACATCCTTAGGGACCCTCATTGAATATGTTTTATATCTTTTTGAAAACCACATCAATACTCTATTTAAATTCAACACACAATCTTATAAATAAGAGAATAAATAGTGAGGCATCACATTTATGGAAGCACATAAATCACTTAAAGAATTAGAAAACTGTAACTCCCCTAGCCTGCATGATACTATGAATTTCTCTTAACCCTTTCACTTTTTTGGATTTTCTTGATTTGGTGCAGTGAATGTTAACACATTCATTTAATGATTGATCCTATTATTTCCCTTAGACCTATTCAATTAGTAAAACATACTTTAAAAAATTTGGAATACCTTAGGATTTTATATTGGATTCAAGTAAAGGTTCTTTGATCTCAATGCACTTGAATGTTTCTAAAACCTCATTTTGTATTATCTCTTATTCCCTATTTTTAGTTTTCACAAATTTATTTGGGATAGAAATGGGTTTTGGAGGATCTTCATCAATATTTTTCTTACATTTATCTATCTCTAAGGGTGTCTCATATGTGGTTCTTGAATGTGGCTTCTCCAAAATTGTGGTGAATCATACTGGAATTGGAGTTTCAGAAGTATCAGTTGTTGGATTCCAAATTTTCAATGTGATACCACCAAAAGTTTCCTTGGGATTTGGAGTAGGTTGGGAAGAAATATTTCCAGAGTTCTTACTTCCCAATTGATATAGGGCAGTAGAAATATGGCTAATTTGTGTATTCAAGTCTATCAACACTGAAACCTGAATCTTCATCACATTATATATATTATGAAATATTTTATTCAAAAGATAATCTATATTAGAATAAAGCTTTTTTGAGAAGAACCTTTTTGTTGATTTTTTTATGCTTGAGATTCAAATCTTCTTTGGAGTTGTTGGAAACATTGTTGGTAAGGTAGAGATCATTGGATATTTTTTTGAAATGGGGACTTTGTTGTTTTCCATAGATTTACCTCATGTCTGATTGATCCTTACACCCTTGTGTGTATGTTGGAGCTAAAGAAACCATACTTATTCTAGGTAAGTGTATTTTGTTTATGCTAATATGGTCTCATAGGGAATACTACTCCTCAATCCTCCATCTCTTGTAGTTGGGGGAATAAGTTATTTATGTGGTTGCTTTCAGGGAAAATTTCACAAGGCCTCATAGTAGGGGATTGGGATGTCTTTTGAGCCAATAAAATATTCCTCTCCATTGTAATAAATTCTTCCAACATGATATAAAATAAATTAATTTCTAGAGAAGAATAACTTAATTTACTCCCCTTCCATGTGGTGTACCTCGATTGACAAATTGTTGGGTGTTTTCTACAATCTTGACGATCAATGCATGTGAAGATACTAGTGTTTTGTCCACTAATGCTCCTCCAGCCATGACATCCACTATGATCCTATCCATTGGTGTTAGTCCTTAATATAAGTACTATATGATGAGTTGGTCACTGATTTGGTGATATGGACAACTTACACACAACTTCTCGAATCGCTCCTTGTACTCATACAATAACTCCCCTTATACGTGCTTGATCCTAATGATCACCTTTATAATGGAAGTGGTCCTTGATGTTGGAAAATTATCTATATGAAAATAAGTTTCAAATCATTCTAGTGTGTTAAGTCTTTAGGTTGTAGATAATACATCAAATCCTTTGCAGCTCCATCAAGTAGAAATGGTAATTCTCTTAGTTTTATTTGATCATCGGAGACATTTCATGCTTTCAGGGTTGATAAAACCACAATAAATTCATTAAAATGTTTTTTGGGATCCTCACAAGATAATCTGTGAATTTTTAGAATATGGTGAATTAATCTAGAATTCAATTAAAACATCGAAATGAAGTTTGGGTATGTGATACCATTTTGTTTATAGTTAATGATGAGTTCATCCAATTTTTGAGGGGTTCTATTAAGTTAATTATTATTATTTTCATCCATTAGTTCTAGTTTTATGTTGAATTAAAATGCGTTTCCAATTTCAATGTTATTAGAGTTGATGAATTCCCCAATTGGTAAAATATAGACACTTTCTAGAGACTGAGAATGTCTGATTCATGCCCTATGGCTGTGTTCAATCTCAGGGTCTAGATCAAAGGGATACTTGGAATGGGATCGTGTCAAAATTATAGAAATTAATAAGATACTACCATAATAGCATGAAAATAATTTTCAATTGATTTTCTAATAAAGAAGAAAACAGTGAGGAATGAAATAAAAAAACAAACAAGAAACCAATGATTGAAGGGGGGGAACAAAGAAGAAAGATGAATGAAGAAATAAGAGAGAACACTAGGATAAAATAAAAGTTAACAAATACCTCATATTATTTGAATAATATAATTTACTCTCCGTAAATGGTTCTAATTTGAAATTTTATGCTGCGGGGGATCTCAAATAAAGTGTGTTTTTGGGTACTTAGGTGAAGTAGAGTGGATGACCAAGGTCATCTCTCAAAGGAGGAAGTAATTTAAAAACATATTAAAGTATTTTTAAAATAAAATAAAAAGGTATTAAAAAAACATAGAAGTATGGGGGTTTGATATTTATAAAATAATATGAATATGTTTGTTTGAAAATATTTTATTTTTTTTATTGTTTTTGAAATAAAATTTGATTAATAAAACTAAAGGAGAAGATGATTTTTTAGAATAATATTTTAAATAGATTAACTGATCTTACTCTACCTCTTAACATACTAACTATTCATGATAATTTATATTAATATTAACTTAATTATGATCCCCTAATTTTATAACCCTCTAACCCTATGGGGGTTAACATAACCACAATGATGAAGTGAATTAAACCGCAATCTAACTTCAGAACATGCTATCATAGCACCCTGTGTTGATTTCCTTTTCAATACTTGATTTGGGAAATTAGAAAAATAGGGCATATATCCATTATGAAAATGAAGATGAATTTATCTTATGAATTATATTTTAACTCTACAAATTAATCCTATGTGGTTTTGTTTTATGGATTAAGTTCCCGTTTTAACAATTCACACATTACTCGACATCAAAAGTTTTATAAATGTTGTTTAATTGATTTCTTAGTTTATTTTAATTTAAAAACTCAATTCATAAATCATTATATGGAATTATAGTAACCCATTGATTCAAAATAATTCTGTGAATATGATTTGAGTTAGATCGATTACTAAAAACAATTACTCTTCCATTGGTTGTGTAATCACCATAGAAACGTTATTCATTTTCAAATGGACATTAAACGGGTATAACCCAACCATGTTTCAAATATTTTTTTATAGACCAAAGAGGAATATGAAGAGAAGAATAAAATTGAAAATAAAAGAATAAATATAAGACAAACTAGGAGTTTATTGAAAGAAAAAAAACAGTACAACAAAGAAGTGGAAAAGAATATCATTTTGGAGGAGATGCTTGCTTGGTAGATTCCCTCCTATAATTGGGAATTTAAATGGTAGGGAAACACTTCTCCTCGGATACAAATCTATTAATTCACATCCCAAACCCTCCAAATTATAAAACACCGATTTATAGAGTATGGGGAGGCTGGATTTTAATAAGTTTTCAGTTTGAAAGGGGAAATTATGCCAAATAAATTACTTCAACTTTAAAAGCCTATTTAGACAACAAATATTTGTTAACCAGATATTATTATAGAATTATTATTTTTGAGAAAATGTGTCCTTGATATTATCGTCAAATTTGGTCCCAATCCAAGCATGGATGAATAAGTTATGGGTTAGACACTTAAGTTTTGTCCAATCTGGTGGGTCCAACCGAACATAGACTTTATAGCTCATTCACTCCAATAAAATGCATGATATAGCTTACATTTCCTGAATTAAAATTGCATCCCAATAATTCAGAAACATAGTTAGAGAATTTTATTTTCATATAATAATAAAATATTAATGACCGAACAAATATAGTAATTTTAAAGTGTAAAAATATAATTTTCATCAAATTTTATGATGAATGATCTAATACGGAATAATTTATAATTAAATATATTTAACATAATGTGAAGATATTGTATTATTTATTGTTAATAAAATACTCTATAAAATTTTGTTTTATCAAAGATCTATACAGATATTCAAAAATGGTTATATAATCCCGCCATTAAACAAGAATAAATGGAATGGTGCCGATAAGAGAATCTCGATATGGTTTTCATTTACTCAAGTGCATCATTAGGGTGTTTTATGTTTCTCTATTCCAATAATAAGGATTGGTTGGTGCGTCTAAATATTGATTATTGGGGTTTAAGAAATATCATTATAAAGAACTAGTATTCCATACCATTTATTGGAAAATTGTTTTATTAGTTACATGGAGCCCAATAGTTATCAAATTTTCACTATAAATTATGATATATTATGTTAATGGTAAACAAGTATAATATTCAAATGACCTCCTTTTATATGAGGTATGATTACCATGGGTTTATTTTCATGCCATTTTTACTCCTAAATACTCTTGTTAAGTTCAATGGATTAGTAAATATACTTTTTAGTGATTAAAAAAATCTACTGTGGTATATATATATATATATGATACTCTAATATAATATAAAATCTAGGTGAAAATTGATAAGTGTTTGAAAATGGGTTGAAGACTTGTTGGAAAGGTAATTAATCTACACAATACCTTAAATTTTAGTTGTGGGTGGATACATACATTTCATGGGGAATGTAATGGCATGTAAAGGGATATAATTGGTCCCTTTTAGGTCTATAGTGATCGAATAATGTTATAGATTATCATATATTAAAAAAAATATAGTTTCCCCTCATTTTCATGATATTATTGATGATTTATGAGAAGCATCTCAATATTATCAAATCAGATAAACATATTGACTTTGAAGGTAGTACTGTATTTCTAGAAACATGTATGTGGGGAAAGATTCATGGAATTGTAGAAGTGTCTATCTATTACAGTTATTATAACACTAACCACAACTAGAAATTTATTTTTTATTCAATGTAATTATTAAATATGGTTTTAAGGATGTGTAGTCATAGAGAGTAAAAAATAGATATACTACAACTTAATATAGTGGAAGGTTCATGAGAAAAATTATCTAAAGCATGAAAAATGGTTTTCTTATGTAATTTTTTCATTAGCAATATTGAAGGATAATATTTTTTTGAGAGAATTATGATATTTATAGGGAATATAAGGGATGAAAATATATAATGAAACAAAAGAAGATAAATGTTTACCAACAGATATGTTTATAGAAAATTAAGTATTAGGATTTATTAATAAAATAAAATATTATGATTATAAATAATGTGGCAGATGCACTATATATAAAATATATTGTTACCATGTTGATGATGAGGTTTGAGAAGATCCAATCCTCATGGAAATTCGAAGGATTGAAATGTTTGACAAAATTAAATGATCACCATACAAATTTTCTTACCATATTTATCAAACATCACTTATAAATAAAATTATCAAATCACAATGTTGTAATGTGGATATTTAGTAGAATTTTATTGACATAATAAATTGGAAAAAAACTAGAGTTAAAAAATTGGGATGAAGGGGTTGTGAGATATAAAAAGTAACATTACGTTCCATTAGACCTAGAGATAAATAAAGAGATACATAGCAATTCTTATATTATGACATTCTCCATCCATATATGAAACATTAAGATGGATGTAGATCACTTTGAACACTATTGGTTAGACAATATGATTACTTATAGCTTGGAGTATAATTCAATGTTCATGGTGTGTCATTTGGTGAATTTTGATAAACAAAAAACAAAATAGATGATGAAACTTTTTCTTATAAGTACATGAAAACATGAAATAAATAAGTATGGAATTTTTCACACATTGTCTGTTCAATTTTTTTTAAAAAATTTCATTTTTGTTATGGAAGAATCTATAATAATGAATACCACCTAATTTTCACTAAAGTTGACTTCCAACTCATTCATCATGTAATGATATTCTTTAAATACATTGTCAGTATTTATGTAACACTACTATAATATGTAATGGATCAAAATATAATGATTATCACTATTTTATTAGATATCCTTAAAAATTCTCTAAACACATATTCAATCATCGGTACTTCCTATCAACCTCAAACTGACATACAATTAGAATAATCTATCAATAAATATGATTATATTTTGATAGATTCCTATATAGAATTCAATTAAGGACAAGTTTAATATATTCAATTAGTCATGGTATTGTATAATAATAGTTTCCACTCAAGAAAACATATGACCTCATATGAATCCCTCTATGTGAAGAGAGGAGGATACCTATCTGTTAGGATGATGTTGGTGAATGATAATTTAAAGGACCTAAGATAGTCAAATAAATATTTGAAGGGGTAAAGACTATTTGGAAACAAGTCAGAATAGATCAAAGTGGTCAAAATAATTGGCCTAATAACTATATATGAGACTTCAAGTTTACAGGTAAGAAAAAACTGCCCCTTTATATATATTCATTCAAAAGTGTCAAGTGTTTTATGAGGAAGTGGAATTGAAGTCCAAGATAAACTAGTCTCTTTAAAATTATCAATAGCATCAAAAGACAAGTATATTAGGTATTTCAATCACTAATCCTATATAAATAACATAATTTTATCCATGTATACCTCTTTAGGATGTGCATATTTTATCCATCACATGTACTGAATCACATAACTTAACAATTTGAAGATGATATCTCTTATAAGAAACATCTGATGACTATCTTAAACCACAATTTCTATGAGATGAACTAAAATAAAACCATTATTTTTATGGTACATTTGTGAAATGATAAGTATAAATAGAGGAAATTGGATCGCAAAGATTAAACGAAACAACAACACTCACCACCATTTTCAATCTTGTGTATGGAATGAAATTTTTTGGGTAAAATATCAGTACTGGGGAGGAATGTTATGACCTAAAAATTATATATTTAAATCTCCCTTATGAATATATATGTGTCCCATAGAAGTCAATAAAAATTATATAATCTAATTCCATGATATCAATAAAAGATATATATATAAAAATCTCCCTTATGAATATATATGTGTCCCGTAGAAGTAAATATAAATTATATAAACTAATTCCATGATATCATTAGTTTGGATTATAATATGTATAATGGTATACATTATTCATTAAAATTACATTTAAATAAATTGATGCAATTTAATTTTATGGAAATACATATAAAAATAATTTATATCATAATTATAATTTTAATTTAATAAAATTATTTCCATTATTGGATTTACAATGTTAAAATGAGCTTAAGATTAATCTATGTGATTTTTCTAAAATAAATTATTTTTTTGGTTATTAGTGAAAAATGTGGTTTTTACTAAATTTGAAAATTTAAAAGATATTTTCACAAGATAATCATAGAAATAATATATATCAACATTGATTATGTTTTTCTTGAATACTTATTATTCATTCTAAAATAGTTTTTTGGACTTATAAATAAAATACATAGCATTTCTGTACTTATATAATATTGAGTTCAAATTAGAAAAATCTATTAGTATATCTTATAAATTAAATAATATTTTTTAAAATGTACATTTTGGTTTCTCCTAAAATATAGATGATATTTTTTTTTAGGATTGATAAATTTATATGATTAAAATGAAAAATTTTATAACTTTTCTACCACATATGTTTCAATCTCAAAATATTTATTTTTAATGAACAAGATTCCACACATTATGTACACTAATACTAAAATTAAATTATTTAATTCAATGAAATAATATTTTAAAAAAATACCCCCATATATGAAATATGGATATTAAAATTACTAAACAATGAAATTTTTTAATTTTGGTCATTAAAAATATTTATCATGGGTAAATGTTGAGTTATTGCGGGAAGGGTAAATTGGAATAAAAGTTGTTTAAAATCGAAAAATGGATAAACCATGTTGAAATCATATTTGAAATTGGATGGTGGAGGTAATTAGAACCATAAATATTAACCCAAAACAATAATGGAAATTTTTAGATCCATTATTGTTGATAATGGAATGAAATTAGTGAAACATAAAAAGCTTTCACTTGAATTATAGTCTCTGTTTTTATAAAAGTATATTAGATTATCCCTATTTCATCATCCATTCCAAATAATTGGACCTACCAAAACTCTATATTTTCCTTTTCTCATAATAATAAATCTTACTCAAAAGGATTCTTCGCACCAAATAGTATACTTATGATCCTTATGGTGTTACTCTAGTGAATGGTAATACTCTCAAGACAACATTTCATGTTATTTTCTTCTTGAACACCACTCAAGATTATTCTATCAATGAAACTATAATTAAAAAAATTAATTTAATAAATATTCATTATTCAAATGGATTTTCAGTTTTATTCCTTACTCTAAATTTATTTAGTAAAATCAAACTTTCATTATGTGTGTGTTTGGACCACTACCTCCATGTAAAAAATGTTAATTTTTTCAATAGAACCATAAATAGAAGGTTCAGAGTAGATATTTATTTAACTAATATAATATTTATAAAATTATTATAACTATGAAATTATAATTGTTTAATTTCACGTACATATTTTATTTCTTGGGAAAAACGAAATAGTTATTTGTGCATATGTACACACTACCACCTCCATTGAACAACATGTTCGATTTTTTTCATAACCAACTAAAATGAATTGTGGAAAAAAATTATTTTTTACATATGTTATTTTTAACACCATCAATATTCTTAGAGAATGATATTTTGTACATGATAAGTGTTATTATTTTGAAATATTATATTGGGGCATGCATTGGGAATGGTGATGCACTATTTTCCCTGATCTCGTGTGTTTTGTGTCAATAGACTGGCTGTGGTCCCTCCAATGTCATTTGTGCCCCATGTTCCCTATTTAAAAAATCATGTAACCCATTCCATCAGTAACTATGATTCACTGATCATTTAATTTAATGGGAAATTTCTATTCTTGATCCTAAATAAGGTGAATCCTCTATGTAGTTCATTTTCAAGTATATGTCTCCATCAAAAATTTGAGGCATTTTCTAATCTCATTCTTACTACTATCATGAAGTGGAATCTGATTACTTAATATTTGTTTTGTAACTAATGAATTGAAACATGTGGTTAGAGGATATAATTATTTCACCCATCATTACATATTATTTGTTTTGTAGATGTTGGTGATATGTATGTCTACATATTTTGGGATTTAGGTCATCTCATATTTTAGGCATAATTTGTATAATACCCATTGAATCACATGAAGTTCATGAAGAAACTTGTATAAGAGGCATAATAAATCCAATGGTTATTTAATTGGGAATATCACGTTCACATCATGGCTTATATATCTCAATATTTAGTGTAGGGTAATAGTATTGAGGTTCTGTGGGGAAATTTTTGATTGGATTAACGTCTCATGGGGATGTTTATTACATGTTTAGAGTTTTGTGGAGATGTTTCCCATGTGATCTAACCATGTAATTAGCAAGATAAAATTTGATGTTTCATGGCATCACTGAAGCCCACATGGGACCTCATATTTTATTAGTAAATTTTTTTGTATTACCTAGGTAATGGTCATACTATGTTGTTTAGGTCCACCATTAAATATTATGATTTCCATTGAGATTGATCATTATTGAGGAATCCTATGTAACCTATTTGTTGATGGGAATCAAAACCTACGTATTTTGTTTCTACAATTTAATTTCATGTGATAGAATCAATATATGTAGTTTAATTTATGTGATAAAGAATCTTACTACATGTAAGGATTGATAATTTGGTATAATATTATAATTTTTCATAGATGCTATCTGGAATATGGGGGTTATATATTTTTTATCCCAGAAGGAATCATTTGTTTATCACAGAAGGTAAGGGTATAGTTTTTTGTTATATGATGATGAATTTTTTTCATAGTTTAACTTCATGTGATAAGAAATTTAGGCTACGTAATTTAAAGTTTTATTGTCGGATACTGTAGGGAATTACACAAAGAGAATCCCATCCCTAGTTTTGGTATAAGGAGAAAATGATACAGCACTAAGCTCAATCAAAGGAAAAAAGGTTTCTACCTTGATGATTAATTCTTTAGGGATGATTTTTAGTGTCTTGAGGTTAGGGTGCCTTTGAATTGGTGAAGAAGGTAACAATGATATGTAGCGCATCCAGGGAGATAAGGGAAACAACAGGGAGTTGACAATACATGTCATATGGGTGATGAGGGGAATGAGTAAACCCAACATCGATTGGTTGATCGAACATTATAAATTAACTTCTTCATAAGAATTGTTTTATAAAAAGAGGATTTGGTTTGTGGGACCAAATGTTATTATTCACTACCCTGGAGTTGTGTGATCCATGGGATCCAGTACAAGGACTAGAAATGGATGGTAGAAGAATAGTCGAACAAAAATTATAGTGTTTTGTTAGAATGATTTTTTCATGAAGGAATGTTAGCTTACAGAACAAATAATGGAATTATGGGGTATTTGATGAAGTTATATCTACCATATTCTAATGGGTTTTAGGTCTAATTTTACTACATTCGTGAAGGTTCTATACCTATGGGAATGCATTAGAGATATAAGTTGCATGAGTTTCTGAAAAACTAGGTGGTATGTACGAGATTGCGATGTTTTGATATCTAAAGGCCTATCTACAAAACATCTTGGAGAGGGATGATACTCTGTTTATAAGAAAATTTTTATTTTATGCAACATGTAATATTTATCAAACATTTTGGTAGGTTCATGCGACATCATGTACTTATGTGAACATACCTTTTTTCTTGGTGGTCAGATCACATATGTATGGGTATTCTAGGTTTTAAATATAATTTATCACACAACTCAAGTGTATTACCATGAATGAGTTTATTTCACTTTTGTAATGCTGTTCAAAATTGTACACTTTTCTCCAAATTAACATTTTTTTCCTATTTTAGGAAGTATAACCTAGAAAGACCTCAAATTTCTATCCTAATTTTAGTATGAGATCTATGGATAGTTTAATAAATTCATGTGAAACAAAATACATTAAAGAACTATTTTTTATTAATTCCATCTCTTTTGGATGAAATTTTCAGCACCATAAAAACACCCCTTGAATAGTGTCCAATAAGGATGAGGGGGGTGAGGTAGAGAACCTACTGAGCCATGAATGGATGGAAATAATCTACCTTTACATCAACACTTTCACAATCTTGTTGATGAAATAATAAATCAAAATATATAATACTATGTGAGTAAGGATCAATGTGGGTATCATGAGACAATATAAGATCATTAAAATTCATGAGCATGCAGGAAATTGGTGGAGTGTTGGGGTTAAAATGATCCATCTACCATTAGGGGTGACACTATTAGGTGAAATTCAGTCAAAGAGAGAGAGGATGTGTAGTTGATTTCCTTTTTCTCATGAATACATTTGAGGGGTAATTCCAAGGGAATTTGATTCTATATAAAAATGGTCAAAATAGATGTTGTGAAATGAGACATCTAGAATTTTGAATAAAAAGGTGAATGATAGGATAATTGTGGATAACAACAACCCATGCTTGAAATACAGATACTTCTGTTACACTACCAAGGGAGTGGAATGTGAAAATGAGGATCAAGCATTGACTATGATAAAAAATATTAACCCTTAGAAATTTGACAAAGGTCCTTTGATTTGTATTTATAGTACTTACAGAGTGACACTATTTCTAGGAACCATTACCATTAGACAAGGTCAATCGAACATGAAATATGAACATCATTCTTGTCAATGAACAAGAAATTCATGGAGAAGAATTTTGGAAGTATTTGATTTTAGTTGAACACTCAAGATATTATGGTGAAAATAATCTAGTTCTTATTTAAGGGGAGTATTTTTCTGAGAATGGTTCAAACCCATATTCTAAAGGGATACACTTCTTGATCATCAAGTAAATATCTAGGGAGTAGGGTGGTGCAGTAGATGACTACAACCAATGGTTGAAATGATCTCTCACACATGGGACAAAAAATCACTCAACTTTATAGAATGTGAAAGAAATTTAGGCCCTAATATTTAAAATATCATATAGGGGAACATAGTTTTGAAATTTATCATAATACATTATGGTTGATCCATCATATTGTTCAATGACTTATGAAAATATATTTTTTTGCTGTAGTTTAACATAATCTGACTTGGATGTGTGAACCAACATGAAACTAATTCACCTTATGACCCAAAATATGGTGTTACCTCCTAGAGGACAACATGAAGGGAAAAGGAAGAGTGAATTGTTGGATATAAAATATTCCTAATACAGATCATTTAGTCATAACAGATGGGTTTTTTTAGTCCAAATAGTGATCTATATATGATTTCAACATTTTACACAAGGACTCTCACATTTTTCAATAGAGTATGGGTGAGTTGGAAGGAAATTGACTACATTTTTCTATTCTTTCACTTTATAGGTTATCATCCATAGATGCATTTGTTCGTCCTTCATTGGGAATTTTATGGTCACACTAGTCGGCCCACTGGGTTTTATAGGGCTTATGATCATACCAATTTGACCAAACGAGGGATATTTGTGGTATGAAAAGTTATTGAAACCCAATTTGAATCGAATGAATAAGAGGAATAATCCCATAAAAATAATACCCAATAGATATTTCTCATATTTTACGGTGTTTATGAATTAATATGGGTCTTGTGAACATATGAAATGTGGGTAAAATCTCTATCAAGACTCCAAAGCCTATGTGGGTTGTTCTTGGTGTGTGGAAAAAGTATTGTTTTAGTTTTTTACCTAGTACATATGAGTGAATAATATATAAATCTATAATTTGGGTTGATAATTCCTCAATTATTTTAATTTCTTGATCAATTCATGCATGTTTGTAGAGGGGTAACACTATGGGTGTTAAAACACCTCTAGAACAATAGAGGTGGATGTGAAGTAAGTTGAGATATCTTTGATTGGAAGTAATATGGGGTGTGACCCATGGGCGAAAAATTCCAGATGACCATGTTTGAAAAACATGTCAGCTAAGGATGGTGTTAAGAAATGTTGGATAAAATTTTTTAAATGTTTTAAATAAAGGAAAATTCATCTGTTATAGGAGACCCTTTGGGGTGTGCACCTAGGATGATAGGCTAGCCATTTTGGCCAAGAAGCCTCATTTTTTAAGAAGACAATATAGACTCAAAGGATGATTACTATAAAAATCATTGAAAATTAAATGTATTTGAGATAAATTAAGGGTACTATTTGAGCATAACTCCACACTCCATGTTCTATGCCACCACATATTCGGGGACACTCAATGGGAATACCAGTGAGAAAGGGTAGACCTTGTTCTCGAGGTTGGAGGTACTGAAATGGAATAGTGATCAAACTAGACCCATGATTTATGGTCAATGTTCCTCTTTATATCCCATTAGTCTTGGAATCAAACCATGCATAGTTAAACCTCATGATGCAGTATATAAATAATAATGATGGATAAGGTCCTCTCTAGAAATGGATGGAATGTCACTCAATTTCATATCATACAATTATTATGTACACTATAATTTTTCACAACTTATAATATGGATGATTTCAAATAGTTTAATTCAACGTTTCATGGATGGTATAATACCTTTGATAGTTCTGAAACTAGGAATAATAAGAAGGTAAAGATGACTTTTATAGCCATAGAAAATAGAATTTATGTGAAAGTATTCCATATACGAGTAATACTTCATAATATGATTTTATATTATGGGGAAACTTCGTGTTTGCGCCTAAAAATTGGTTTTTTTGGCATGAATACATTTCCCTCAAAACTAGTCATCAATCCACATGAGTTTCTAGATCATTACATAGTAGGAGACCAGCACTAGGAGTGAGGTGATACCTTCTATGGTGAGGACATCAAGTTGATTCTATAATTATAAATGTTGTAGAGGGTATTTTAATGGCAGTTAATTTAATATTATCGATATAGGAATAAGGATTAGAAATTAAGGTAATAGATATTAGAATCATAATTCTATATTAAGTTCATAGAGCTTTTTCTAATTGGGTTACTACCTATTTATATTCATGGAGCCTAGACTATGGGGAAACTAGTGTGGTGAATGTATTATAATCCCAATTTGAACATATGTAATGGATGTACCGCTACCAAATAATTTCAAAAATTTTTGATGCTCATAATTCATAGACCACAGTGGAAAATATCTATCATGAAATGTTTCTGTGTCTCAACTATGCTGGGGATGGTACTTCCATAAATCCAAATCTCACATGATATATTCTTAGTTTAATAATCAATGAGTGGTGAGGTGTTCCCTTTTATATATGGTAGTACTTTATAGGTGTAAATGATTCCATCTTTGGAGGGTACCAATAGGGCCAACTTTCCAGATCAACAAGAATGAATTCATAGGGAAATAACTATAGTGATTTCATTGTCCCATCAGAAAAAAGGAATGTTGAATGAAAGTAAATTAAATGTTTCCAAATATATCATAAGGGACCATTTGGGGATATAACATGGGGGAGAAGTTCTCCATTTTGGCTAGGAATCTTCACTACTAAGGATCCCCATTCAAATTTCGATTATGATGAGGATCCAAATAGATGAAATCAGAAATAGTGAAGGAGAGTGTGATACACTATTCAAGGGAGAGATAAACATTTTGGGAGTAATCTATCTATGTACTTGAACGCACTAAATGTTCCCATCAGTGAGTGGGTATTAAACATGACCATAAGTGTAACATCCTAATTCTGGAAACCACCTAGTGGTGCCCCGTACCTGGTTTGTCACATGGCCTCAAGCGATTTCCCCAAACTCTAGAGGCTTATGACTAGCAGAGAGGGCCTTGGGTGTGATACTGGGGAACCTATTCCCTCATTGGAAGAGTAACACAGTGGAAGGGAAACAATTACACAATAGAGGAAGAAGTAAATATACCAACAATAGTAATAGCATAATACTGGAACAACAAACAAGTGAAGCACATATATATATGATGCATGGTACATATATCTAGGAAAATAGCCAAACAAATCAAAATGATAGAATAAAAACAGAACTAAAAAATAGTACAAAATAAATAGATAAAAAAATCCTCAATATCGCAAGCCTAAGCTTGGTCTCATGCCCTCCAGCTCCACAACTTGTCAAGTACCAGAAGTAGAAGGGTGCTTGCCCTTATCTATACCTGCAATAATATAATTTCTTCCAACCCGTAACCAAGGTCCAAATAGGGTGTGAGGATAATTCCCTGTAGGCAACCAACAAAAGATCTGTGAATTACAGTAAGTGAATATGTGGCAGGTAAAAGTACAAAAGTAGTAAATAAGAAAGTACTCAACAAAAATCAATTACACATATCAAAAGCAACTAATCAAGCATTGTAACCCTATAGGAAGTGCACATAACCTATAGGGACCCGACCATATACATTACATAATATTGAAATAAATGAATAATTCATATTGAGGATCTTTTCAGGTTTAGAGTTTTAGAGAACTAGGCCATAACAATTACATTACAACATGAATATTACAAGTAGACACTATTATGCAGTATCGATTTTTTTCATAAAATAAAAAAACATAAAAGGAAACATGTCTATTTCAATGTTTTAGATAGCATGACTTTTCCTTGATCCCATATTTGACCCTATTCATCTTTATGTCCTGTGGAAAACATTTCAAAAACTTGGTATGAGCATAAAAATCTCAGTACGGATTATAAAATAAGAAAGGAAAACATTATCCCATCAATAAATACAAATCAATGATACCATACTTTTCAATCATAACATACCTTACGGATTTATATGATTTATGAATAACACACACAAATCATAAATCATAAAGGATTCTTATGGAATCCATATAAAACTTATATTGTAGCTATAACAGCTACATAGGGAGTTACACTTGGAATACCCATCACAGTATATTCCCTAAATCTCTTAAGAGAAACATCGCATTCACCTCTGTCACGTTACCCAATGCATTGGAGAGCTATCTCGGGCTCACCCCTAGGTTTATCACGGAACCACCTGTATATGTAAACAATGCCCAATAACCCTAACATAATAAAAAAATATAACACATGCGTAAAGGAAAGATAAAATTTCCACATTCCAATATAACAAATCAAGATATTGAAATAAACAATATTTTATCAAATCATTTTCAAAACCATTTAAAAAGAGATTTTTGAATCAATGTGTCCCATAACACTTTGAATCTCTTAAAAGAATTATAATTTGAAAACATTAATGTCAATATAAATAAATCCAAAAACCCATTTTGAAAACATGGACATTAATTAGAAATATTTATAAGAATAAATCATTAAAACATTTAAAACAATATTTTTGTTAAAGAGTTTTCAAACAAAAATAGAGTCACTTGAATACAAATAATTTAGGAATAAAATTTAATCCGAAATTTAAAATATCATGATAATAAAGGGATTCATTATATAATATGTCAAAGTATATTATATACACCATATAAGAGTTAATTGGTGCATAACAACAATGAAGTCTCAATGGAAATGTAAATTGATATGAAATCCATTATAAAGATGGTATCCTTAAATTAAGGATAAATCAATCACATAATTATGTGTGAAAATATAAATACACCCAATATCAGTAGATATTATGTTCAAAAAAATCATAGGTCATTCACACATATTCATTGGATGACATATTCAATGAGTACAATTTGAACCCAAAGAATTGAAATTAGGTTAAGAAGTTCCCTTGTAATCATTTGACAGCATAATGGCGTCACTTTAAAATTCATAAAATGAGTTGATATGAAAAAAAGGGCATATAATCACTTCGAAATAATGTTTAAATCAATGGGGATATAAAAGAACATATCCCAAAATAATAATATGTAAATTAAAAGACATAATAAAAAGAGGTCTTTTAAATAGAGGAGGGTGAAAGGTTCGCTTACCGATTTGGTAACGTACAAAACATACATCACATGAAGAAGGATCATACAATGAAAATGTAAATACTCATAAATGAAAGTATATTACATAAAGGTTACAATCATGGGCAGTAAATACACCACACAAAAGGAAATAGTGGAAAATATAGCATGAATCTCAAGGGAATAGAATGTGAGATGAAAAAATATTACATCATTTTAATAAAATCAAGTTGTATGAACAAATGTTAATGACCACAAAATTAATCACATAAAAAAATTAATATAAAGATAATCATCATAATATATATCAATGGGAGGAAACATTACACCACATTCAATAAATAAGTGGCGATCAATTGAAATATCACGGAATTAAAAGTGAGATAAGAAAATCCCTTACCTCATGTCTGACTTGACTCGGTCATTCTTTAGTCTCCTGAATAATAAAATAAAGATAATTTATACTTTCTTAAGAAACTTTTTGAAGTTTATTATTCCTTTTATATCACTTATTACAACATTATAAACATTTTGTAATCATTTATGTTAATAACGTCCATTTTGTCGAAATTTTGTACTTGAGTCAAAAATCAACTTCTTATAATCACATGTTGTTCATGTGGTCAATGGTTAATTATATCCAGAAATATATTCATGAGTTTGAGGTCATTTATATCATATATTTCCATTATATACATGTATTTCTAATAGTACATAACATTTTTAGGTAAGAAATTAAATGCACCGTTCATGGAGACGGTAAGCCGTACGTACGTATGAACGCTACATTCATTTCTATTTCTTATTTTAATGGAATTAAAACATATTGATACACATATATATTATAATTATAATATAATATAATATATTATATCATTAACTCCATCCTTTATACATCACACATAAGACATTAACGAGTCACATCACTTTGAGGGGGCGGTAGTCCGCACTTCCTCAAATGAGATTATCGAATTTACCCACTATAGAAACCAAAATATGTGCTATAAATGGGAAGTACAGAAGCATAATTAAATAATAAACATAATATATGTATCATATATAAATGCACTACCATCAGAATGGCCACCATGAGAGGCGGTAATAGATAATTGAACAATCATCGTCTCTTGAGGTGATAGTTTTCCATCCAAAGAAACATTATGTTCTTCACCCATTTGATTGAGGTGTGTGTAAGTGTAGCTACTATACTTCTCATAAAAAAATCCTAGTATATTGAGGATAATGGTTTTGTTACAAAATAATGGAATAAAAAGAGTTTAGGGGTTGAAGGATTAAAATAAAAGAAAACAATTTCAGAGAAACCATTACCTTTAATTTGGGTAACTCCCTTTGGTTTGAACCAAAGGACTTCTTGAAGTGCCTTATACCTAAGGTAAGGCTTCTAGATGGAGGGAAGGAATGCAGGGAGCTTAATTGGACAGATTTTGGATGATCCAAATGGCTTGAGAGGTGTGAGGAATTGGATAGAAACGGTCTCCTTTTATAAGGGAGAGGAGGGGCTCTTTAGGAAAGTGTGAAAATATTATTTTATTATATAATGATATTCGGTTTATAATGGTCCAAAAATAATTATAGTCAAAGATAAGATGACTCATATTTTAAATAAAATAAAACAATCAGAATTGGACATGGTTTGGATAATAATTTAATCATTATAATTTCATTTATTTAAATCATTTATTAATGAGGTAAATACTACATCATTATTGTTTCATAAATAATTTAATTTATTTGATGTCTAAAAATTAAAAAAATACCATGATGTAGGTATTTATTTAGATTTATAATTAATATTTATAGTCGAAAATATAATTTATATAACCCCTTCTAAAAATTTATTTACTAAGAGATATTTTCTTTTATCATTTTGCCTTTACTTTAAGTTAATTAATCTAAATTGTCATTATCACTCCCATGTGGCTCAATGGGGTCCCAAAATCGACCCAAATATGCCCATGGTTGTGAATGACTCAACCAATAAGGTTTGGACAAGTGTTAAGGTAATTTTGAATTATTATATTACTCTTTTAACCTTGAATTACCCTATTTACCTATAACCGCGGTAAATAAAAGTGAAAAGTTACTATTCACCAAATATTATTTTCATCTTAATGAACCACATTTTTCTTCTTGATAACAACCATGTAGCTCAGATTTTTTTAAATTAAATTCACATAAGTGGTAGACATTCATTTAAATGAAAAATTCATTTTTTAACTACCACTAAGTGGTTTCACTATTCATCAAAAATTGAAGTTTTTCAGAAAAATACAAAAAAATAAGCCTAAGCTATATTTGATATCCTGAGTTAAAAACGATGTCCCTTTCTACAAATTCAAAACATATAAGTGGAATTAATTAATTTTAAAATTTATTTCCGTTAGCAAAACAAATAGCGTGTTTTTACAAAACAACAACTATCAAATGATTGATACTGGTTTATTTCCAATTTCAAAGTGAAATAAATTCCAATGACCACAATTGGATTAAATGGTAAAAATATATTTTAAATTTACTTTAAAACCAATTAAAATGATAATCTAAACATATAATTATATTATATTAAAAGGAACTTTTGAATTAAAATAAAATATTTTTCACTATTCATTAAAAAATGAACTTTATCGGTAAAATTCCAAAAATTTAGAAAAAGTAAATTTTATGTTCCCATTTTAAAAAAGGATTTTATTTAGTCATATATAATTTATTAATGTGACCAAAACTATATTTAAATAGGGTTTTCCATTAAAAGGTGATAAATCAGCCTTTTAATTTAAATTATGCTTAAAATTAGATTCATTCACATTTTAGGCATCTAACTTTTAATTGGATAATGTAAATACATTTAACAATCAAGTATAATCATATTTTAGTTAGTTTTATTCATTCCCTCCAATAAAATGGCTAGGAGTTAAATACCATTTAAAATAATAATACTATATTATTAGCGTGCCATGTATGATTTCAAAGAAATCTGTTGTTGCGTATCGGGTACGCTATCGATCAAAGAAACCCTTTTAAAGTAAAATTAATATTTAATTCACAAATATTAATAAATATGAAATTATTATTATTCTTCATTTACCTATAATGTTACATCCTTCCCCCCTTTTGGGAATTGCGTCCTCGCAATTTTAAAATTGTGCTCAGGAACATCATTGAGAGCCCCACATGGAAAAAAGAGTCAATAAAACTATCACTTTAAAATAATGTAAGAGAAGTGAAAATGTTACCCGAGACAAAAGATTCTCAGATTCCATGAAAACATGCATATAGAGTAGAATAAAAACCGTCCTGTTCTGATGGAGTGTGATAGAAAACATGTTTAAGAGAAAGTTACCCACCAAAAAATCACAAACTTGTGATGCGTTAAACAGTCTTTGATTCCCCAATAAAAAAACTGAACAGACAAGTTTCTTTGTTTTAAGTTACTTTTCATTGAGGAATTTATTTACGAGCATAACTAAAAAGATAAGGAAATATACATACTTGTCATGTATATATTCATCTTTTACTAGATTTCTAACACAAACTCATATTCTCTCCAAATGATGAGTATTTAGGATGACACTTTTTTTTCATTAAGCGTGCTATAATCTAATTCGAGAGAATCACATAATCCACAAAAGATGAACTATATATTTCCCATGTATTTAGATATTATCTAAAAACAAAACGTTTTGTACAAGATCAGATAATCCCCAAAAAGGAGAAGCTATTACATAAAGAGAAACTACTCTTCATCTCCAAAATTTCTCAAAAAAAAACTCAACCTTCAACAATGGACATTCAATAAAAAGTTGTCCATACAATTCTTAAAAGTAATCCAAAAAAAGATTGAAAACCAAATCTCTAAAGGATCTAATCACGTAGTCTTCCAAGATAAATCTTAACATTTATCTCCAAATAACATTAGTTACTCTTAAAGTCTCATATACAAAAATTAATTAACCTAATCATATATTCTCCATGATAGATAAATAATTTTCATAAATAAATCAAATCATCATATATCCATAAAAAACATATATTTTTTCAAACTAAAATTTCAACCATTATTCCACAATTTAAATCCAATAGTATTCTATCTTTCTTAGGCATGTAGTGTTTCCTCAAAATAGAGAACGTCTTCCACAACAACCTTTTATCACTTAATCACTAAATCATTTTTCAAAACTAATTATATCCATTTGATAAAACATACGTTCCAAAAATAAACTTATTCTTGTTCCATAAAAACATTTAACTAAAATAATAAGTCATACTTTCCAAGGACATCAAGTAGGCTAGTGGTAGGCGATGCGTCGATGTCGCCCTTCGGGTGTGGGTTCGATTCCTACAGCCTTGCCGGATGTGACGTGTTTTCACCCATCCTACGGGTTGTCACCCATCCTACGGGTTGTCCTTTTTATAAAACTCAAAAATAAAAATAACATGTTTTAACCACAAAGGATTACTTATACCTTTAATTTTAATCCAAATTCATTATGATCTCAACATAATAATTCTTGAAGTCTTATTTCACCACCATATTATAAAATAAAACAGTCTCCAAAATGGAAAACATCATACTTTGATCATGGTGTCCATTTGGTTTCATCATCATCTTTTTCAAGTAGGTAGAAGGCCCATGCATTGCAAAAATGATTTAGAGATCCTTAAAAATCATTTGAATCTTCCATACAAATACACCTTGTACAACATGGGTCATATGGGTGTTCACCGAAAAATAGTTTTAGAAAATAATCATGTATGACATATAATTTCAAAACCTCTGATAAAACATGATTTCTATAAAACAGTCGAACCGAATTTGAGTTGAAACTTTCAATTAACAGTCCTTTTAAAATACCCTATGTATGTTCTGAGAGACTATATTTTAAAATAAAATATAAATAGGTTATGCAAGGGTCACCTTCTTCAGCACCTTTTTTGAAATCATAATATACTTCAAAATCTTTTGTTAAGTTAAAATATTTGCATTTTTTTTGATAATAATCACATTTGTTGAAAATATGAGAACATTGAGAAAATATGATTTTTTGAAAAACAACCCATGATCGACGATGATAACGAGGTATAGTGTAGGTGTTTAATATCTCAAAAAACTTCTTGCAAGTGAGTTGTATGCTATAAAAAGTTTCACAATAATCTGATCATGACTTTGCAATAATTATTTCGAGCATGTCTTCAGAAATAGATAGGAATTTCGTTTGAGATCCTCCTCTTTCCATTTGTAACTGACTTTCCTTGATCTGAAAAAGTTATAAAACAAGGATTTAACTAAAATAATAGATAAGGAGTAACCATATGTGTAACAAAAAATCATAGTCCCTAAATTTTCCTAAACCGACCTCTGATACAAACTATAAGGACCCGACCTTAAACATTACATAATATTGAATTAAATGAACAATTCACATTGAGGATATTTTCAGGATTAGAGTTTTAGAGAATTAGGCCATAACTATTACATTACAACTTCAATATTACAAGTAGACACTACTACTCAGTATCCATTTTTTTCGTAAAATAAAAACTCTTAAAAAGAATCACGTCTAGTTCCATGTTTTAGATAGCATGACTTTTCCTTGATCCCATCTTTGACCCTATTCATCTATAAGTCCAGTGAAAAACATTTCAAAAACATGGGATGAGGATAAAAAGATTAGTAATGGTTATAAAATAAGAAAGGAAAACATTATCCCATCAATAAATACAAATCACTCAAACCATACTTTTCAATCATAACATACCATACAGAATCATAATACTTATGAATAACACACACAAATCATAAATCATAAAGGTTACTTATGGAATCCATATCAAACGTACATTTTATATATCCTAGCTACATAGGGAGTTACACTTGGAATACCCATCATAGTATATTACCTAATTCTCTTAGCAGAAACATCACGTTCACCTCCGTCACATTACCCAATGCATTGGAGAGCTATCTCGGGCTCACCCACCCTAGGATTATCACGAAACCACCTGTATACGTAAAAAATTCCCAATAACCATAACACAATCATAACATATAACACACGCATAATGGAAATATAACATTTCCACATTCCAATATTTCAAATCAAGATTTCTAAATAAATAATGTTTTATCAAATCAATTTCGAAGCCATTTAAAAAGGAATTTTTGAATCAAAGTGTCCCATACCTCTTTGAAGATTTTAAATGAATTATCATTTGAAAACATTAATGTCCATATAAATAAATCCTAAAACCCATTTTTAAAACATGGTCATTAATAAGAAATATTTATAAGAGTAATATTTAAAACATTAAAAACAATATTTTAGTTAAAGAGTTTTTTAACAAAAAGAGATACACTTGAATACAAATAATTGAGGAATAACAATTAATCAGAAATTTATAATATCATGATAATAAATGGATTCATGATATAATATGTCAATGTATTGTATATACCCCATATAAGAGTGAATTGGTGCATAACAACAATGAAGTCTCAATGGAAATGTAAATTGAGATGAATTCCCTTATAAAGATGGTATCCTTAAATTAAGGATAAATGAATCACATAATTATGTGTGGAAAATATAAATACACCCAATAAAATTGGATATTAAGTGTAAAACAATTATAGGTCATTCTCACATATTCATTGGATGACAAATTCAATGAGTTCAAGTTGAACCCAAAGAATTCAAAATGGGTTAAGAAGTTCCCTTTTAAAAATTTGACTGCCTTACGACGTCACATTAAAATCCAGAAAATGATTTGATAAGATAAAAAGGGTATCTCATCACATGGACATAAATTTTACATCAATGGGGATATAAAAGAGCATATCCCCACATAATAATATATAAATTAAAAGACATAATAAAAAAAAGTCTTTTAAATAGAGGAGGGTGAAAGGTTCCCTTACCGATTTGGTAACGTACAAAACATACGCCACATGAAGAAGGTTCATAAAATGAATATGTGAATACTCATAAATTAAAGTATATTACACAAAGAGAAAAATAATGGGCAGTAATACACCACCAAAATGGAAAAAGTGTCAAATATAGCATTAATCTCATGGGAATAAAAAGTGAGATAAAAAACTCATACTTCATTGTAATCAAATCGAATCGTATGACTAAAAGTTAATGACCACAAAATTAATCACCTAATTCAATGAATATAATGATAATAATTATAATATATATCAATTGTAGTACACATTACACCACATGAAATAAATAAGTGGCGAGCAATGGAAATATCACGGAATTAAAAGTGAGATAAGAAAATCCCTTACCTCTTGTCCGAATTGACTCGATCGTTCTTTAATCTCATTAATAATAAACTAAAGTTAATTTATAATTTCTTAAGAACATTTTTAAAGTTTATTATTCCTTTTATATAACTTATTACCATGTTATAAACATTACTTAATCATTTAAGTTAATAATGTCCATTTTGTCGATATTTTTTACTTGTGTCAAAAATGGACTTCTAATAATCACATGTTGTTCATGTGGTCAATGGTTCATAATATCCAGAATGATATTCATGATTTTGATATCATATATATCATATATGTACATTATATATTGGTATTTATAATAGTACATAACATTTAGAGGTAAGAAATGAAATGCACCGTTCATGGAGACGGTAAGCCGTACGTACACATGAACGCTAATTTCATTTATATTTATTATTTTGATGGAATTAAAACATAATTATACATAGGTATATTATAATTACAGTATAATATCATATATAATATCATTAACTCCATCCATTATACATCCCACATAAGACATTAACGAGTCACATCACTTTGAGGGGGCAGTAGTCCGCACTTCCTCAAATGAGATTATCGTATTTACCCACTATGGAAACCAAAAGGTGTGCTATAAATGGGATGTACAAAATCATAAGGAAATAATAAACATAATATATATATCATATATATATATATATATACAGTTCCATCATAATGGCCACCATGAGAGGCAGTAAGAGGTAATTGAACAATCATCGTCTTGTGAGGAGTTTGTTTACCATCCATAGAAACATTTTGTTCTTCACACATTAGAGGGAGGTGTGTGTAAGTGTAGTTCAAATACATCTCATAAAAACATCCTCGTATATTGAGGATACAGGTGTTGTTGAAAAATAACGGAATAAAAAGATTTTAGGGGTCGTAAAAGTAAAATTAAAGAAAACAAGTTAAGAGAAATCGTTAACTTTAATTTGGGTAACTCCATTTTGTTTGAACAAAAGGTCTTATTGAAGTACCTTATGCCTAAGGTAAGGCTTCTAGGTGGAGGAGAGGAATTTAGGGAGCTTAATTGGGCAGAGTTTGGAAGATAAAAATGGCTTTATAGGTTTGATGAATTGGATATAAATGGTCTACTTTTATAAGGGAGAGGAGGGGCTCTCTAGGAATGTGTGAAAATATTATTTTATTATATAATGATATTCGGTTTTAAAGGTACAAAAATCATTATAGTTTAAGATAAGATGACTAATATTCGAAATAAAATCATCCAATCAGAATTGGACATGTTTTGGATAATATTGTAATCATTATAAAATTATTTATTTAAATCATTTATTAATAAGGTAAATACTGCAACATTATTGTGTCATAAATAATTTAATTTATTTGATGTCTAAAAATGATAAAAAAAAATTACAATGGTTTATTTATATCATTATATTTCAATTAATATTTATAGTCAAAAATTTAATTTATATTACCCCTTCTAAAAATTAATTTACTAAAAGATATTTTCTTTTTTCTTTTTGCCTTTACTTTAAGTTAATTAATCTAAATTGTCATTATCACTCCCAAGTAGCTCAATGGGGTCCAAAAATAGACCCAAATATGTCCATGGTCTTAAATGACTCATCCAATAATGTTAGGATAAGTGTTAATGTAATTTTGAATTATTATAATTTTATTTTAACTTTGAATTACACTATTTACCTTAAACCGCAGTAAATAAAAGTCAAAAGTTACTATTCACCAAAAATTATTTTTCTATTAATGAACAAAATTTTTCTTCTTGATAACAACCATGAATGTCAAATTTTTGAAATTCAGTTCACAGAAGTTGAAAAAAATCATTTAAATGAAAAAGTTTTTTTTAACTACCAGTAAGTTGTTTCACTATTCATCAAAAATTGATGTTTTTCAGAAAAATACCAAAAATTCAGCCTAAGCTATATTTGATATCCTGAATTAAAAAATGATGTCTATTTTTCAAAATTAAAAACATATAAGTGTCCTTAATTAATTTAAAAATTAATTCCCATTATCAACAAAATAACGTGTTTTTAAGAAACAATAACTATTAAAAGATTGATACTTGTTTATGTCCAATTTAAAATTGAATTTAATTACAATGAACAAAATTGGATAACATGGTAAAAATATATTTTTAATTCACTTTAATACCAATTAAAATGATTATCTAACCATATAACTAAATTAGATTAAATGGAACTTTTGAATTTAAATACAATATTTTTTACTATTCATTAAAAAATGAACTTTATCGGAAAAATTCCAAAAATTTACACAAAGTAAATTTTGAAGTCCCCATTATAAAGAAGGATTTTATTGGGTAATATATAATGTATTAAAGTGAAAAAAAAAATATATTTAAAAAGGGTTCACCATTAAAAGGCGATAAATCGGCCTTTTAATGTAAATTATGCTTAAATTTTGATTCATTCACATTTTAAGCTTTTAAATTTTTATTGGGTAATGTATATACATTTAAAAATCATGTATAATCATATTTTAGTTAGTTTTGTTCATTCCCACCAATAAAAAGGCTAGCAGTTACCTACCATTTAAAATAATAATATTATATTATTAGTGTGCCATGTAAGATTTCAAAGATACTCGTTGTTGCGTATCCGGTACGCTATCGAACATAGAAACCCTTTTAACGTAAAATTAATATTTAATTCAAATATATTAATAAATATGAAATATGTCTTATTCTTCATTTACCTGGGATGTTACATCGTCCCCCCCCCCTTTTGGGAATTGCGTCCTCGCAATTTGAAAATTGTGCTCAAAAACTTCATTGAAAGCCCAACATCGAAAAAATAGTCAATAAAAATGTCACATTAAAATAAAGGAAGATATGTACAAATTTTACCTGAGAAAACAGATACTCAGATTCCATGAAGACATGGATATGGTGGAGAAAACAAACCATCAAGTTCTGCTGGAGAGTGATAGAAAACATGTTTAGGAAAAAATTACCCACCAGAAAATCACAATCTTGTGATGGGTTAAACAATCTTTGATTCATCAGTAGGAAAAGAGAATAGACATGTTTTTTTGTTTTATGTTAATTTTCATTGAGGAATTTATTTATGATCCTTATTAAAAACATAACAAAATATACTTACTTGTCATGTAGATATTCATCTTTTACTAGATTTTGAACACAAACTCATATTCTCTCCAAATGACGAGTATTCAGGATAACACATTTTTTTACATTAAGAGCGCTATAATAAACTTCAAGAGAATCAAATAATCCAAAAAATATGAACTATATATTTCCCATGTGTTTAGATATTAACTAAAACATTACATTTAGTACAAGATCAGATAATCCCCAAAAAGGATAGACGTTTACATAAAGAGAAATTACTCTTCATCTCTAAAATTTGTCAAACAAAACTCAAAGTTAAACAAAGACCATTCAATAAACAGTTGTCCATAAAATTATTAAAAGTAATTCAAACAAATATTGAAACCCAAATCTCAAAAGGAGCCAATTACATAGTCTTCCTAGATAAATCATAACATTTATCTCAAAATAACGTCAGTTACTCTTAAATTATCATATAGAAAATTAATTAACCTAATCACATATTCTCTATGATAGGTTAATAATTTTCATAAATAAATCAAATCAACATGTTTACATAATAAAAACATAGATTCTTCCAATATAAAATTTCAACCATTATTCTAAAATTGAAATCCCATAGTATTCTATCTTCCTTAGGCATATAGTGTTTTCTTCAAAAGAGAGAACGTCTTCCAAAACAACCTTTTATGACTTAATCCCTAAATAGTTTTTCAAAACTAATTATATCCATTTGATAAAACATAAGTTCCAAAAATCAACTTATTCATGTTCCATAAAAACAGTTTACTAAAATAATAATTCATACTAACCAGGGACATCAAGTAGGCTAGTGGTAGGTGATGTGCCCTTGTCGCCCTTCGGTTGTGGGTTCGATTCCTGCAGCCTTGCTGGATGCGACAGGTTGTCACCCATCCTACAGGTTGTCATTTTTATAAAACTCAATAATAACCCTAACATATCTTCACCTCAAATGTTTCCTTATACCTCTCATTTTCATTAAAATTCATTATGATCTCAACATCATAATTCTTGAAGTCCTATTTCACCACCATATAATAAACTAAAACAGTACCCAAAATGAAGAACATCATACTTTGATCATGGTGTCCATTGGTTTTATCGTCATCTTTTTCATGTAGGTAGAAGGTCCATGCATTTCAACAATGATTTAGAGATCCTTCAAAATAATTTTCTTCCTCCATCCAAATAAACTGTGTACAACATGGGTCATATGGGTGTTCACAGAAAAATAGTTTTGGAAAATAATCATGCATGACATATAATTTCAAAACATCTAATAAAACTATATTTCTATAAAACAGTCGAACTGAATTTGAGTTGAAACTTTCAATTAACAGACCATTTAAAATAATATAACTATGTGTTGAGAGACTATATTTTAATATAAAATATAAATAGGTTGCGCAAGGGTCTCCTTCTTCAACACCTTTTTTAAAATCATAATATGCTTCAAAATCTTGTGATAAAGTCAAATATTTGAAAATTCCTTGATCATATTTACCTTTCTTGAAAATATGAGAATATTTTGAAAATAGGATATTTCTAAATATGACCCACGATCCATGATGATAACGAGGTATAATAGAGGTGTTTGATATCTCAAAAAAACTTCTTTTAAGTAATTTTTATACTAGAAAACGTTTCACAATCATCCGAACATGACTTTGCAATAATTATTGCGAGCATGTCATGAGGAAGAGATAGGAATGTCGTTTGAGATCCTCCTCCTTCCATTTGTAAATGACTTTACTTGATCTGAAAAAGTTATAAAACAAGGATTTAACTGAAATAATAGATAGGGACTAACCATATGTCTAATGAAAATTCCTAATCCCTAAAGTTTCCTAAACAGACCTCTGATACCAACTATAAGGACCCGACATTAAACATTACATAGTATTGAATTAAATGAATAATTCAAATTGAGGATCTTTTTAGGATTAGAGTTTTTGAGAATTAGGCCATAACTATTACATTAATACTTGAATATTACATGTAGACACTACTACTCAGTATCTATTTTTTTCATCAAACAAAAACTCTTAAAAAGGAACATGTCTAGTTCCATGTTTTAGATAGCATGACTTTTCTGTGATCCTATCCTTGACCCTATTCATCTTTAAGTCCTGTGGAAAACATTTCAAAAACTTGGGATTAGCATAAAAAGCTCAGTAAGGGTTATAAAATAAGAAAGGAACACATTATCCAACCAATAAATACAAATCAATGAAACCATACATTTCAATCATAACATACCTTATAGAATCATAAGATTTATGAATAACACACACAAATCATAAATCATAAAGGTTACATATGGAATCCATATCAAACATACATTTTATCTTTCAAATATACATAGGGAGTTACACTTGGAATACCCATCACAGTATATTCCCTAAATCTCATAGGAGAAACATCACGTTCACCTTAGTCATGTTACCCAATGCATTGGTGATCTATCTCGGGCGCACCTGCCCTAGGATTATCACAGAACCACCTATATACATAAAAAATTTCGAATGACCATACCATGATCATAACATATAACACATGCATAAAGGAAAGATAACATTTCCACATTCCAATATATCAAATCAAGGTTTTGAAATAAACAATCTTTTATCAAATCGTTTTCAAAACCATTTAAAAATAGATTTTTGAATCAAAGTGTCCCATATGACTTTAATGTTTTTAAATAAATTATAATTTGAAAAAATTAATTTACATATTAATAAATCCTAAAACCCATTCTGTAAACATTTACATTAATGGGAAATATTTATAAGAATTAAATTTTAAAACATTTAAAACAATATTTTATTTAATGTGTTTTTTAACAAAAATAGAGATACTTGAATACACATAATTGAGGAATAACATTTAAGAACATTATAATACCATGAGAGTAATTTTATTCATGATATTATATGTAAAATTACAATATATACACCATATAACAGTGAATTGGTGCATAACAACAATGAAGTCTCAATAGAAATTTAAATTGAGATGAAATCCCTTATAAAGATAGTATCCTTAAATTAAGGATAAATAAATAAAATAATTATGTGTGAAAAATATAAATTCACCCAATATAAGTGGATATTAAGTGTAAAAAAATCATAGGTCATTCACACATATTCATTGGATGACAAATTCAATGAGTACAAGTTGAACCCAAAGAATTGAAATTGGGTTAACAAGTTCCATTGTATATATTTTACAGCCTAACAACGTCACATTAAAATTAAGAAAATGAGTTGATAAGATAAAAAGGGTATCTAATCACTAGTAAATAATGTTTAAATCCATGAAGATAAAAAAGAACATATCCCAACAGAATAATATGTAAATTAAAAGACATAATAAAAAGAAGTCTTTTAAATAGAGGAGGGTGAAAGGTTCCCTTACCGATTTGGTAACGTACAAAACATATGACACATGAAGAAGGATAATAAAATTAATATGTAAATAACCATAAATTATAGTATATTACACAAAGAGTACAATCATGGGCAGTACATACACCACACAAAAGGAAATAGTGGCAAATATAGCATGAATCTCACTGGAATAAAAAGTGAGATGAAAAACTCTTGCTTCATTGTAAAAAAATCGAGTCGTATGAGCAAAATATAATTACCAAAAAATGAATCAAATGACACCATGAATATTAAGAGAATCATCATTATTTATATAAATGGTAGTACAAATTACACCACATGCAATAAATATGTTGTGAGTAATGGAAATCTCACGGAATTAAAAGTAAGATAAGAAAATCCCTTACGTCATGTCCGACTTGACTCGATCATTCATTAATCTCAAAAATAATAAACTAAAGATAATTTATACATGCTTAAGAACCTTTTTCAAGTTTTTTATTCCTTTTATATCACTTATTACCATGTTAAAAACATTATGTAATCATTTATGTTAATGATGTCCATTTTGTTGATATTTGGTACTTGAGTCAAAAATGGACTTCTTATAATCACATGTTGTTCATGTGGTCAATGATTAATTATATCCAGAATGATATTCATGATTTGGATATCATATATATAATATATTTTCAGTATATACATGTATTTATAATATTACATAACATTTGGAGGTAAGAAATGAAATGCACTGTTTATGGAGACGGTAATTCGTACGTATGCATGAACGCTAATTTCATTTCTATTTCTTATTGTAATGGAATTAAAACATAATGATACATAGTTATATTATAATTACAGTATAATATCATATATAATATCATTAACTCCATCATTTATACATCCCACATAAGGCATTAATGAGTCACATCACTTTGAGGGGGCGGTAGTCCGCACTTCCTCAAATGAAATTATCGTATTTACCCACTATGGAAACCAAATGGTGTTATACAAATGGGAAGTAAAGAAGCATAAGGAAATAATAAGCATAATATATATATCATATATAAATACAGTTCCATCCCAATGGCCACCAGGAGAGGTTGTAAGATGTAATTGAACAATCATCATCTTGTGAGGTGTTAGTTTTCCATCCACAGAAACATTATGTTCTTCACCCATTAGATAGAGGTGTGTGTAAGTGTAGTTTGAATGCTTCTCATAAAAACATACTAGTATATTTAGGATACTGGTGTTGTTACAAAAAAAGGAATAAAAAGAGTTTAGGGGTTGGAGAAGTAAAATAAAAGAAAAAACTTTAAGAGAAACCGTTACATTTAATTTGGGTAACTCCCTTTGGTTTGAAGAAAAGGACTTCTTGAAGTGCATTCTTCCTATGGTAAGGCTTCTAGGTGGAGGGGTGGAATGTAGGGAGAATAATTTTTTATAGTTTGAACGAGACAAATGGTTTAAGAGGTGTGAGGAATTGGATAGAAATGGTCTCCTTTTATAAGGGAGAGGAGAGGCTCTTTAGGAAATCGTGAAAATATTATTTTATTATATAATGATATTCAGTTTCTAAAGGTAAAAAAATCATTATAGTCAAAGATATGATGACTCATATTTTAAATAAAGTCCTCTAATCATAATTGTACATGTTTTGGATAATATTTGGATCATTATAATCTTATTTATTTGAATCATTTATTAATGAGGTAAATACTGCATCATTATTATGTCGTAAATAATTTAATTTATTTGATGTCTAAAAATTATAAAAAATAACCAATATGTAGGTATTTTTTAGATTTATAATAAATATTTATAGTTGAAAAGATAATTTATTTAACCCCTTCTAATAATTAATTTACTAAATGATATTTTCTTTTTTCATTTTTCCTTTACTTTAAGTTAATTAATCTAAATTGTCATTATCACTCCCAAGTGGCTCAATGGGGTCCCAAAATAGACCCAAAGATGAACACGGTCTTACATTACTCAACCAATAGGTTTTTGAAAATTTTTAAGGTAATTTGGAATTATTATAATATTCTTTTAAGCTTGAATCACCCTATTCACCTTTAACCGTGGTAAATAAAAGTCAAAGGTTACTATTCACCAAAAATTACTTTCATCTTAATGAACCAAATTTTGGTTCTTGATAACAATAATGTATGTCAGATTTTTGAAATTCAATTCATAGAAGTGGTAAAAATTCTTTTAAATGAAAATGTCATCTTTTTTTAACTACCACTAAGTGGTTTCACTATTCATCAAAAAATTGACGTTTTTCAGAAAAATACCAAAAATTCAGCCAATGCTATATTTGATATTATGAATTCAAAAATGATTTCCATTTTTCCAAATTCAAAACATATAAGTGGCGTTAATTAATTTTAAAATTCATCCCCGTTATCAAAACAAATAGTGTGTTTTTAAGAAACAATAACTATCAAAAGATTGATACTTGTTTATGTCAAATTTCAAAGTGAATTTAATTCCAATGACCAAAATTGGATTAAATGGTAAAAATATATTTTAAAGTAAAATTAAAACTAATTAAAATGATAACATAACCATATAAATAAATTACATTAAAAGGCACATTTGAATTAAAATACAATATTTTTCACTATTTATTAAAAATGAACTTTATTGGAAAAACTCCAAAAATTTAGACAAAGTAAATTTTGATATCCCCATTCTAAAGAAGGATTTAATTTTGTCATATATAATTTATTGAAGTGACGAAAACTATATTTAAAAGGGTTCTCGATTAAGATTCGATATATCGGCCTTTTAATGTAAATTGTGCTTAAAATTTGATTCATTCACATTTTAAGCCTATAAACTTTTATTGGATAATGTAATTACATTTAACAATCATGTATAATCAGATTGTAGTTATTTTTTTTTCATTCCCACCAATAAAATGTATAGGGTTTAACTACCATTAAAAATAATAACAATATATTATTAGTGTGCCACGTAAGATTTCAAAGAAACACGTTGTTGCGTAGCGGGTACGCTATTGAACATAGAAACCATTTTAAAGTAAAATTAATATTTAATTCACAAATATTAATAAATATTAAATATTTATTGTTCTTAATTTACCTGGGATGTTACATCCTTCCCCCCTTTTGGGAATTGAGTCCTCACAATTTTAAAATTGTGCTCAGGAACTTAATTGAAAGCCCCACATCGAAAAAAATGAGTCAATAAAACTATCACTTTAAAATAATGGAAGAGAAGTAAAAATGTTAACTGAGACAACATATACTCAGATTCAATGAAAACATGGATATGGAGGAGAAAAAAAACCATCATGTTCTGATGAATAGTGATAGAAAACATGTTTAGGAGAAAGTTACCCACCAGAAAATCACAAACTTGTGATGGGTTAAATAGTCTTTGATTCCCCTGTAGGAAAAGTTAAAAGAAAAGATTTTTTGTTTTAAGTTACTTTTAATTGAGAAATTTATTTATGAGCCAAACTAAAAACATACAGAAATATACTTACTTTTCTTGTAGACATTTATCTTTTACTATATTTCTAACACAAACTCATATTCTCTCCAAACGATGAGTATTCAGGATGCCACTTTTTTTTACATTAAGAGCACTATAATCAACATCGAGAGAATCACTTAATCCAAAAAAGATGAACTATGTATTTCTAATGTATTTATATATTAACTAAAACCGAAACGTTTAGTTAAGATTAGATAATCCCGAAAAAGGATAAACATTTTCATAAAGAGAAACTACTCTTCATCTCCAAAATTTGTCAAACAAAACTCAAATTTCAACAAAGACCATTCAATAAACAGTTATCCATAAAATTATTCAAATTAATCCAAACTAAGATTGAAACCCAAATCTCAAAAGGATCTAATCAGATAGTCTTCGTAGATAAATCTTGACATTTATCTCCAAATAACATCAGTTACTCTTAAAGTCTCATATAGAAAAGTAATTAACCTAATCACATAGTCTCCATAATAGGTTAATCATTTTCCTAAATAAATCATATCATCATGTGTACATAATAAAAACATATATTATTCCAAACTAAATTTTTAACCATTATTCCTCAATTGAAATACCATATTATTCTATCTTCCTTAGGCATATAGTGTTTCCTCAAAAGAGAGAATGTCTTCCACAACAAACTTTTACCATGTAATCACTAAATCATTTTTCAATACTAATTATATCCATTTGATAAAACATAAGTTCCAAAAATCAACTTATTATTTTCCTATACAAACATTTTACTAAAATAATAAGTCATACTAGCCAGGGACATCAAGTAGGCTAGTGGTAGGTGATGTGCCCTTGTCGCCCTTCGGTTTTGGGTTTGATTCCTGTAGCCTTGCCAGATGCGACTGGTTGTCACCCATCCTACGGGTTGTCCTTTTTATAAAACTCAAAAATAACCCTAACATTTTTTAACCTCAAAGGTTTCCTTATACATATAATTTTCATCCAAATTCATTATGATCTCAACATATTAATTCTTTGAGTCTTATTTCACAACCATATGATAAAATAAATCAGTCCCCAAAAAGAAGAACATCATACTTTGATCATGGTGTCTATTTGGTTTCATTTTCATCTTGTTCATGTAGGTAGAAGGTCCATGCATTGCAACAATGATTTATAGATCCTTCAAAATCATTTGCTTCCTCCATCCAAATACACCTTGTACAACATGGGCCATATGGGTGTTCACAGAAAAATAGTTTTTGAAAATATTCATGCATGACATATAATGTCAAAACATATGATAAAACATGATTTCTATAAAACAGTCTAACAAAATTTGAGTTGAAAATTTCAATTAACGATCCTTTTAAAATAACATAAGTATGTGCTGAGAGACTATATTTTAAAATCAAATATAAATAGGTTGAGCAAGGGTATCCATCTTCATCACGTTTTTAAAATCATAATATGTTTCAAAATCCTGTGATAAGGTAAAATATTTGAAAATTTATTGATAATATTTACCTTTCTTGAAAATATGAGTATATAGTGAAAATAGGATTTTTATAAATACAACCCATGATCCATGATGATAACGAAGTATAGTGGAGGTGTTTGATATCTCAAAAAACTACTTTCAAGTGATTTGTGTGCTATAAAAAGTTTCACAATCATCCGAACATCACTTTGCAATAATTAGTGCGAGCATGTCATCAGGAAGAGATATGAATGTCGTTTGAGATATTCCTCCTTCCATTAGTAACTGACTTTCCTTGATCTAAAAAAGTTATAAAATTAATATTTAAATGAAATAATTGTTAGGGACTAATCATATGTCTAACGAAAATTTCTAATCCCTAAAGTTGTCTAAACCGACCTCTGATACCAACTATAAAGACCCAACCTTAAACATTACATAATATTGAATTAAATGAATAATTAAAATTGAAGACCTTTTTTGGTCTATATTTTTAGATAATTAGGCCATAACTATTACCTTTCAACTCAAATATTACAAGTAGACACTACTACTGAGTATCCTTTTTTTCATAAAAGAAAAACTCTTAAAAACAAACAATTCAAGTTCCATATTTTAGATAGCATGACTTTTCCTTGATCCCATCCTTGACCCTATTCATCTTTATGTCCTGTGGAAAACATTTTAAAAACATGGTATGAGCATAAAAAGATTAGTAAGGGTTATAAAATAAGAAAGAAAAACATTATCCCATCAATAAATACAAATCAATGAAACCATACTTTTCAATCATAACATACATTACGGAATCATAAGATTTATGAATAACACACACAAATAATAAATAATAAAGGTTACTTATGGCATCTATATAAAACATAAATTGTAGCTATCACAAAAACATAGGAAGTTACACTTGGAATACCCATCATGGTATATTCCCTAAATCTCTTAGGAGAAACATCATGTTCACCTCCGTCACGTTACCCAAGGCATTGGATATCAATCTCGGGATCACCCACCCTAGGTTTATCATGGAACCACCCATATACGTAAAAAATTCCCAATAACCACAACATAATCATAACATATAAAACATTAATTAGAGAATGATAACATTTCCACATTGCAATATATCAAATCAATATATTCAAATATACAATGTTTTATCAAATCATTTTCAAAAACATTTAAAAAGATATTTTTGAATCAAAGTGTCTCATACCACTTTGAAGCATTTAAATTAATTATCATTTGAAAACATTAATGTCTATATAAATAAATCCTAAAACCCAATTTGAAAACATGGATATTAATGGGAAATATTTATAGGAATAAATCATTAAAACATTTAAAAAATATTTTAGTTAAAGAGTTTTGTAACAAAATGAGAGACACTTGAATTCAAATAATTGAGGAATAACATTTAATCATAACTTTATAATATCATGAGAATAAAGGGATTAATGATATAATATGTAAAATTATTGTATATACACCATATGATAGTGAATTGGTGCATAAAAACAATGAAGTCTCAATCGAAATGTAAATTGAGATGAAATACCTTATAAAGATGGTATCCTTAAATTAAGGATAAATAAATCACATAATTATGTATGAAAAATATAAATACACCCAATATAAGTGGATATTAAGTGTAAAACAATCAGAGGTCATTCACACATATTCATTGGATGACAAATTCAATGAGTACAAGTTGAACCCAAAGAATTGAAATTCTGTTAAGAAGTTACCTTGTAAAAATTTGAGAGCCTAATAGTGTCACATTAAAATTCAGAAAATGAGTTGATAATTTAAAAATGGTATCTCATAACTTGGACATAATTTTTATATCAATTGGTATATAAAATAAAATATCCCAACATAATAAGATGTAAATTAAAAGACATAATAAAAAAAAAGTCTTTTAAATAGAGGAGGGTGAAAGGTTCCCTTACCGATTCGGTAATGTACAAAACATACACCAAAAGAAGAAGGACCATACAATGAATATTTAAATACTCATAAATGAAATTATATTACACAAAGAGTACAACAATGGGCTGTATATACACCACACAAAAGGAAATAGTGGCAAATATAGCTTGAATCTCACGTGAATAAAAAGTGAGATGAAAAACTATTACTTCATTATAATGAAATCGAGTCGTATGACCAAGAATTAATGACCACAAAATGAATCAAATAATACCATGAATATATAGATAATCATCATAATATATATCAATGGAATTACGGATTACACCACATGCATTAAATAAGTGGCGAGCAATGGAAATCTCACAGAATTAAAAGTGAGATTAGAAAATAACTTACCTCAAGTCCGACTTGACTTGATAGTTCTTTAATATCATAAATAATAAACTAAAGTTAATTTATACTTTATTATGAACATTTTTCAAGTTTTTTATTCCTTTTATATCACTTATTACCATGTTATAAACATTATGTAATCATTTAATTTAATAACGTCTATTTTGTCGATATTTGGTACTTGAGTCTAAAATGGACTTCTTATAATCACATATTGTTCATGTGGTCAATGGTTCATTATATCCTGAAAGATATTCATGATTTGGATATCATATATATCAAATATGTCCAGTATATACATGTATTTATAATAGTATATAACATTTGGAGGTAAGAAATGAAATGCACCGTTCATGGAGACGGTAAGACGTACATACTCATGAACGCTACTTTCATTTCTATTTCTTATTTTAATGGAATTAAAACATAATTATACATAGTTATATTATAATTAAAGGGTAATATAATATATAATATCACTAACTCAATCCTTTATACATCCCACATAAGACATTAATGAGTCACATCACTTTGAGGGGGTGGTAGTCCGAACTTTCTCAAATGTGATTATCGTATTTACCAACTATGGAAACCAAAAGGTGTGCAATAAATGATAAGTACAGATGCATAAGTAAATAATAAACATAATATATATATATATCATATATAAATACAGTTCCATCATAATGGCCACCATGAGAGGTGGTAAGTGGTATTTGAACAATCAACGTCTTGTGAGGCGATAGTTTTCCATCCATAGAAACATTATGTTCTTCACCCATTAGATGGAGGTGTCTGTAAGTGTAGTTAGAATAATTCTCATAAAAATATCCTAGTATATTGAGGATACTGGTGTTGTTACAAAAGAAAATAATAAAAAGTGTTTAGGGGATGGAGAAGTAAAATAAAAGAAAACAATGTAAGAGAAACAGTTACCTTTAATTTGGGTAACTCCCTTTGATTTGAACCAAAGGACTTCTTGAAGGGCCTCCCGCCTAAGGTAAGGCTTATAGGAGGTGGATAGGAATTTAGGGACATTAATTAGGTGGAGTTTGGACAAACAAAATGAATTGATAGGTGTAAGTAATTGGATAGAAATGGTCTCCTTTTATAAGGGAGAGGGGGGCTCTTTAGGAATGTGTGAAAATATTATTTTATTATATAATGATATTTAGTTTCTAAAGGACCAAAAATCATTATAGTAGAAGATAAGTTGACACATATTCGAAATAAAATCATCCAATCAGAATTGGACATTTTTTGGATAATATTATAATCATTTTAATCTTATTTATTTAAATCATTTATTAATGTGGTAAATACTGCATCATTATTGTGTCATAAATTTTTTTATTTTATTTGATGTATAAAAAAATAGAAAAAATCGCATGGTTTAGGTATTTTTTTAGATTTTTAATCAATATTTATAGTCGAAAAGATAATTTATATAACCCATTCTAAAAATTAATTTTCTAAAAGATATTTTCTTTTTTTATTTTGCCTTTACATTAAGTTAATTAATCTAAATTGTCATTTTCACTCCCAAGTGGCTCAATGGGGTCCCAAAATCGACTCATAAGTGCCCATGGTCGTAAATGACTCAACCAATAAGGTTTTCACAAGTGTTAAGGTAATTTTGAAATATTATAATATTTTTTTAACCTTGATTTACACTATTTACCTTTAACCGCGGTAAATAAAAGTCAAAAGTTACTATTCACCAAAAATTATTTTCATCTTAATGAACCAAATTTTACTTCTTGATAACAACAATGTATGTAATATTTTTGAAATTAAATTCAAATAAGTGGTAAAAATTTATTTAAATGAAAAAGTCATTTTTTAACTACCACTACGTGGTTTCACTATTCATCAAAAATTGATGTTTTTCAGAAAAATACCAAAAATTTATCCTAAGATATATTTGATATCCTGAATTCAAAAATGATGCCTATTTTTTCAAATTCTAAAAATATATGTGGCATTAATTAATTTTACAATTAATTCCCGTTATCAAAAGAAATAGCGTGTTTTTAAGAAACAATAACTATCAAAAGATTGAAACTCGTTTATGTCCAATTTCAAAGTGAAATTAATTACAATGACCAAAATTGGATTAAATGGTAAAAACATATTTTAAAATTACTTTAAAACAAATTAAAATGATAATATAACCATATAAATAAATTTTATTAAAAGTCATTTTTGAATTAAAATACAATATTTTTCAGTATTCATTAAAAATGAACTTTATCGGAAAAATTCCAAAAATTTAAACAAAGTAAATTTTGATGTACCCATTCTAAAGAAGGATTTATTTTGGTCATATATAATGTATTAATGTTACCAAAACTAGATTTAAAAAGGGTTCTCCATTAAAAGGCGATAAATCGGCCTTTTAATATAAATTATGCTTAAATTTTGATTCATTCGAATTTTAAGCCACTAACTTTTTATTGGATAATGTAAATACATTTAACAATCATGTATAATCATATTTTAGATAGTTTTGTTCATTACATCCAATACAACGGCTAGAAGTTTACTACCATTTAAAATAATAATATTATATTATAAGTGTGCTACGTAAGATTTCAAAGAAACCCATTGTTGCGTATCAGGTACGCTATCGAACAAAGCAACCCTTTTGAAGTAAATTTAATATTTAATACATAAATATTAAATAATATGAAATATGTCTTATTGATCATTTACTTGGGATTTTACATAGCCAATCCCCTCTGGTTCAGTATACGAATATATAAAGACTCTCTGAGGAAGCTCACATGGTCAATTCCCCTTATAGTCTATGGTAATTCAAGGACTCTTTGAAGAAGCTCAAATGGTCAATTCCCCTTATATCTCCAAGGTCAAGGACTCTCTGAGGAAGCTCACTCGGTCCATTCCCCTTCTAGCCCCAACGTCAAGGACTCTCTAAGGAAGCTCACTCGATCAATTCCACTTATAGCCCTATGTGGTTCAAAGAATCTCTAAGGAAGTTCACTTGGTCAATTCCCCTTATAGTCTACTTCACCTGGTTCTCACAGCCCTGTGTATAGAAAATGAGCACAGAAAATTAATATGGCCAAAGTAAACCTACATAGCTACTGGGCTAATCAGTCTACATTATATTAAGCATGTCTAAATACAAACACTCCACCGTACAACAGTAGGCATGGAAAATAGGGAAGGTGGCCAAACATGCTATGTAGACGATTGGTCGTAAACTAAACATGAATGGGAACACATCCAAATCATATAATTCGACCGAATTCTATTCCAATTAGCCTCTACACAAGAATACAAGCATGAAAAGCAATCAAAAAGTATAGAACGATGTACACGCAAAACCCAATTCAAGGGTATTGGTCAAAATTGCACATATTACTAAAAGAAATTAAATATAAAGGCAAAAACCACCTACCTTGGTGTTGTAGGAATGACATAAGTGAACATAGAATCTTGAATCACCCTAAAACACCATATATCCTCAAAAACATCAAAAACATTCAACAGAAGATTACCTGAGAAAGAGGAGGAATCATGAAACAAGGCTCAAGTAGAAGAGAGATCTTACAGAGGTGATCCCAATGCAATAGACGGTGGTTAAATCGGAGATTGGATGGAGGCTCGGTGGCTCGGAAAAAGATCATGGCTGTACGGGAGCTCTCAACTGAATGAGACCAAGAAGGAGACGCTTATAGTGAGTAGACGTGACCCTGGTATGTTTAATGAAAAAAAAAGAAAATACACGATGTGTACTTTTGAAGTACACGATGTTTACTTTCTATTTCAATACTTCTCTTTAAGTGGCCTCCAGTTCACCCAACATGGCCGTGTGCATGGCCGCTACATAGCCAACACCCGGCTACATACGGAAACCGAGTACACAGCATGTACTCATAATGTACACGACGTGTAATTTGAAAATTTCTAGAATTTCCTATTTTTCTAAAAAAATTGATAGAAAAGTAAAAACATACCTTAAATAAAGGTTCAGGTTCTTACAATAAGGGGAGTGGACCAAAAATTTTCATACTATTGGGAAAGTATTTTGATATGATTTCTAGTAATAACTATGTATTTTAATAGGTATGGGAATTAATCCATATGTATTTCAATAATATAGTGTTATTTGAGATCATAACCAATAAGGGGGAACCCTATTGAGGGAAGGTTCATGACATTACATAGTTTCAATCCATGCGATGGGAACCTAAACCATAAGTTTGTGATATTTTTTCAAGGACATTGTACATTTATTTTTTCATCACATAGTGATGATGAAGTTATTTTTGTTTAACATCTCATCAGTTTGACCATGATGACATGTAGTTTAACATCACATGGATATGATGCTGTTTTTATATTTAATTATTGGTTACTAAGAATATGACATGTAGTTTTAATTAATATAAAAATGTTGAGGTGATAATTCATGAAAAGTACCATTTGAATAACCTGGCAATTATGGGAGGAGTGAAGAGATCCCCATCCATCACAATTAGTGAGTAAGACTATTAGAGTATACATTATGAATGTGATAAGTAACTTAAAATTTTGGTATTAACATCAGTGTCTTCTTTTAAATTATCCTCAACATCCTTAAGGAAAATACAAAATCAACCAATAATAAATAGTGGAGGAGAACATTCTAGTTGAAAACATGTTCTACCCATTTGTGATGCAATTCCATGTTTTGTAGTTCTCAAATAATTCTTTCTTCAAGGGCTTACAACATTGAAAGAAAAACATATGTTATCTTATACAATATATATAGATCATAAGAAGAAATATTATTTGATTTTAGATGAAACTATATTGCTAAAAAACCTCCATCCCATAAACATGGGAGTATTGAGTCAACCGAGTGGATTTTCGGGTCATTTTTGAATAGGTGTATAATCTATTGGAAATATTTTTATGCCAAATTTTTTTGACTTGAACCACCATTCATTTTTGGATGCTATAGATGGTTTTTTTTATTGACTAAATATTCCAATTATCCTACACCAGGTACTGACATATATGGATAGGCTGTGTTTCTTACCTGGTATGAAAGTTCGTCCGCTTAGTGGATTGAAAGATTGCTCGATTTTTCATGACAATAGGGTAAGGTATACGAAATCAATAAATGATATGTGACCATATAAACATAAAAACATTATACATCGTGAATTATTTGGTAAGGATGAAATCCAATCACCTTGATAATAATTCAGTGACAACCAGAATGGACCAACATAGTCAATATGTTTTTGATAGGTAGGGGCCCATGACATTGAGTTTCTACACAGTAAAGAGAAAAGAGTACATAATTTCTTGTAGAATATCTATTTATAGATACACAAATATGGGATATATCTGTAATATATGATAGCAAAAAATGAACTCAATAAAGTCATGAATAATGGTGGTCTAGAAGTACCCCAATATTTGGACTCATTGGGATATCTTCATTACAAATTGATTGGACCCTCATCTCAGAATATGGAACTCTGATAGGACACGTGGAACCCCATTCACAAGAATATAATAGTAATAGATTCAATCAAAATCATGCATGTATAGGGAATTTTCTATATTTGGGAAATCCTAGAGATTGTAAAACATTGCTTTCTAATAGATTTTTTTATATCCAACTCAGTTTAGTGAGAGGGTCCCATGATGGAGATACTCAATGAATGGAGCCATCAAATTGGGTGATTCCTCAACTATAGATGAATCATAAGGCCCTTAAATTGTTGTTTCTATGGGTATATTGTTCACCTATCAATATTCTTCAATCTATGGGATGGTGTAAATGATGATATGATATTCCATGAGAATGACCAAGATATCTTAGATGGGATCTTTTGGGGATGCATCCATGACATCCAATGTGTTGGCTTGATCATTCGTGGATTATGGGAAATGTACCACATTTAGATTGGAAGTGAACTGGGAAATAATTCAAGAGTTCATTCTAGAAAGGGTATGAGTTAAGGATTATTTATGACATATTCACCAAGGATCGTTTTAATGAGTATATCTTAGTATCCATTCACATCGAGTAAGGGAACATCAATTGTAGGTGCTAACCCAGGGATGGTGATGAGATATTGATATCTGGCCCCATTGTTTGTTCTATTCTTTGATAGGAGGAACATGTATGATAATGTGGACTCTATGGGTATGATGAATATAGTATCTAGGAAAATACTATTGTATTTAGAATTGTTGAGCCTTTTCCAAATCAAGATCTGAGAGGCACCGTATAAGTAAATATACCAGCATATTGTCACATGATCAATAGAGAGGGTGGTGTCATATAGGAAATTAATAGATAAGGTAAGTCCCTTAGGGGATGAATGTGGGGGAATGAAATCATCAAGTTAAGGGACCTTGAAATTTTTCTTGGTAAACCTTGATTTCAAAATTCAATAGAACTATATACCACCTTTCCAACTACACTATCAACATAGGGTGGTTGATAATATACTTTAGTGGGATAACATAGAATATTAACTATTTTTTGTACCAATTAATGGAATAATTTTAGAACCATAAAAAACAACGTGAGGCATCTATTCAAAATAATTGAATATCTAGAAACTATGTCGAGATGCATGAGGATATGTTACAATAAGATATTTTCATTTCTTTCACTGTTCTTCTATGTGGGGAGGGAATTGGGAGATCGTTCTAGGGATGTCACATAAAGGACCAAATAGTATCCTTGGATAGATGGAAACAAAAATAGAGGATTTAGATGGTACTTTTTGATGCACTCAAATTCAATCGACCACTATTCTTCCCATTGTTAAGTGCTTCATTTTATCATGATCTATGAAATTGTATTTAATTTATCATCTAGAATCTGATAAATCATCAGATATAGGTAAGGTGGGCCTTGAGTCCTTACAACTCTCTATGTTTATGTGAAGTGGGTAAATAAATATTGTACAGAATATTATTTGTTTCAATTTTAATACCTTTATAACTAGTGAATATGCTATGTAAAATTATAGAGATAACCCCAAAGGCACACTTCATGGGGTTAATCTATAGGTTATATGTGAAGTGGATGTCAATTAATATATCATGGTTTTTGATATGGTTCAAACACTAGATAGATCTAACAATCGGTTAATCTACATTATGCTCTACTAATGTCAAATAGAGAGGCTTGAAGATGTAATTCATGTAATACTACTTGGGATATCTAAAATTCTACCAGATGAATGGAATCACTCAGTAATGAATGGTTCCCATAGGTTCCATAATGGTGGTAGATTCATCATCTTCAAGGGATAACCAAGTCTAATAATAAAAGGAGTACCTATAAATGATGGAAAAATATTGGACACTAAACACTTCTTCAATCATCAACACTATAACTAATAAGGGATAATAATCCTTTCAGTAGTGGAAATTGGGGTCCTTGAAGTAAATGAAAACTCTAATATAACTATTCTACTTCCAAGATGTTGTAATTTTGGCTAAAAAACGTGGGATACTAAACTTACCTAAAAATTATCTTTGAACTATGGCCTCAACCACTGAATCATGAGAATTTTTCATCTTCCTTGGATTATTATTGAACCCATGATAGCCTACTGGGAGTTTGATGTGATTGATAGAAACCTGGGGGTTGAGAATTGTAGTTTTATTATGTCTGCATGAAAATAAGTTGTAGATTTACATTTGGAAAGTCACATATTTTTTATGCTTCTTTGAGGACATGATTTCATGAATTAGTGTAGGCCACATATCACCCTCATTTCTAAGATTTTTCTATGAAAGAAGAATTGATAGTGCTGGAGATAGGATCCTCAAATGCATAAGTGGAATCGTCAAAATATTCCTATGTATCTGAAATATTGGGACCAGAGGACTTGTATGAGTCCTTTAGAGGTGGAGCCTATGGAGTATTAATAAATTGATCTTTTTTGAGCACAAAATCCTTCATGGGGGATCCTTCTACGTGGATTCCATAAGAACTATATTTTAGGATCCAAATTTTTTATAATTTCAATGGCCATATCCATATTAAATATTAAAACTTCGATGATGGGTCAACCCTCATTAAGTCGACCCTAATTTTTGAAACATTCTTTTTTTCCTTGGGTAGTGTTCAAAGAGTAGAATACTATATATAAAATAAGGGTAGTTTTTTTGGCACCAACATTTCTTTATTCCCAGGGACTATGAAATGATTCATGAGATCCTGGGTCATTGTTTAAAACTATTGGGACCGGAGGATGAAGATCTCTTCCGAACCTTACAATGGATACACTATATTGTATGTAAAATCATTGTTAGATTGATGTGATAAACCTCGTTCGGATAAATCTACTTTCACTCCCACTTTTAGTACTCAACATCCATGTTTCAGTCTTCATAAGAGTTAACAAGAGCGACATTACTTGGGAGTACCCCTACAAAACCATTAAGAGAGTATTGGAGGCACTACTGATACAAAAAGGGGACTGTTACATACTGATGACACAATGGACTTCATACCATGGAATTTTATATAGTATCCTACAAGAAAACCATATATTCAGTGTTTTCCATCAAAAAACTAAATTTTGTATCCAATTAAATCCTACAGTATGATTATTGTCGATTTTTCCATATCGTTGAATCATCATATTGGATGATGTCAGATCATATTCTATGAACCTGGGCCTTTGAACCATTTTTTTGAAAATAATTGATCATAGAGTGAGTATCCACTAGGAAACAATGAATTTACACATCATCGGAGTGTCCTATAACATACAGTGGGAATATATTCCCCTAAATATTATAACCCTTTTCTTTCTCAAGTGTTGAGATGATAGTTTGAAACTATTCATATCCTGAATAATTTTTATTATATACCATAGTTGAAGCTACCTCTATCTAGGAATATAGAGGAATATTCAAGGCATTGATAAGGGCTTCATACAAGTCTATCCATAGTAAAGCACATCAAGGATATAGAGTTATACTTGTATACTAAAGTTGTGACTAAAGGAATTATACTTACAATCTAGGTGTATATTTTTTTATAATAGGGTTGATCATTATAAATGAGCATATATTTCACCCTTGTTTGATATGAGTGTCTGGTGGGGTCCCCCCCTGCTATTTACTGTGGTGAGAACATGATGGATTAGAATAGATCTTATACGATTGCAAATATGTTCTAGGATAATGTATCTAATCATCATGATCAACCAATATGGATAGTATTGGAGGGTTAATTGGTGATATAAACTATGAGTACTACCCCTATTGACCCATGAGAGAGGCTTGTGGGATAGTTTTAACAAAATGAAAAAACTTTTTGGATGTATTGTATTTCTGATTTTTCTTATTCGAAAGATTACTTTCCCTACCACAATGATATAAGGCAAAGGTTTCTAAATGGGCTACGAGGTGTACCTCATCACTTGGTACCATGGAATGATATATTTGAAAAAGTATAATTATATAAGCATAATCCTATTATTCACTAGTTGTGTATTGTTGGACATTGCAGATTCCCAATGTGTCGATGGATTATGGGAGAATGATGCCCCAAGAGTGATAATTGGAATTTTACTATTGGGGTATAATGAATTACCTTGAATTACTAGTTCATATATTTCAATTACAAGGAAATATATATTGATGATAAGGTTATTAGACAATTTGGGGGGAGTTCCCTGGTTTCTAGAATTCTCAAGTGGGTATGCATAATTTCATTTGAGTGAGAGACCATTATATAGGCCATCCAATTACAATACTTCATCATACATAGCCTAGGGTCCTTATAACATTCACTCGAGTCCTCATCTCCACTATCAGGTTTACCAGGGTCATTTTTTTCCTGTAATAAAACATCACCCAAATAAACTAGGTCACAATCTACTTGGACATGGATCTAGTCATTAAATAAATCAAAAACCTTGATATTGTGCTGAAAGTCCATGTAGTATGGGCACTAGTTAAAATTATTTTTAATATAATCTTATTGAGGCCTCCAATATTCAAGAAACATTAGGATTTATTTCACCATAGAATAGATGACGTATCCTGGGATATCCAAATCCTTGAAGTAGTAATCCTTGTTAATATATTACATACTGGGAACTCTTGGTTCTTGGTCATTGTAGGGAGCATAGGAAAAATTCTCAATATAGGGCTGAACTTTGTGAGGCTGATCCTATAGAGGTTTCTGGAGCTGGATTAGTTGTGTTTGTTTCAACATTTATAGGTTTTAGCATGGCAGCGAGATGAGGTAACGAGAATAACCAATTCTTGTTACACTATAACGATTTTTATATTCAATTGAGATATTTTATCGAATTAATTAAATACACCCAAAATATTTCATAGGGGTGAGGGTCAGGACTAGATCATCATGAAAATTCTCTACGCACAAGTAAAATAGATATTCCGGAAGAAATATTATATGTTGGGTTTACTTAAGATCCTTCCACCCGCCAATGAAACTTGTGAATCACTCATCGAAACCTTTTGCACTTGTAGAGGTTAGCAATAATGTTTATGCACATGGTGGAGTAGACGTGGTACATGGCCTCTCTATAGAGATATTCCAAGGAATAAAATGTCTCAGGGCCAGTTGCATATAAAAAATTGAATAATTTATTCCGTGTTTTGTATGAATACTTTATATTTTTAACCTCCTACTTCTCCACAGTTCCTAGAGTTAGGCGAAAAACTGAGGATTAGTGGGAAAAATGATTTAGAATATCACCGATCTTATTAAAAAAAGAAAAAATTGGACTAAAAACATTGAAGGTGGGTGAAAATGATCTACAAAAATGATATATGCATTTTCCGCTAACATGAATTTTTCTTTTTGAGTGTCAAGTGCCTCGAGATAATCAATGATAATAGATATCAAATTATCATAGTGAGAGTTGGTTCTCACTAATGCATTGACCAGATTGCTAGATCATGGCGTAATTCAATCATTGTTCAGTGGTGGATATTTGGGCTACATAAGTTGGGTAAGATCGTGATTAGTTTTTCTTTTCCTAGAAAATCCATCATCTACATTAACTTGATGTAGGGGACTTGCTACCTTAATATTGGGAACCTATATACGAACTCATTCATCGAATGTAGGAGGTATGAGATCAGTGATGTCCACTACATTTCTCTGGGCATTTTTGGGTGACAATATCAATGGTCAATGTGTTGTAGTCTTCATATTTAAATGCAAAAAATATATAGCCTAACATTTATCCATTAGGTATAAATAGAATAAAATAATTTGTTTCAATCATCCATCTCCATATCATGTGAAAAATATTCAAATCTATTAAAACACCACATAATGTATCAATACTTCACCCCAGTGACAAAAAATCAAGTGTGATTAGAAAATAGACAAATGGGACCACTACCCCTCATAAGTTACACCAAATGTCTCAGAAACTCGTTACCATATAAATTATTTAAACGAATTGTCCATGGTATCATGGCCACCTCACATAGTGATATCCAACTTATCTAGGATCACTTATATCTAGTTTCCCTAAACACCATGTTATTTCCAATTTGATGGTATAGTTTCATTCTATTTAGGAACAAAGTCCACATTTGATTATTTTATAAGAACATCCATTTAATTTAAATTAAAAACTTTTATAAAACACTTACCATTGTGATACCATTATGCTTCCATGATTTAAAAACAATTTAATTTTTAAAATATTATTTAGATAAATTTATCAAAAACATTTATAGATTAAAAAATTCCATAAATCCACCTAAAAATTAATTCCATAGCCATAAAAGATCATATTAACCTTTTATGGAATTAAAATAAAAAAAATCAGAATTGAAAATCCAATGGAGTTTAAAAAATTCATTCATTCTAACAAATAGACTGTATGATAGTCACCTACCACAATAAATGATGAAAACAACATTTCATTCATGAGTGGTAAATGAAGATAAATAGAGAAGGCTGAAAAGAACTAATATCTAATCAAATCAAAATCTATTATATTTATACATGATATAACAGTTGAATTAGTATCATAAGGCCCCGACAATGACCTAAACACATAAATTTCTTCCATTAAGAGGAGGAGGAAGCCAACAACATCAACAAGGATCCAATAAACCATGAAAATTAATATTAGGCTCGATTAAGTAAATTTGAAGATAATAAAAACTAATTTAAGCCTAAAATTATATGTTATCTGTTACCATACTACACACCCAGGGATGTCATCGGTGAGATGATAGGCTTCACCAGTGATCTATATGTCCACCAGTCACCAGGAGGGTGCAAGAAGAAATCCATTACCTATATAAAATAAATGGTATAATAGGTGGAATTAAACTAACCAAATGGGTATAGAAATATATAATATACCTAGAATACCTCCACCATCATAACAGTAGAACCTACAAACATCCAGTTGTTCTTCCATCACACATCAACTAGATAGTACCCTCCACTAGATAACCTATGGCTTCCTCCAACCCCAAACAAGCTGAAAACCACTATTTAAAAGATGGAGACTATAAGAAATAAAAATAAAAGAACATTTTGGATTCATATAGAGATAAAAATACATGGTGTAATATATTAGATCAAATTTATGATTTACTGGAATTCTTATTCCCATACTAATCACTCTTGCTCTCCTTTTTCGTATTGTATATTACCAAGTGTATTCTAAAGAGTTTTAGAATATCTATTTTAGTATGTATCACTAAAATTGGTTTTAAATAAGTTGATGGTTTCATATTAATGTTGATATATTTATATGTATAATCTTATAAGGTCCCAATCCCACTATATTCCTTATAATTTATGCAATAAGGAGTTCATGAGGCTTAGGTCACTATTATTGTATTAGAGAATGATCTAGTTATTTTTACTGATTAATATGAGAATAAATTTTTTAAAATGCATGGTATAATTATAATTTTCATTAAATAACAATATATTTTGGTATGTTTTGATTATGTGGTTTTCCTTGTAATTACATTGATATTTGGATATTATAGTTGGATGCATGGTCTGGAAGAAATTTATGTAGGGGTAACAACCCCGAATATGTTATTTTTTATCGATCATCACATAGTGCATGATAATGTATCCTAATTTCACACCATGATCGACACGGCCAAAGGACATGTTTTGGTAAATTTATAAGCTCATTATGAACCATTATGAATAAATAAATAGATTTTTAATTTTGAAAACATATTATGATAATAACTATAAAAACATATTTTTAAACCTATAGTCTCATAATATAAGATATATATTATATTTATGAGATATTGAATCTATGTTCACAAATTATATTTTATATGTTTATATTACTGAGAACTCCCTCTTTATGATAACTTTTGATGTAAAAAATAACAAGCACTAGAATCAAATAGATATTGGTGAACTCAATAACCATTTATAAATATAATATTTCTTACATGGTTGTAGTTATACAGATTCATTTATAATCCATAACATTTTTATAACTATTATGCATGATTAATTTTATGTAATTTTGAAAATAGGTGGAATAATTTAATTTGTTGTATATAAATCATTTATAGAAAATCATAATGGTATGAATTTTACAAAAATCCTTGTCATACCCCCTATAGTATATTTCAATTATATACTACTAATTTAATAGATGTATTGATATAATCCAAATATAAACTATTGGGATATTGAAATTATAATCCATATCTCGAATAATTAACTGATTTTATATAACTATTTTAAGGAGGATGCAGATCCCTGGTTATATTAATTTCAAACATGGATCATATTTACTAGTTATCAATATTATCTACCTCAAATAATCGAAGGAAATTAGAGGACCATTCTTGATGGAATTTACATTTTATGGGAAGATGTGAATGTATTCCCAGAATAGTTTCTTGGTATTCCCAATAATTTATAGGTTCCATTACTGATTGAGCTTTACCTGGATCTCTACCGATATCCCTGACTCCATATGGAATGGCAACCATTATAATACAATAATTGAATAAGAAAAAAAAGTGAATCTTGAAAATTGTTTTAATAACCCTAGTACGTCAATATAGTGCAGTTTTATTCTCTCGATAAATAAAAAGGATATATTGATGCATCAATGTATTGATTATCATGGACTCAACAAGATCAAAAATAATAATAATTATCCATTTCCAAAAATTTATGAGTTTCATTAGTTATGTGGAAATAAATAATTCTATAAAATTAACCATTAATGGGGATATCCTAAATTAATGGTACATAATGGAATATCCGTAGGACCACCTCTAATATGAGGTATAAAATCTACGATTTCATAGTAATACCATGTGGACTCAGGAATCGACCCATGATATTCAATAACATAGTTAACAGGGTCCTTAGAGATTATGTCAACAAATTTTCTAGTTTTTTTGTGGAATATATTCTTATATACAAAACAATATAATAGGAAAACAAAATGAATTTTAATATTAGGCCAAATAAATTTAGGAAGGAGAAGTTATATGAAAAATAAACTAAATATGTGTTTGAGATGGAAGAAGTATCATTCATGGGGTATATTATCTCAATTATTATGATATTTATAGACCCTTATATGGAACAAATTAATGAGAAATGACCATGACTGATATATGTTAAATAAATCAATATATTCTATTGAGTAGATAGGTATTATGTGATATTTGTTTTAGACTATTGTAAATTTTCAAACCCACTAACGAAAGCGATTCTGATGGGAGGAATGTAGGTCTTGAATTATGAATACAAGGAGTGATTTCCTATATTGGAGAAGAGAATCACTACTTCAATTTTACTCACACCACCTATAAGTGGGGAATTTTTATTAGTGATGCATAAAAAATGATTTAGTATATGTACTCTTGAAGAATTATATTCTTGTAGACTATGACTCGTGAAATTTTAAGAATAATGAGAAATACTATATAACATAAAATCTTGTGTTCTTGTTGGTAATATTAATGTTGAATATATAAAGTAATTATCTCTATAGATATATTTATATTGTGATATCATATGTATTAAAAAACATTAGGTACCTGAGAAAATCTATTTAATATATTATCTACAATTGTTTGCGGTAATTGAGGTGTTAAATATATAATATAACTATCTCTATATAGATATGTGTAACATATTTATGGAATATAAGAGCATAAAACATATATTTATGAATATGGAGATCAATATGCACCAATGAATATGTTGGAGCTAATAATTGAGTAGAAATTTCATTCCACTGTCATTTTGGGAAGGATAATATCAAGAAATATTCACAAAGTTGCTTTAATCATGTAAATATATTCATGATTAGGTTTGAGAAGGATAAAATCTTCATAAACATGAAAATAGTGGACATGAAATTTGAAAAAAGTAAAACCATATTAAATTTCATATTTTATAGCTCAATCATACCTTAAAGAGAAAATTATGGAGGCGTTAATGAGTTATGTGGAGATATAAAATAAGCGGATGCTATAATATAATGATAATAATCATAGTTCAACATTAATGATTCCTTAGTTATGAGATTTGTTAAATCAATTTTTATTCCATAATATCTAGGGGTAAATGAGTATCTATTGAGTGATTCTCATTAATATGAATTGTTCATCCACCTTTGAAACATTATGATGTTTTTAGATATCTAATAAAACTGTTTTTGAGAAAATATAAATATGAAGTTTAAAAAATATGCATCAAATTTCTTACTGTGTTGGTAGATGAAGGATGAGTAAAAGAACCAAATGGATAAGGAAAAAATTTCCCATAAATAAATGGAATCATCAATATATCAATTTTTTTTCATAAGTATTCAAAAGAAAAAGGCATAAATGTCAAATGGGTTATGATGGACCATTATATAAATACATCTTACACCATTTCCATTCCTAGGGAAATATTACTTTGTAACCTTACTTTAAAATAATCATTATAATGGGAATGGTTTGATTGAACCCTGCTATCAATTTTATCTAATCATGATCCAAGTATCGTCTCAATGATTTATAATATCTTTCAATATAATATTATTAGAAAATTGTTCTTTAGTAATAACTATAACCCCCAAACTGATGTATAATATTATGTAACTATTTATGGACATGAGTCTATTTTTTATAATTCTAAATATACATTGAATAAGGTTTGTACAAATAGAATATATTGTTTATGTTCTCATATAAATGTTTTTTCACTCAAATATTCAAATCACACCATCTGAATCCCTCAATATGTAGAGATGAAAAATACATGTGTGTTGGGTTGATGTTGGTTATTGAATGTTTCTTTATCTAAGAAATATTAAAAAATTTAGTGAATATTTATAAACACCTAATAATAGAACAAAGTTGATTAAAGAGTTACACAAAAAATCATAGATGAAATTTGGTGATTATTGTTAGTGAAACAGTGTTCCTCCGCATATCACTGTGATTGAGATTCATGGGGTTTTGGAAGAAGGGGAATCTAAGTCCAAAACACATTGGCCCATTTTATATATTTGATCACATTATAGTTGTGTAATATCCGATAATAATTCCACAAAAACTATTTAAAGTACATAATGTTTCTGAAATATCCCACTTGTGATTACATACAAGATCCGAGATATTTATAATAAAGACTTGTGATTTTGGATCCCTTAAAAATATATATTATTTTATAGATTTTGTTATACACAACACCAATCTAACTCAACAACCAACTAAAAAGAACCATGTCATATTTAAAATAAATAAATAATTTTACAATGTTTAGTGAAAAGTACAATAAAAAATTAAAGAATAATATATTATTATTCTTTTTGATTAATATCACTAAAATAGTTTTTTCAAAGAACCTTTCAAAAAATGGTTTTGTATTGTACATTTATAAATTAAACTGATCTCAGTTAAAATATTGTAACAATATATAGTATGTGAAATTAAAAAATAATATATCTATAATCCATTATATATATATATATATTCATTATTATTAAGAGTACTCAAAGTGTAAAAAATATTATTTTTATATAAAAGTTGTTTTCCTTAATAAATTTTATTTTTATTTAATGAAAAATTATAAATATAAATATTTATATTTGAATCAAATTACTTCGTTTTTTGGTTTAAAAATTTCAATATTATTTGATTTTTTAGTTATTTTTTTGTAATAATTTATATTTATGTCAATAATAAAAATACTGATTTAAAAAGTACGTTAATTTTTTTGAAGTTATTTCGTGAATGTTTTTTATACACTTTTTTACTATTAAAATTATATTTTATACATTTAGAGTAATTATTTCAAAATAATACGTTGAAATATAAAGCCCAAGTTTAACATTTTAGGAAATTTTATAATGTGTTACTGGTAAATATTTATCATTTATTACTTCTACTAATATTTTCACCTTGTGGAATTAGGTGTTCAAAGAAATTTCGAATTGAAATAATTTATTTTAATTATAATGAAATTTTAAAATTTATTACAATCAATAAAATTTATAAAATTTTTCTAAACAAAATTCTTCTGTTCAATGTACACATTTGATCAAAATAGGGTTTCACATATTATAAACAATATTAATAAAATTAATTTATATCATCCATTGAAATTTAATTTCCTAAAATTATTTACATATTGAAAATCCTAATTTCCACATTTTTAAATAATTTATTTTTAAAAATTTTCCATTATTATTATTTTCCAAGGGTGAAGGGGGAGTGATAACAATAAGGATAAATTAGGATAAAAGTGTTTTTAAACCTTGTATAAGTGGATAGAAAAGTAAAAAATCAAATATAATATTGAATTATTTAGTGATTATCAGCCTTATCAATATCCCAAAAAATTTCTTTTACTTTTTTCAGCCATTGATGTTTATTAATGGATTCATAATATTAATAAATAGTGATATTTTTACAAAAGAGTCATTTTCTGCACTTATAAAATGACACCATATCCTCCCCATTACATCACCAATTAAAAATACATATACCACCCAATACTTAATCTTTTTGTCTCATAAACACCCTCACCATGCCTATAACTCATTGGTCTCACCAAAAAACAAATCTATGGATTCTAAATGTGTTAGAATATGGATAATATCCATGGGAAAGGTAATACCCTCAACCCCACATTCCTAAGTTCTTTTCCTCTTATACACCCCATAAAGTCACATATATAAATAAATTTATTATAAAAATCCTTATTATTATTCCAAAATGTTATTATACAAATAGAATATCCAATTTATATTTTCCTCCAATATCATTGAGAAAAAAAAGAAATGTCATCATCTGTTTGTGAGGACAACAACCTCTTTAAACAAAATGTTTTGTTTTCAGTGGCCACAAACCATTATTTAAATTTAAAATGTATTTAGTAATTATTATTTTTAAAACTATTAATAAATATATTTATATAATTTATATATATCTATGCATTTATAATTAGAAAAGGGTATAGTAACTTCAACCACTATAAATGTGAATATCAAATAATATCTCTTAATTTAGATCATTTGGGATATCCTTTTAAAGAAAATAAGTATAATAATAATGTAATAATAATGGAAATATAACTTCAAATTCTAGATATATTTATGTTATTTTACAATCTCATTGTCCTTGGTCAACAAATTTAATACGTAGTAAATAAATTAAAATAACAACTCTAAATAACCAATGTAAGAAAAATATAATTTAAAAATAAGTAAAAAATATATAAGTGGACACTATAAAATAAAATTTATATTAATATCATTCATATATATATATATATATTAAAATTACTTTAATTATGCCATAATTTTGTTTCAAGTGCATAACACATGGATACATGGGTAAGGGTTTTTTTGACTCATGTTCTCTTCATTTTGTCTTGTTCTATGTTATACACCATTTTAATATATCTAGAGTGTATATACATAATAACAAAATATTTTTGCATAATAAATGATATAATTAATTTGATTTATATTAATAAATTATTTTTATCCTTATAATGAAATATGATTCTAAAATAACAAATGTTGTAAGGGTTTAATCTCAAAATCTCGTTCTTTAATTAATCTTTTTTTTGAAACAAATTTCTCTGAAGTGTTGTGTATATATTAAACATGAAATTGAATAAAATTTATTTTTTTTGTAATTTTTTTTAATATTAACATGAATATATATAAATATATATCATTCATTTTATTTTTATTATAATTTTTCTTAATATGTAAGGAATCTAATGAACCGCTCCAATAACCTTTTGGTAATATGTACATGTTCTTTGTATCCATTTTACATTATTTTTTTTAAATTTATATCATTTATATTCTATATATATGTCATATATAAAAATATGACAACATTAATTTAGCTTTATTATTTGGGTAATGTGCATTTTTAAGTTCTCTGCAAAGTTTTCTCATTAAACTGAACATGATTTTTAACTGAACGTCCTTTTGTCTATAATGATTTATAGTATTACCCTATAAAATATTATAAACACAAATATTTGTTCTAAATATATATTTAAATAACTAAAACTATTATTAGATCAATTTAGTATTTGAAATAAAATATTATCTCTCTTTATTCATTAAATGTTCCTCTACCCATAACCAAAATAATAACTAGTGATGTTCTTTTTGTTTCAACGTATTTGAATTACATTCATTTTTTTTATAAAATTATAATCTATGATAAATACATATTTTTATATATTAAAAAAATATTAATATCCAAACAAATTTTATTACCTAATCTTCTTGGAATCTATATGATATACGATTTAGTTTTTTCTTAAGTAAATGATGTGAATATCAAACTATTCAGATAAGATATATCATGGTTAGGATTTTAGTTTGTTTTTTTTTTATTTGTGGAACATATTCACTTGAAAATATTATAAGGGTATTTATCCTTTGTTTTTACGGTTAGGTCTGTTATATACGTCTAATGCATTTGGTAATGGTAATGTCTGAAAAGATTCCATGTATGGTGCATAAGTGGTGAGACGATAAAAACTTTTTATGGTGCATGGATAACTCTTCAGAACACACTATTTTATAATGGTTGTTATCCATATATGACCATGATTATGATTTTGTCTATAAAATATTTACTTTTATTAGCTGTTAGCATTGTTCAATGCTTATTATTACATTCTTTTGGATATTTCCACATGTTTACGATTCCATGATCTTGTACAGTCATTTCTATGTGCCATGGTTTCATTCTTATGAACAAACCCTTTATGGAACCATTTCATGAAACTTGAATATAATTCTATGATTTATTTACACTTTTGTTCCAATACTGGGATTTCTAGGTCATCCATTTTGTGATTAATTTTCCATAGTGTATCTTGTATAGTTTTAGAGGATCTATGGGATTTTGTAGCACAATGTGGAGTTTTAAATAAATATGTTGTTTTATAGATTAAGTATTTTTATATATATAATCATCAGAATAAAATATATGTATAAATATATACCATATATTATCGGTAAATAATGTTATAATCTAGGAATATAATATTATGTATGGATTAGATTACTATTTTTCTTAATGCAAAGGTGCTACCGTAGAAGGACAATCACTATTATGAAGAGAAAACAATGATGATACTCGAAGAAAATAAAAAATAATTATAAAAAGACCAACGAAATAGTTATTGAACATCAACTAAATAATATGTTTGAAGAGGAGACATGGGAACTTGATGAGAAAATGAAACATAAGAACCCACATTTTTTCATTTTAATGTTTGTAACAAAATTTTGGTTGTGAATATTATAATTTGAGGAAGAATGAAACATCCCTAAAATCTTAAATAGATATTTAACATAGGAATATATGTGTTACCTATAAGGTAATATATTTATAAGAATTAATATCAAATTTTAATTAATTTGGTACATAATATGTTTATATATAGATTCCATGATTTAAAAAGTATTTTAAAAAATATTTTTATTTTGTGTTTAAGATATTCATCTAAAAATAATCTTTATCAATAATAAAATATTAATGTAATAAAATTAATTACCTATTTAAGTTAATAATTTTAAAATATTTGTAGGATTAAATTTTTAGATTTTTCTAAAATAGTTTATTTTTTGGGCGACAATTGTAAAAACACTTTTTAACATAATTTTAAATTTTAAGATATTTATGTATGATAAAAGATACATAAAAATTTATAAAAATAAAATATATTTTCAAATAAAAAAGTTTATAAAATATATTACATTGGTATGAAATTATAAATAATATTATGGTAATTTTTCAGTCAAGTAATATTATATTATTTTGTTTATTATTATTTATATTAAATAAAATACTATTATTTTAAAATTAATTTTGGGTTTTTTTCTAGAAATTACTACAGAATATTATCTAAGAGTATTACATCCTCATGGAATTATGATTCATTGCCTTATTTCACTTCTGAATATTACAATTTATTTAGATCTTATGATTTAATTTCCTAATTCAGTGTTTCAATTCTTATTATCATTATATTTACAATAACGTGTTATTCCTCTTAACTCTCATGTTATTCATTATTTTTGTGATTACTTTCATGAACCCCTCAACAAAATGTTAAACCTCTTAGGATAACAATGATGTATGTGAGATAATTATTCTTAAATCCTACTTCAAATACGCCATAGGAATGAGAATAACACTGAGGGTATATCATACACTTATATAGAAGGACATACCATCTAACTATAATGATGAAAGATAGATAAAAAATATCACAAAAAACTCTTTCACCTAAATAAAATATCACAATACATGATTGTAATGAAATAATACTAACAAAATATGTTATGTGTAACAAATTAAAATCCTTCGTTGTGACCTTAATGACTAAAACTCTCATCAAAAACACCAAGAGTTATTAATGTTCAGCCTAATTGTCAATCAGCTACTATAGAACTATAAACAATTATATGGATATAGTGTGAGAATAATAGGTATATTGGTATAATCATCACCAATCCCTCTCCTTAAAACGTAATGAAATGATACTAATGATTAGTAAAAAATACATGAAACATACTCATCACCAAATCATGTATCCTAAGAACGCAATTACACCCTGTCTCTTTAAGAAATAAATAAGTATATGTAATAAGATAATATCAAAATTAATATAAAAATAAATTTTACCTAATACGACATCCATAAATATTTTCCCCTTTAACCCCAATGTCACATGTCCTAATACATCCCTCAAAAAATAAGACACATGTGTTAAAAAGAACTATGTAATGAATCACACCTCGTGTGCTACAAAATTCCATTATCAAAATATCTATCTTGAGATAATAACCAAGATGTTTTTGGGATATTCCAAATTCTATACAATGTGTAATATTCTTAAAACCATAATAGACCATATAAATAATAATAATAATAATAATATAGATATTATATCTAGAGATACATACATATAAAATAACCACAATCCATTATAATCAACTACAAAAATATATTGGGAGGTAACCTTTATGCATAAAACCATGTAATAATAATGCCAGTGAGGATTGGGGAAAAGGGGATAGTCAACCACATGTCTTAGAGATCCTTAATATTAGGGTAGACACAACCTAGTTTTCATTGTGTCTTGGTATCATTACAAATATGGGTAGGGTATCATGTGAAATCACATAACATAAATGGTAAATATAGCTCACATAACAAAATTTGGGAAATTACATAGACATACCCTCAACTGTTTCTATCATTTCTAGGAATCCCATTTTCCACCATTAAAATTTTTCATACATATAAGAACATAGATGTTTGAAAGTGTATTTCAATGAATTTTTTTTGTTAAAAAATTAGTATTTATATAATTAAAAACCATTAATTACAAGATTACCATAATACTCCCAACCCCATGGATAAAATCAATTGTCTTTAATTACCCTTCGATAAATCTATGAACCTTATGACCCATCCTATGTTACTGTCAAATATTCATATAAGATGAATGATCAGAAGTGTTAAGAATTTTATAAAGGAAATATGGAAACAATAAATAGTATAGCCTTCCTCCATTGTGAAATTCATTAATAGGTAAGAAACATATCTTTCAATTCAAAAAACATCGTGTATTCCCAGATGTAATTCGCTCCCTCAATCATGATACTATCCCTAACACCGGAAATCATATCACCATTCTTCCCACCATATTAAGTATAAAATTCTTCCACAAAAATGTGAATTTTCTCCCATTACTCATACAACCATTATTTATCCCAAGATAACATCATGTTAGTTAGTAAGGCTCAGATCTAGAGAAAACACACAAAGAATTATAAATACACATTCAATTGTGAAACTGGGCCCTATAATCAAGGAATCCGTCCTTCATATGATAATGAGATCTCACAACCCTAAAAAATTATATAGGTCAAACAATTGTTTTATCATATCATATTAAATGATTTTTTAAAACTATTTATAACCATAGTAAATATTACAAATCATCAATCGACAAGTATATGTAATTTTATAGTTCTTCATCTATCACTTAATCACCTTTAAATATAATGAAGAATTATATTGATTAAAAATGCCTTTTTATCATTTATTCTTCATGAAATAACATATTTACGTTTGGAAGAAAATTTCCATGAACAACATACATGTTAAATAGTAGTATAACAAAAGATAACACACAATCGTGGAAAATATATTGGAAGCATTAAATATTATAAACACATGCGATCACTACAACCCAAAACTAATTATTTCATTAAATATAGTATATAGTTAATAAATTTTAATTACACCATTACATAAATATCATATGCAAGGTAACATTAAAATTTCACTTGAACATGGAGATGCAAGACACCCCATATTTCAAGGATATCAATCCTCTTTGGAAGATAACATAACAATAAAAAAAAATATCCATCCACCTCTCCCATATGGAATCAATAGTTTTAATGGATACTACACCACCATCACACCACAAAACATCATATTAACATTGTGATAATTAAACTATTGGAAATGTCGTAGAATTTAATGATAGAAAGAGGGAATGAAAACTAATTGGATAAGAACCCATAAGAGGAATATGGAAAACTCAACTTAGATCACCACTTTTTAATCTATATAAGTTAGTAGATGAATCTAATCTTAGTGGATTTAAATTCCATCATAAAGATTTCATGGGGTTCTAAGGGTTGACCGAAAGAGTTGGGATAAAGACTAGATAAAAAAGGATTTGGAAATTTATAGGGAATAGGAAAATTATAAGACCTTGGTGCCTCACCCTACACCATGAGGAAACAATGTTGACATAAGGAAAAAATATTATGTAATAGGGGATAACCAGACACAACATTCGAGGACAAACTCATATCAGAAAATCATGTTGTGGTCCATACCACAAATCCAATAATTATGGTAATGGAAAATTTTGTAATGGGACTACTAAAAATGGTTTTACAATCACTAAAGAATAATGTTACACTATAACTTAAATCTATTGCATGTTGACCATGAAAGTGATAGATCCAAAAAAACATATCTATATCAAACCTTTATTCCCATTTTTTAACTAATTTCATAACCTTCTATTCTAACAATACTATATAGAATAGTGGATTCCACCCCAAATTTGTGATCCTATACAACAAAAACATTATCTCAAATCCCCTACTAATTCCACTAATCATCCTCCCAACAACTCCAACACCTATAGCACATAAGGGAATGAAATAAAAGCTTATGAAAATGTAAATAATGCATCTATAATATGAATATCAAAATCAAGAATCAAAACAAAACTATAATATATAGGAAGGAAAAGGGGTTTTCTAATCAACCACCATGTGAGATATCTCTCCAGAACCTCTGCAACATGGGGTAACAACAACCTTTTTAGATGAATAAGACCCTATACTAGAAAATACAACTAAATATCACTCAAAAAATCTATGAAGTGAGATACCCTTAAAATGTAGGATTACCTTAAAAAAGATATCAAGTAATAGATAACAATCTCCTAGTATTGATAAGGGTGAACATCAAAACATCAATATAAAAGAATAACTAATAATCAAATAAATCATGTTACTAAGTGTGTATCTATGGATCATGTTCAAAGCTAATCTCCTTTGCTACACAATCCCACTAGATGGCTTGAACTAGGAGGAATTTATCAAATAGATCAAGTTATATTGGGGGTCTTGGATATCCTTGGTACTATCATCGAAGGTTGTATCATAATCAATGTCAGTATTTACCTAATGGATGATGTGATAATCATTATGGGGATAATTGATAAAATAATACACGTGAAATAAATTATTAATCCCAGACAATTATAGTGTAATTTTTATTTAGTATGAAATATATCCAACACATTCCAACACCGCTAAATCCAAAATAGATTGTTATGAAAGATTAATCTCATTACTAAAACATAGATTTCCAAAACAATGAGTCATCATTAATAACAAATGATATTAAACATCCATCTATAGAGGTTTCTTCTTTTGGTATTCACAGTAATTCTTATAGTCCTGCACCATTATTATGTAGTCATCAATCAACTACACCATTTCATTAATACTATATAGTAGTTATGAATAAGTCTTTGAGACTCTCCAACCCAAGTCCAACACAAAGAATAATATAGGGGTATACTATAAGAAAATTCAAATGGTTCTATAGTAATAATGGAGTGAAAACTTATATGGTAATCCCACATTACCATTGGAATGTTTCTCACCCACAAACCACTAAAATATTTTATATATGAATGAATCTTATCTACATGTTTCTAGATAGTCCCATAAATTTCCCCTTACATCTACATATAAAAATAATTATTTAGGGACAAATGATGGAAAAAATCATTCAAAATACATGTCCACAATTTGGTGTTGAAATAAGGACTACTATTGTATATGAGTTTTCACCATAATTTATGAAGCCCTACTACTTCCTAAATATAGTACCTCAAAAAACCTCCACTAATATCATTCTCTAATCACTTGAAGTGATACAATTTTATCAAATGGTCTACTATTACCCATATTTCATCATAACCTCCCTATGATTGAGGTAATACAATAAACAAGTCCATTAAAATTCCATCCCACTTACATTGATGAACATCAAAATAATATATCAAATAACACTACTAGAAAAATACCCTATACCAATGGTTTGAAATCATTGGTATATACCTCCAAACTATTGGTATATCCTATACCAACGGTTTGGAGAACCATTGGATAGTAGGCTATGGGGGTAGTTCTATACCAACAGTTTTGGAAAAATCATTGGTATAAGTAATATGAAAAATCAATACCAATGGTTCCATAAAACCGTTGGAATATGTATTTCAAAAAAGAATAATTCTATTAAGTTTGATCCCAATACCTCCAGTTCATGATTGAATGACCTAACTAATAACCTAACATGATTTGATGAATATAATTTCATAAATATATATATGTATTATTATAACTATTTTTAATTTTGTTTTATTAAATGTTCTCTATAAGAAAAATCCATAAAAAATAAATGTAACTATACCAACGGTTTTGAGAACCATTGGTATTGATTTTTTTATTTTAGGACCTATACCAACAGTTTTGGATAAATTGCTGGTATTTGTGGGACCTATGCCAACAGTTTTGGGAAAACTGTTGTTATGGGGTCTCTATTATGGACTTATACCAATGGTTTGGCCAAAACCATTGGCATAGGTCCATAATAGATACCCCATACCAATAGTTCAGGAAAACCATTTGTATAGGTCCCCCTATACCAACAATTTCTGGAAAACAGTTGGTATATGTTCAAATTAGTGACCTATACAAACAGTTTTGTCCAAACCATTGTTATAGGTCCATATAAGTAAAGTATACCAATGGTTTTCCCGAAAATGTTGCTATAGATCTTGTTTCCAATAGTGTAACGAGGAAAAAATTATTCGTCGTTTACCATTTAGAAGACTAGACATCATGCGATTTCCTCTAAAACTGTATTCTTCAACCAAATCCACAAAAATTGAACATTACAAGCATGATTCTAATTTTTAATGCTTGGATTAATTGGAAATGGTTAGTTTTGTAACTCATTTAAGGACACCTAACACAACCCCTATTGTATTAAAGGCCTTCCTAGAAATATACACTTTTTTAACATATTCAAACCAACCATTAGAGGCATCACCATAGAAAAATCGATCTCACCATACCTCAAACATGAAATCCCCAAATTGGGAATCCTTAATCAACTGAAATAATGATGATTATAATATCATCTATTAAGGAAACCTCTACAACCAACCTCTCTAATGCCAATAATAATTTTAGTGTGATCTTCCATCACTCTATAATACTTTTTGGACTAATGCAAGGAATCACTATGTCCCTTCCTAGTTAGTGAATCAGCCATAGAATGTATCTTTCTAGGTTTATAAGTAATCTCAATGTTATATTCATGTTTGAATTATATCCCAAATCATAGTGTAATATTCAGGTCATGTTTTCTAACGAAATACATCAAGATCTTCTAATCAATGAAACCCATAATTCATTCAATGATGAGACAATTTATCCATATCCTCTATGGAATAAATCATTTCCATTTATAGATCATAGATGGAATAACTATATTCATGAGGTCATAATTGATGATACCAATAAAAAATTTGTCCATTTTTCTATAATGAAAATTCACAAGACTCTACATAAATATTTATAGTAGGAAAAATACTACAATACCTCTTATAGAAAATGATGAAATGGGGTGATAAGAAACATCTCATTTGGGTACACAAAATAAACCTAGCACTATTTAATGTATGATAATGGTAGATAAATTATATCCCTGGTTGTTACAAAAGTCTCAATTAGAATTGTTTTGAGTATAAACCAATAATTATATGTTAAAAAACCAAAAATCTATACAACTCATTAAATTTCTCATGGTATGGACAATAAATGATTTCTATGATTATAAAAAGATGCAATGACACACCATAATGGTAGATGACATTTTTAACACCCAACGATTTTAAAATAGGATAATCATATCTGATAACATATATGAAACACAACAATAATATTATAAGATAATTTAATACCCCTATAATTTTTATTATATATATTTTTCAAATAAATTCAATCTCTTTTATTGATTTTAATGAATGCTATATCAGGATTGAACAAAACACGATACTCTAATAAAATAATATTATCACTATTAAATCTTAGACATTAAGATTGTGGATGAATAAAAGAAGAAAAATTACTAAAATTAAATTTTTTATATAGGTATTAAATAAATCCAGTGTTTATCTATTGATTATAAATAAAATAAGAACCATTTAAAAGAAAATTAAATGTTATATGAAAACCCGTATTTTGACAAAGAAAACGAGTTCGTCAATTCTTACGAACTTATGGTAAAAATATTTTTTTAAATATTTTTAAACATTATTTGATAAAATGAAATTTATTTTTTAAATTATCATATTAAAATCACCTTAGGGTGAATGGTTTTAATTTTTCTGAAATGTTTCATTTTTTTTATGAATATTGAAAAATACAGATTTTTATTAGAAACTCCATTTTCATTTTAAATATATATAAAGATATATTATATTTTAAATTGTTTTTAAATTAGTATTAGTTTAAACATATTAAAATTTAAATAATTTATGTCATTTTAATCAATTTCATAATGAATTTTGATATTAAAGCTTCACCTACTTAAGAGAATGTTATCTTTGGAAATCTGCTCTTTCATTGTGTCTATAGTTAATTTTTAAATTGAATTCTTCCTCCAATGTGAAATGATTTTGGAAAAAAAGGATACCATATTTGGAATTAAAATAATATTTATTATGTAATAATTTTAACTTATTTTTTTTAACATAATGAATAGTAAAAACATTAAAAATTAATTACCATGGTTAAGTTAAAATGGCTTTACCGGGGGTAAACATAGAAGATGATGGTTAAAAAGACCAAAAACACATCTAAAACCAGTTTTATTTACCTATTTAGACCATATTATCTCTATGGTTTGTGAATTTTACATTTTTTAGGGTTTTAGCATTTAGAAAACACGTGTATAACTGTATATTTTTCAAAATTCCAAGTGTGTCCTCCCCCCTGAACTCATAAAAGTTCACCCCTCTCCTCTATTCAAACTTTTAAAACCATTTACTTCACCAAATAACTGCCCAAATATATTTATCACTTACCGACTCACATATTATATGCTTTATTTTGAATAGTTTTACATCATATTAAGGATTTATTTATAAACCTAAAGAGGTTGTCCGAAGAGGAGTTAAAATTATTAAAAATCTGTATTTATTTTATTTCATCTAATTTATCATTTAAAAAATTTAATATATGATAATATAATTATATTATTAAATAATATATACTAAGATTTTATTTTGTTTATTTAGTAAACTAGATCTACCTCGAATTCTATCAAATAATAAACAACACCATTTATTGTATGTACGATGGACAACTGTCTCATGAACCGATGTGATTAGTTTTCCATCACCACATTTCAATGATGGATAAAAAGATGGATTTAAAAAATTTAAATGATATTTATGTAATTTTTATATATAATTAATTATCATATCAAATATAACTTCTTACTTTCCATTCCATTAGGCATAGAATAACACCACCCATCTGTATGGAAAACTACCGGCTAGAGAAGTGATTTGGTTATTTTTTATTACCCTTTACATGAAATTTAGTATGGTTATTGTTAGTGAATATATGTGATATTTATGATAAAAATTTCATATTTCTTTATAATATCACATATAACTTCTTAATTTCTAATCTATTCAGAAATAATAACGTCATTAATCCGTATGTGTGGACTACCGCCTCTACATAACAATGTGAGATGTTTTTCATTTCATTTTATCATAGATGATAATAAAGATGAAATTTATTAAATAAATTCCATTTATAACATAATAATTTATTTTTTTATAGTTAATTAAAAATTATTTTCCTTCTTTTCCATCATTTAAGAAAAATTAAAAAAACGTTCATGCACACGTATGCCCTTCCATCTCAATGAATAGTTTAATAAATTTTATTTATATTGCATTTATAGTTTACTATAAATACATATATATTTAATAGATATTATAATTTTATCATGTTTATCATTATTTATAAGAAATATCCATTTTTAAATTAATAGTACCAAAATCACTGAACGGAAACATACATGAAGAACGAAGTATTTAACACATGACTGAGTTATTTTAACAGAGTTGTTAATAAAAGGGTTACAAAAGACTATAAGTAAATTATATATGGAATTATATATAATAGTATGCTTCTAATATATATTTATAATATACCTATATATATTATTTTATTTTATAACACATTTGAGGGAAGTCGAACGTGAGGTAAGGGTTTCTCGTCTCACTTTTATTTCCATGATATATATGCCATATCCACTAATTATTCCATTATGTGGTATGTATACTACCTCATTGATATGTTTTATCCTAAATCAATTTATATTCATGTTATTTAAAGTGTCATTTTATTATTATTTCTTTTTTGGGGCTTATGATTTAGAAGTTACCAAAGTTGGGAGGTGGTATTTCACAATTTAATTATTATATTAGATTGTTTTTATTTAAGTCTCCCTTGTGGGAATTATGTGATATTTATATCATAAAATGAATAAATTTATTACAAATTTCTTTTTCATGGTTTTTTTAATAAATAGTAGCTTTTTCCACTGTATGGTACTAAAAAATATTTAGAATATATTTTTTTAATAAAATATGGCTTTATTTATCTCTTTGGTCGAAAATCCTTTTTCCTTAAAATCCATGTCATATTTTTTTTTATAAAAAATGGTTTTATCTTTTTCTTACTGATAAATAAAGTAAATTTTCACAAATTTTATATTCTAATTTATTTATAGGAATCTTAATTTTGTTTTAAAAAAAGCCCCATTTAGGTTATATTAAAAATATAAAAGGAATCGTTATATTAACATGTACAACATGAAGATAATTTTATACCGCAATGACCATCAAAATTTTTAATTAATATTTAACATTTTTTCAGAAGATTTTTCCAAAAAAAATTACATTAGATATTTTTTCGAAATTTTTTTTTGAAGCTCTGATTTGGAAAGTGAAAAGAATATTTTACTATAGTTTTTTTTAATGATTTTTTTGGTATTTATATCAATTGATGACATAAAATATTTATTGTACTAATGATACACTATTTATTTTATACGTTGAACTTTTCCTTATTCTTAAATGGTTGGTTTATGATTATTCATACTAAGGATGAAAATTTTATTACAATTCACCATATTATTCTGGTTAGTTTATGAATATGTTTTCTAGATTGGGGAGCATATTAAAATTTTATATGTTAGTTTTTCAATATCAATATTGATGTGTATTATGTTTGAAACATTTTATAAAAGGAATGCATTGGACTTAGTATGTTACTTTTTGGGCCATTTTATCAATAGCTCCTCGATGTATTGATTTGTCCCAAGATAAAATTCAGTTATCTAAATTAGTTGAGTTTTTACCAGTTGATATAAACTATCTTGTGAAAGGTATGGAAAATTTTAGATTTCTATAATTATTCATTCCCTTATTAGGAGAACAATTATTTATGTCCATGTGATTATTCAATTAGTTATAATAGTTATGTATAAGATTCAAGCTCAAGTGGCCATTTTTGTTGATTTATTTGATCATAATTTATTTCTGGCATATGATTCTCACATTATTAATTAAATTGTATGTGTTTATATTATTTTAATTTCTATATTTACTAGAGTTATTTATTTATAATATATTTTACAATATTTTTACCCTTACTGAGTATTTTATGTCATTATTCTGTTCTGATTCATTTTCCCATAGATAATATGAATTATTTTGTGATTGATATGAAAGGATACCCTAAGGGGAATAATTACAATCTAAAAGAATATACATTGTGTATCGTATGTTTTAAAATTGAATGTGAAATTTATATATGCATAAATTGTATCAATATTGTTAAATAATTTGATTAATTGCTATTGGATTTCTTATATCTAGTTAATATGTGATAATGTAGATATCATATCTGTGTTAAAAGGGTTGAGATCGTTATAGTTTTCATTATATAATGTTTAGTAAAAATCATGGGAATAGGATTTTAGAAAACATATACTAGGGACGATAATCCTATGATAGACATTGAGGATAATTATATAATAAAATCCTAATGTTTTGTTAAAATAATGATTATGTGGGGTTTTTCCTAGAAAGACATATGTGTATAGAAAAAACTAGTTAACATGGATCTAAAATCGATGGTCATAGGGATAATAACTGTAGAAATGTTGTATTAGGCTTCACACAAGCATTACTTGGTACCTAAAAATGGGCCATACTGCGCACTAGGTTGATACTGATGTGAGATATTATTAAGATAACTAATATTCTCTTTACAGACCATTGTTATGTATTTGAAAATATTTTTAATATTTTAAAACATTCCCTAAGAAAGAATGTATATGATTATGAGAATAACCATGGTTAAATTTTTCAATTTATGTTAAATATTTTTCTAGAATTTTCATTACAAATTATGGTTCATAATTTTACGAGTTAATATAGTGTTTACATTGATTAGAAATTGAACCAAGTTGAATGAACAATAATTATATCAATAAACTTACCCATGTAGGTATTTTCCTCCTTGGAAAGATAACGAAGCTGTAACTGGAGGAGAAACTAGAAATAAAAATATTATAACAATATTGGGGAAAATTACTGAGGTTAAAAGAAATAACATTTTCTATATAGATAAAACTTTTAATCTAAGATGCAATGTAACAATGTTATATTGATTTATTGATTAACAATGTCTATCATTCAATGAGAATATATATCTATTTGTTATAGAGATGTGGATATGTTTCATAGATGTGATATTTCTTACTTTGGGAAGTAATGAAAGGGAGAATGTTTTTATGGATCTTTATCATCTCTCTAGAGATGATGATTAATATTTGATATTGATTCAAAACAATAAAGATGTATATGAAATAAAAAACATAGAATAAAGGGATTTAAGGTACACTTCAAGGAAAAGTATTTTCCTTGATAACAATGAGCTATTACAAAGAGGCAATTCCTAAGGCTATGACTAAATAAAGAAAAAATAATTTTCGTAGTATGATGTAAAATTTGTAGGGCGATAATGGAGTTCTAAGGAATATAGGAATAATCTAAATAGAATGATTGAACATTCCCTTGATGGGATTAACCCAATTATTTGAAAGAAAATATTCTCTCAAATATTATCACCAAATGAGGACATACTATCATGTTGTATAGAGATAGAGAAATAATTCATGTAGTCTAATTTATTTTATGGTAAGAAAGAGAACAAGAGTATGATAGTGGAAGAGAATGATAGATTTAAGATGGTGATGCATGATTTTATTCATGTGATAATTTTTTAATAATACACTCAGCTACTTTATTGAAGGGAATTGATTTTTATACAAGTATGGAGAGAATGTACACTATAATCATGATTTAAAAGGAATCAAAGAAGTTTCTAATGTTCAATTATTTTGCTGTATGGATACAAGTAACTATAAAAAATGAATTCCCCAAGCATCAAGGGAATGTACCTTAGAATAACTTAAGGGATCAACATCAAGATAATGCTATTACTACAAATGTTGTGGAATGATTATTTTGTTTTTTTCGAATTAAGAATTACTTTATCAAAGTATTATTATAAATTAGATTCTAGTTATAATAATTATGAAATGTGTAAACATTATACTATCATATTTTTTCCCTTAAGGATTTGAGATCATATAATGAATAGTACTCATAACCAATAAAAGGGATTTTGTGGAATGTTTATCTTTTTAGAAGACACATTATTGGGGGAAGATAAGGCTAAATATATGGATAATTTTGAGATAATAATGATAATGTGATGTTTATAAGAATATAATGGTAACCCTATAATTGGTTAGTTATTTTATGGTTTATTTTATCATTATTGGAGTTTACTTTATGTTTGGAATTATGGAATATATTTAAGAACATAAGTTTTTTTAAACCATGAATGCATTTGTTATTATTTTATGGCGATCAGTGTATTCACACATTTACAATAGGAAACTAGGAACCACTTTATATTTTCAAGGGGAATATATTTATTATTTATTGACTATCCTTCAAAAAATTTGACATTTATTTAGGGAAGATAGTTTTTGGAAGAGTACTAATGGTAACTATACATAGAATGGATTATGTTGAACCTTGATTATTTTTTGATCACTTTTTATAACCATATTGGTTTTAGAAAATATCTTGTGGCAGGAGGAATAAATTTTTATTCTAATGACCTATTAAATATGCTTTAGGGATAAACATTTATTTTGGATATTAATTTCACATAGTATGTAATGAAGGGGAATTGATTAATTAACAACCAAATAATGAAATTTTTCCAATGAAATAGAAAGATATCAGATATTTATATTTTCAAATTTTCTCATTCTTAATGGGAATGGAATTCCCCAACTCTAGGAAAATGATTTTTAAATAAAAATTTAATTATAATAATTTCATTTTTATTGAACAGATGGTATTTTCATCCATCACTAATTTATGGAATTTTCAACTTTAAATTTTCAAGATAGGTGACATTCTTTTGATAAATTATCCCTACCACTCACTATAATCATTTATTTATTTCTTCTAAGCCAATATCTTCACATTTGACCGATGTTCTTCTATTTGGAAACCTAGTGTGATTTATTCCATATGACCATAACAAATCACTTCCTCTCGTAAATAGAGAATGTTTCATTAAACCATATTAGGATATATGATTCCAACAAGGGTATCTTCAAATTTCAATCCACTGATTACTATCATGTAGATTAAATTATGAGGACCCAATTTATTATAATGTGTGGAATGTTACACTTCATTATTTTAAAAGAAGTGAATTTTTTTTGATAGTGTATATGTGACAAATAACATGATTATAAAATAATTGAATTTCTAAATAATTTAAAATAATTTTCTTTCTTAAATGAATTCAATCGCTTTTATAGATTTTAATACATACAAAATAAATTTTAAATGGAACATCTTACTCTATTAAAAAATATTATGACCATTATAACCTAGCCATTAAGGAATGGGCTATGAAAAGTAATAACTAAAATTTAAAAATTATATGTTCTATAATGGTATAAAATAAATTCATTGGATATCTATTGGTTATAAATAATATAAGAACCATTGAAAATAAAAATAAACGTATTCTAAAAAACAATATTCTTTCAAATAAAATAGGATTGCCATTTCTTGTGGAATTATGATAAAAAATTTTTTATCAATTTTATAAACATTATTTTATAACATGAACTTTATTTTTGAAATCTCCATTTAAAATTATCTAATGGTGAAACTGTTGGTTTTTTCGGATATATTTCATTTTTCAATGAATTGTGAAAATACAGATTTTTTTGGAGAATTGCGTTATCGTTTAAATTATTTAAAAAGAATAATTATATTTTAAATCGTGTTCGATGAAAAATGAGATAAATTATAATTCCATTTATCCTATTTTGGTCTTTATAGTAAATTTCATATTTAATTTTGATATTAAAACATTATATAATTATAAGAATTCTCCCTTTGGAAAACCACTCTTTCATCAATTATGTTGTGTAATTTTGTAATGAATTCTTCATCTTACATGAATATAATTTAGAAAAAAATGGGATAAATATTTGGAATCAAAATAAATTATATTATATGATAATTTCAATATTTTTTTAACATTGTTAATAGTGAAATAGTAAAAATGAATTACCGGGGTTATGGAAAAAATGAGTTTACTTGGGGGCATTAAACTAAAATTATAATGGTTAAAATGATATAAAAACTGATAAAACACCCATTTAATTGATATTTTTAGACCCTATAATATATATGGTCAAGAATCACCCATTTTGGAGGCTTTTGGCATGTTAAAATTGTGTGTATCACATTCTATTTTCAAAAATTTGATGTGTGTCCTCTCCCCCACTTATATAACGATACCCCATCCCCGCTACTCATCATAATTAAAAAACTAGTTATATTTTCTTTGAAATTCCATAATATCTTCCTCCATTTCCTACACACATCATATAGGAATTATTTTTTTATTAATCTCTATTAATAATTCATTATGTATAAACCAAAAGGGGATCTCTGAAGAAGAGGTAAAATTCTTAAACATGAATATTTTTTTTATTCGAAACCCTTAAATATAAATTAAAATTTAATAATATAATTAAATAAGAATATAATATATAATTATATGTTATTATGTTAATTTAATTAACTAAATACATCTAAACTTCCATAAAATGGGAAATGAAACCATTGATCCTATGTACGATGGATTACAACCTCTCAAACTGAAGTAATTTCTTTTCCATCACCACCTTTAATGGATATATATAATGACAGATTTAATATATATATATATATATAATAAATTTATGAAATTATTATACTTCTATAATTATTATACCACATATACTTTCTCAATTTCTATTCTTTTAGGGATACGATAATGTCACTCGTGTGTACGGTGAATTACCGCCTCGTGAAGTGAGGTGATTTGTTTTTATCTTACAATTTATATGAATGGTATTGAGGTAAAATTTAAAAATTATACGTTACATTTTTCTTCTAAACATAATTATAGATATATAATATCACATATAACTTCATACATTTCAATCCATTAGAATATAATACTGTCACTCATGCGTATGTGGGGACTACCACCTCCGCATAGTGGTGTCAAATATTTTTCCTTTTATTTTTAAATGTATAGTAATAAGGGTAGATTTATGAATAAAAATCACATATATAAAATAATTAATATTCAATAAAAAATTTTAAATATTTAATTTACATTCTTTTTATTGATTGAGAAATATGGAAGCAACATTCACATATATGTGTGGCCTATCATCTCCATGAACAGTGTAATCCATTTTTTCGCTCAATTTTAATGATAAATATAAATAAATATATTATTAATATATAAGATATTTATCACTGTTTTAACATTTTGGAAATTTTCTAATTGTGATAAAATTATATGGACCAAAATTAATGAACTAAAAAATACACAAAAAAATAAGTTATCACTCAAAATGGTGATTTTAAAATAGTTTTTAATCATCAGGTGATCAAAGAATATAATTAAATCATATATGGAATAGGAAAAATTTTTATGGTTGTATAATAGATTTATAATAAACTTATACTAATTATAAAAGAGTTTTAGACACATATGAAGGAAGTCAAACCTAAGGTAAGGTTTTCACATCTCAATTTTACTTCTATGAGACATTTTCCATATTCCCCACTTATTCTTATGTGTGGTGTATATACTTTGTATTTTATATTTTATATAATGAATATATTTATATTCATGATTTTCATTGATTCATTTGATGATTATTTCTTTTTGGGGGCTTAAGATTCAGAAGTAACCAATGTGGTAAGGGGGTATTTCATAATTTCATCATTATTGGGGATTGTTTTGGTTGAAGACCCACTTAGATGGATTTTGTGATATTTATACCTTAAATTCAAAATATTTACTTCTCCAATGGTTATTACTGAAAATTTTCATGTAATAGTATCATTTTTACCCTAGTTTTTACTTAAAATGATTGAGAATTGTTTAGAGATAATTTGACATTATTTATCTATTCGATCAAAACCCATTTTCCTCAAAATCCTTATTTTCTTAAAAAAGTTTTAAAAAATGTTATTAACCATAGAAACTGATTTAATATAGATATTTTTACATATTTTTACTTTTTTAAAAAAATTTATAATGGAATATTTAGTTGTTTTTTAAATAAGATTCATTTTTTTACCAAAAATGTTAAAGGAATATTTGTTTCAATGTGTATGAAAATAGTGGAATTTTCCACGATCATGACCACTAAAACGTTTAAATTATATTTTACATGTTTTAGAATGTTTATTTCTCAAATAAAAATCATATAAAAAGTTTTTTTAAATGTTTTTTAAATAGTGATTTTCAAATTGAAAAATATATTCACCTGATTGAATTTTTTTAAAGAATTTTTATGGTATTTATATCCATTGAATAGAATAAAAACATTATTGAAATTCTGATATACTTGTTATATGTTTTATTTATATCATTCATATTATTTATTTTTACGGTTTACGATCATTTTGAATGAGGGTATAAAATTTTATTACCATTCACCATATTATTCTGGATGTTTATTAAATATGTTTATTTGATTATGGTAAGTATTAAAATTAAATATGTTATTTTTTAAATATGAATGATTATTTTGATTATTATTTACTATAATAATATATGGAATGTATTATACTTACTAATTTATTGGTGGTATCTGGCTATAGATAGCCCCTTGATGCATCAACAGGTCTCCTAAGGAAAATTTGTTTGCCAAAATTGACATGTTTCTACCACAGATTTAAACTATCTTGTGAATGGTATTGAATAAATTAGATGTTCAAAATTATGAAATATTTCAATATGAGATCAGTTATGTATATCCTTTTAATTATTCTATTAGTTGGAATATCCAAGGACATGTTTTGAGCCCATGTGATTATTTACATGGATTTATTTGATCATAATTTACTTATGCATTATTAGGCTCAGTTTATTAATTAAATGGAATGTGTTTTAGTTATTTTCATTAAAAAATTTATTATGATAATTTGTTCGTGATATATTAGGCGATTTAATTACACATACTGAGAATCTGTGCTAACCCATTTATTCTATTTAATTTTCCCAAAGATACTCGTAAGTGTTTTGTGTTTGATATATTGGTATATTCTAAGGGTAGAAATGAATTATCCCATAAAATAATTTCAATATATTATGTTTTAAAAAATAATGTTTATTTAATGAATGTATCTAATTTATCATGAATAATAATCTATTTGGTATATTTAAATGAGATTTAATTTATCTAGTGCCAATGTTATAAATTATTCATTCTCAACCAAATAAATAGTCATTTCCATTCATTGAGAAAAAAATGAAGCACACTATGGTGACATGATCATTAAATTATTCCATCACTTCAATATATCATCGATCAATATCTATAGATCTAGAAAGTTACATGGTGTCATCTTATAAGTGGAAATCATGATTAGAGAAGTGTGTGGCTGTTTCTTTATCCCAAAATAGATCTCCCATTGAGGGGGTAGTTTCACAACCTCCTCATGAATGAAATTAGTTTCATATTCCATAACCGTGAGAAACACTTCTAGATGATCCTATCATGTTGAACTATCACCTCTACCATCATGGATGAAATGCATCTTTAATGATTTATACCTATATAATGGTCATTCTTATCTAAAAACATTCTATAAACTCTATAAATATCATAGAACATGATCATTGTATTTATTCAATCCATGATAACCCAAACATAATTAGTCCAATATATGTTGAGGAAGATGTCATTAGTCTATATCTACAAACATAGGAACTATCCCTATGATAAGAGTTTCCCTATCACTATAAGAAATTCTCTATATGCATTATTAAAAATATCTCAACCACTAAATAATACAATTAATGCTAAGGTAATGAGAAGCATCTCCAACTCATGTCCCAAATCAAAAACTTATGTTGGTGAAATAAAGAAGTGTGTAGATTTGGACTCAAAAACGTCAAGCATCCATAATGAAAAAAAAAGAAAAGGGTTCCTCAGATAGTATCTGGATATCCTTGTGTGGGGAACTATAGAGCATGCATCTGATCACAACATATCCTCCAGTATTGATGGCCATCTTCATCACTACACGCTATACGTTGTGGATGAGGATCATCATGATGACTTATACTGGACACCCCATATACCCTCTATTGATCATAGGATGTAGAACCATACTACTGATACCTCCGCTAAAACAGTTGTAATAATGGAACATGAGGCGGAATGGTAGGTATTCACTATCCACATAGAATGTTCATGAACCCTAGACACAGATGTCCATGTAATCAAAAAGAAACATTAAATTATAATCCCTTGATATGGTCTTGTTGTTCACCACCTTTGATGAAATAAGATGATGAGTTATATAAGCTACACTTTGGGGGTCCAAAAACCACATGGTTCATGATGAATGGATTTCCAAACTATATATCTATAATTTGATGAATCCCGATGACTCCTCTCCAATAGAAATATGGCTCTAGCTAACATCCTCTTAACAAATACTACTCTCACCAGAACTAGAATAAATTCAAGTACTGTAATCCGGGTATCCTAGATCATGATATCTAGACATTAAACACTCTTAAAATACCTCACTGTAACCTAATCATTTGGGAAAAGGTCAAAATAAAATTATATAAAATTTCTAAAATGCTTCCCAAACTCCTACACTTGCGAACTCACTTGTTAGTGTTTAATCAACTATAGATGATTGGTCTCCATTGTTGTAGAATAAATTAACACAACATTAAATGGGACTTATGACTACGCTTAAGAAAAAATTGACACCTTGTGATCTAAAAGGTTCATTAAACACATATTCCTAAATAAACTATACAACATCATTAGTGTCGAGGAAACCCAATGATCCTTCTATCAATATAGCAAAATGAAGGATATCTAGACAAAATAATTTCACTCACATTTCATTATTTTCAAAATAGACCCTGAAAATTCATATAGACTCTGGAACTAAAACACTCACACTATCCACCTCCATCAGTCATTGTTTTAAACCTCAACCCTATGACGATATGCTATCACATCCTAACAAACATGTTATATATGAAATAAAAGAGTATTTTATCTAAGAGATATTCCTATAAAATAAAAAAATATTTTTTGAATCTAAAACACAAAATATGGAATATATATTATTAATTATGTTTCAACCTAACCCGAAATTGTACTTTTTAAAAACAATTTAGAATGAAATAATGATGAATGGACCATTCACAGGTCTCTTGCCTTACAAAATTATCACATACCTTGGTAGGATGAGTAAATATGAGGGTCCATACAACAAATCACATGGGGGTATTAATAAATATGTATTATCCCCACTCCATAGTTAAAATAACATATTATGAAAAGCATTAAATGTAACAACATTGGTTTCATAGTCACCCCAGTTTCTTGGAAGGCATATTTTTTCTTCTCCCAAGATCCCCCCCATGTTCCCCAACATGTCATTAGACTAACAAATTTCCTGATATGAAACATCATTGACTTTCTAGTGTGATTTTTACACAGTTTTATAAACCCTGAGAAACACTTGAGGTGGTCACCTATCTTGAACACTCTTCCAAGAAATACCTATTTGATTGTTGATTCTAAGATTGAATTCTCCGAAAACCATTTCACATTATGTACATGGTTAGAATCATTTATTAATTAAACCCATTATCTTTTTAGGGTCTAAAAATCACCCCCAGATCTTAACTACCTCATTGTGGACCCTATATCTCAAAACATGAAGTTCCACCACACAACCATATTTGTTAGTCCATTGATACCAATGTAAAAAATTCAGACCACTAGCATTCCAAGTTCTCTATAGACACCACCCCCCACTGGGGCCCACCGAAGAGAATAAATATGTCCTCAAACTAATGATAGTCTAATCACAATGAAACATACATTTCTAGTGTTTTATGATTACTTTCACACAATCCATGAAAAATCCTAAGAGTTCACTGATCCAAATAACTACTCTAGGAAAACCCAACTTAACTGTGATGTTCTAATCATGTAGGATTCTAAAAGGAAAAGTGGTCCTTGTTTAAATGGTAAGTAAATTTTTTAAATTTTACCCTTTAGTATTATAAGGTATTATTGTCAATTTCACCCAAAAAACCCATGTAATATTCTATAGTTACATCCTACAAAATCAATCTTATCTATCAAACTCTAGGATATACCACTTTATCACAACCCCATCAACCAATTGAATCCCTCCTAGTCTCATAATTATGGGAGATAGATAATGAAATGTAACGAATACATTTAATAGTCCATGTGTTGGGGACTATTAGTGAGGATATATCATTCACTTAGATCATGGGGATTACACTCTACAAAGAACGATGAAAAATTGAAAAGACGAGACGAATACATAAATTTTTCTCATAAAAATAAAGGAGCCCAATATAAACATGTAATATCATATAAATAAAAATTAATAAAATATACTACATGTAAAAATAAAAATATTTTCCATCACCCTTATTGTTAGAACATCCATTGAAAAAATCTACATGCTATTAGTGACATGTCTAATCATCAAAAATCTCAAACAGACATGAAAAATTGTTTTATATATGTCGGTGAGAATGAAATAAACGCATATTAGGATCTCCCCTAGAACAATAATTCGTGATTGATGAAATTAATATACAACCTAGTGAATAAACAATGAAACCAACATATAACTTAATCAGTTATGTTAGGTTCTCACCCTCAACATAACTCAATCACAGAGAAACACATACATTTAATAATATAATATCCATATTATATTATTTTTAAGATATCATACTAGTACTTACAAAATAATTTCATAGTCTTTACCCAGCATAACAGATCCTAGGATGTCTCCCTGTTAATATGAATCATTCCTCAAAGGAATTGTATAAAAAAAACACCGCATGAATCACATAATCTAATCATCATCATCTATATAACTAGATGGTCACAATGTTATTTTTGATAATAACCAAATATCATATGTAGTATATTTTACCTCATACAATCACAACCCATGGAAAACATTCCAATAATAATCCTTGGGATACAATATATAGAGATACTTTTTTGTGGAATCAGAACAAGATAATACATCCCTCTACCCACATATAGAGGTAGGCACATTCCATTCGGAATAGGATATAATAATACTCATAAGTACACATATCAAGGAAGAGTGCGAAATTAGAAATCATTCCTTTCATGTTATGATATTGTGGAGGACTCTACCACAGAGTCCATTGGTTGTTAGTACCCCTACCAACATGTGTTAGGTTGCATATCAAATCACCTAACAAAACGATTTTACAAATACCAAAAAACACACCATGGAAAACTATCTATGCTTAATCTCAACCACATTTATCATCTCTTTGATACATGTTTTTATTTTTAATCACTAGATAACCTGAAATAATAGAAACATTTCAAAAGTTATTTTATTTTATCATTTCGATTAAATATTTTATATTTACATAAATACCAACTAATTATCCCAATCCTACCATCAAACTACATACTAAATAGGTTAAATTATTTATCATTAGTACTCTAGGACACTTACTATATTACCATTTAAAATAAATTTACTACTCATGTAAATATTTTTTATATAGAGGAGAAAGGAATGTAGAAAAAACAACCCAACCATCATACCTCCAATATGATATTTATTAACATACATGAAACAGATGATTATATTTTACAAACTATAGGAAATCCCACATTTAACACATTCCACTATTCCTAATACTATCACTAACACCAACATGTGTATCATGATATATATATCCATCTTGGGTGTCTGATTGAACCAAAAACCAAGTTATTCCAATATTTTACTAAAACAATACTCATCCAAACCTGTATTACATCATGCCTCATAGAGAGGATGACCTCTAAAAACAAAAAATGAAGATGAATGTAGAATAAAAACTATTAATAATGCATCTAGTACCCAGAAACCAAGACATCTAACATCTATATGAAAATGAGGTCACTCATCCTGAAATAATTATCTAATGAAAATAACTGACTTGATACTATTCATGGAATTAGGAATTGATTTATCAAATTTTTAAACAACAATAAACCTAAGGAATTAAATATAATTAACTATTTTTTATTTAATAGTTAATAAATAATAACATTGATCTCCATAAAATAAAATGAAAAATGATAATAATTAAACAAGTAAAATTATTATTTAGTCACAAATAAATACAATATATGAAATTTTTTAAAATTTTCAATATATAAATACATTTAAAACAACAAAATAACAATATATAATAGGCTTTCTCACAAAAATAGAGGTGAAAAGTTAACATGGAATAAACACGTGTGATCACTACAATCCAAAACCAATTCATTCCTTTACATAGTTTTGGTGTTCGTTAGGGTTAATTACACCATTAACCAATTCGATAAAGTATCATAAGTCCCAAAATTTTATTAAAAGATGAATAAATAAAGAATCACCTTTGTCACTGATTTTAATGTTATTAGAATGTGAATGAAGAAACAAGAAAAAATCTTTTTTCACCTCCCCATTGTAGAATCAACAGTCCCAATGGATGATTCAAAAAGTTCATGCCCCAAACATTAGAATATATTAATCAGAAAATAAGGAGATGAACATCCACATATTGAATGTATGGAATCAAGGAAATAAATATAAAAGATTAGAAACTCTAAGAGAAATACAATGAACTAATTTCAGATAACAATAGATCAACATTTTAAAACCATGGGTAAAATATGATCAAAGGGGATTCAAATTCCATTGATAAATCTCTCCAGGGAAACCAAGGTTTTTTAAAAAAGGTAAGATAAATCTATTTTTAAAGAGGGTTAGTAATCTATATATAATATATAAATTATAAAATCAAGGTGTAACACCCTGTACCTTGTCATAAAGATACTCACACAGGATAAATCATTGACATAACGGATGGGGAAAAGCATCAATGCACCAAGTCAAATGTGTATATGAGAAATATATAATTTAATATTCCAATGATCCTATTATTTCACAGAAACTCCATACCACAATGGAAAAATTATATCCTATAATTTTGAGCACCCTTAAAGAAGAATTATTTGTAATTCATCTAGATAATCCCGTGACCCAAAAAATGATAGATTCACCCAAACATACCCATATCCAGACTATTAAAAATAGTACATAACATATACAGTTAGTAGTCACCATGATGTTTCATAGTCCCCCAGAATTAATCATTTCTCTACAGCTGAAAGTATATCATAACACGAATATTTCCTCTTTTGAGAATCCACGTGGGAACTCTAATACATACATCATACAAGGGAATCCAAAATATGGAACCAAAACCATACATATAGTCCCTTAATAGGATTTCCACCTCGCCCATATCCTATGTATTATTACAAGTTTATCTATATTGTTTTATTATATCTATTAATGTTTGGATAACTGTGTGGAATGTTTAATTAAGTAATTTCTTTATATTTAAATTGTCGTATTTATGTATAAATCCCTATAAAGACACTATCCCTCAATATCTCAAACAATACTTTTTATAATTCTATGTGAATAATTATTAAATAATGTATGTTTGAGGCTTGGAACATTATATGAACACCATTTAAAATATTAATTGATATATTCTTAATAATATAGGTTTGCATTAAGTCATAATGTTAGGGATCCCAAGGCATGTCCTCCTATAGGGAGACACTGTAGAATAAAAATGATTTTCAAATTGTAAGACCAATATCTATAACTATTTTATGATATCCCAATGATGTATTTTTTCTTTACTGTGTACTTCATGCCACAACAACCTATATCTCCCTATGTGATTTTCAAACTATAGAAAAATTACAATAATAAAATTACAATAGGTCACACATCCAGTTTAAAATGGTATTTGAATTCAATCAACATGAAAACTCATTGAATAAAACCTCATTAAAACGATCCTACTCATAGAATTCCAAATAACATATTATTTATCAGAACACCATCTTTAATAGGAGAAAATATTTTAATTCCCATTATATTATTTTACCCAAAATAATTTAGGCCATTAAAATTAACAAAACAAGGGCTTATATTTCTTATGATGTCTATTGGATTGAAAACTATTACTAGATTTTTATATTATAACAAAATTACACTAAATGTTATTGATATAAATTTATTAAATCCCTATTGGACCTATACAAAATCGAGCCCAAAAATATTTTTACTATGAACCCCACAATATTAAAATAAAAATTATTCATATTCCCAAATTTAATATATTATTTTAGAAAAACTATATAGAGAAAACACAAAAAATTATATTTTCAATTTTATGAAATAAACATATTAAAACCCAACTGTATACTATTATTTTTCCAAATCATCGTAAAAAACTATATCCTTCAATATAAAAAATGATTATATTTAATATCTTTATAAAATATTTCAAAAATCCTTCCCTGTGTTTGTTTCCAAATAAAATAACAATGCTGATCATGGCATCTAATCCTATAGATCTAGTTTTTACAGAAAGCATATAAGATTCACCCAAACTAATTCCCTTGAAAATATTGATTCCTTCTTCTCACGAGTTATAGATTTTATATTCATAACCCTGATATTAATATCTCTCCCAAAACATATATATCAATCAATAATAAGTGGATCAAATACACCATAATGATGTATTATCTATAATTCAATAGTCCTATACTCACATATCTGTTCCTTCATGAAATAAAAGGATCGTTATTAATAATCTCATCCCATAAACTCTTACTATACCCGAATATTGATAAATAATCAACTTACCATGTGTAAATACCAACAATCCGTAGACATATTCCTTGTATTTATCTATACATAGATAAACAAGAACCAAAATATATTCACTGATGGGGAACATCGAAATAAATGATCATAAAATACTATTATCAGGTTCACCGTAGCCTATCTATAATATCACTGTTGGTACCACATATCATAAATGGAATTAAAAAACCTTGAATCATTTGGAAACTATAAGAATATACGATGATGATAATTTAACTAGTATCATTCCATGATATTATTTCTCATTATAATTTGAATCAATAGAAATCCCACAAACCCTATCAATAAAGAGATCAGTTTTAATCACTGGTTAATGACCATTCATTCCCTATAGAAATAATGCTTCCCCTAATCACATATTTCATGGAACACTCTACCTCAATCGATAAAACATATTGTCTAAATTATATATTAATATGTAATAAACAAATATCATACTCACACCCAAAACAAATAAAAAAGGACATTTTAAAAAAATGTTCTTATTTAAGAATTTGTTTTTGTATGAGGGTGATATAAAATATAATAGTATTTAAAATTTTTGGCATACTATAACATTAACTTATAACACAAGTATGAATTCAAGAAATCAAAAAACATTCCATAATAAAATTATAAATTCATAAGCAATCATTATGTTGGGAATGAAACTCAATCAATGGAATCTCAAAATTATTCACCTTACTACCATGGATATTCCCTATTTAGAAGACACACCACTAAATTGAGAATCCCCTATCTACACCATGTGAACATCATGGTGCTAATCCTTTAATGAATTTATAGAACATTCTGTGACTAGTTTTGGGAATATTCATAAAACTTTTGTCTATTGAAAATATTTATTTCTTCAACTAGAGGTGTTATAGTGATTTTAAATTTTATAATTCACTATTATAATTATATAGTTCAAGGGATATATCCACATTTTATATAATAAATTAAAACTAAACATCCATCTAAGCATCAACACTCATAGAATATTAATTTATATATTTTAAAATAACTATTAATGGTCAATAGTGATACATTGTCCCATACAGACCCATTGAATTTTGATAATCAACACTTTATAATTGATATGTAATAACAATAAAACATGAAACAAACTCCAAGAAAGTTTTATCACAATAAAAACATACATTATATTACATTTATATTCAATAATATATTTTTCTCTTCAACATCACTTAATAAATAAGGTTCTATATTACTTGGTTATAGAATAATATCCCACAGACATTTCATATTTATATTACCCACCCACATTCCATAAAAAGGAAAAATATTTCCTAAAAACTGAACTCAAATCCAACTTCCTATAAATATATCTGACCTTTTCCTTATTAAAATTATTTTACATCACTATATATTAATGTACCCAACCCAAAAGAGTAGGAAAACTAAATCATTATTTTAGATTACAAATTAGAAATATAAGGCCCCAGCCTTAAACCTTACTTAATCTTGAGTTATTACAAGATTACACATTGAGGATCTTTTCAGGTTTAGAGTTTTAGAGAATTAGATCTTGAAACTTGCATTACATTCCTCCTTTAAACGAAGTGGTTACATAAAAGACAGGATTCATTCTTCCCAACAACGGAAACATATTTAAAATAAAACTTGGATTCTTTCTTGACACATCCTTGACTCTATCATCTTATCATGTACCTTTCTCGTGACCTGTGAAAAACATTTCAAAAACTTGGGATGAGCATAAAAACTCAGTAAGGGTTATAAAAAATATGGAAAGGAAACATGAGTTCATAAATACATAAGAATGAAATCATACTTTACCCATAAAACATAGGCATATCAAATCATGAATAAATCATAGAAAACATAAGACATAAAGGTAACTTGAGGCATTCATAACATTATTACGTAGGGAGTAACCCTCTTGGTTACGTTTGGAATACCAATCACAGTATATTCCCTAAATCTCTTCGGAGAAACCTTAACGTTTCACTCCTTCGCGTTACCCAATGCATTGGAGAGCTATATCGGGCTCACCCGCCCTTAGTTTATCACGGAACCACCCGTTCTTCATAACAATTCCCAAGAACCATAACATAATCGTATCACATAAACATGAATAAAGGAAACATAACATTTCCACATTTCAATCACAATATAACATATTAGGATATTGAAATAATGAATCCATTCAAAAAGAAACCATTTAAAACATTTAATAAATAGATTTTTGAATCAAAGTGTCCCATACCACCTTGAAGCTTTTAACATTTTAAACCATTAATATCCATATAAATAAATCCTTAAAACCATTTTGAAAACATGTATATTAATAAGAACAAATAATTAAAACATTTAAAATGATATTTTGGTTAAAGGGGTTTTACCAAAATTAGAGACACTTGAATACAATAATCGAGGAATAAAATTTAGTCAGAATTTTATAATATCATGAGAATAAAAGGATTCATGATATAATACTCCAATGGACAGTATATACACCATATAAGAGTGAATTGGTGCATAACAACAATGAGCCCTCAATAGAAATGTCAAATGTGATGAAATCCCTTATAAAGAAGGTATCGTTAAATTAAGGACAAATAAATCTCAAAAAATATGTGTGAAAATTATATATACACCCAATATAAGTGGATATTAAGTGTAAAACAATAAAAGGTCATTCACACATATTCAATGGATGACATATTCAATGACTGCATGTTGAACCCAAAGAAATCGAAATTGGGTTAAAAAGTTCCCTTGACAGCCTAACGGCATCACATCAAAATGAGTTGATGAGAGATAAAAAGTGTATCTCATCACTTGGACATAACATTTACATCAATAAGGATGTATGAGAACATATCCCAACATAAAAATATGTAAATTAAAAGACCCAATAAAAGAAGTCTTTTAAAAAAGAGGAGGGTGAAAGGTTCCCTTATCGACTTGGGTATCTTTCAAAACATACACCCCATGAAAGAAGGAAAATAGATCATTGATGTAAATAATCATAAACGAAAGTATATTACACAAAGAGTAGAATAATGGGCATTACATACACCACTCAATGGAATTTGTGGCAAATGTAGCATAAATCTCACGGGAATAAAAGTGAGATGAAAAATCCCTTACGAAAACTCGGCAGCCTAACGACGCCACATAAAACTTCCGAATATGGATTGATGGGATCAAATAGGGTATCTCATCACATTACAATAAAATCACAGAAAGAGGAATATAAAAGAACATCCCCCAACATTACAAAGAGGAGCTTAAAAGAAGTGACATAAAGGAGAGTACGTAAAAAGAAAGAGAGAGGTTAGATCTCTTACGAAAGTTCGGCAGCCTAACGGCGCCACTCAAAACTTCCAAAATGGGTTGATGAGAGAGAATAGGGTCTCTCATCACATGAAAATAAAAATTAAAGTAAGTTTAATATAAAAGATCATCCCAATAACAAGAAATATTAGCTTTTAAAGGAATGACATAAAAGTGTGTACTTAAAAAGAAAGAGAGGAGTAGGATCCCTTACCTCGGGTCCGACTTGACTCGATCGTTCTTTAATCTCCTGAATAATAAACTTGAGTTAATTTATAATTCCTTAAGAACCTTTTTCAAGTTCATTATTACTTTTATACCACTTATTACCATGTCATAAACATTATGTAATCATTTAAGTTAATAATATTTGTTTTGCCGATATTTGTTTCTTAAGTCGAAAGTGGACTTCTCTTACAATTACATGTTGTTCGTGTGGCCAAATGTTTATTATATCCAGAATTTTATTCATGACGTAGATATCATATATTTCATATATATCCAGTACATTCATGCATTTATAACATTACATAATCATTTAGAGGTAAGAAATGAAATGCACCGTTCATAGAGACGGTAAGCCGTACATACGCATGAACGCTACTTTCATTTCTATTTAGTATTTTATAGAATGGAATAATAATTAAATAAAGTTATATTATAATTACAGTATAATATCATATATAATATCATAGTTCCATCCTTTATACATCCCACATATGGTATTTAACGAATCAAATCACTTTGAGGGGGCGGTAGTCCGCACTTCCTTAAATGAAGATATCGCGTATACCCATAATGGAAGCCATAAAGGTAAGACAAAAATGAAAAATACAGAAGCATAAATAAAACATAAACATATTATATATCATATATAAAAATAGTGACATCATAATGGCCACCGTTGAAGGTGTTAAATGAGTATTGAACAATCATCGTTTCGGGAGGCAGAATTTCACCATCCACGGAAACCGTATGTTCTTTAACCATTTGATGTAGTTGTCTGAGAGTGTAGCTCGAATAAATCTTATAACAACATCCTAGTATATTTAAGATACTGGTTTTGTTACAAAATAAGTGAATAAAAAGAGTTTAGGGGGTTGGAGAAGCAAAATAAAACAAATGAACATGAGGGAATGAATTACCTTTAAAAGTGTAACTCCTTTTGATTTGAGCCTAAAGGCTTCCTTTGAAAGGATTCTTCCCAAAGGGAATCTTCTATGATGAGTAGAGGGATGTGGAGAGAGTAAATGGGCAGGGTTTGGCCGATCCAAAGGCTTGAGGAGTGTGTTAAATGAGGTAGAGGTGGGGGCCTTTTATAAGAGGAGAGGAGGGGCACTTTTGGAAAGTAAAGAAATATTACTTTATTTGAAAATGTGTTTCGGTTTCAAAAGGTCCCACATTGATATAATTCGTGGATAAGGTGATAAGGCTTCGAAATCCACTCATCCAATAAGTTTTGGACATGTTTAGTTCATATATTTTACATTATCATTCCATTTTATTTAAATCGTCAAATAATGATGTCATCGCTGCATCATTATTATGTCATAAATAATTTAAGTTATTTAATGTCTAAAAATTATAAAAAAAATACTATGATGTAGGAAATATTTTTATCTTTCCAATGAATATTTATAATCAAAATGATGACTTGTATAACCCCACTTAAAAATTGTTTTAGTAAAACATATCATGTTTGTGTCAATTTTACTTTTACATTAAATAAAATGTTATTTATGTCATTTCCCAACCAAAGTGGATCCATGGGGTCCCCAAGTTGACCCATGGCTTTTATTGGTCGGCCATGATACAAACAATGAGGGTAAGACATGTGTCAAGCTCATCTCATTTTATTAGAGCATTATTTTTACCTTAAACTACACTAATTACCACTAATCGCGATTAAAAACTTAATAAGTTACTATTCACCAAAAAATTATTTTAATCTCATTTAACCACATTTTACTTCTTAATGACAACCATTTATGTCGGATTTTTGAAAATCAAAACACAATGATGGAAAAATTTCATTTAAACGGAAAATCAGTTTTTATAAGTACCACTTAGTGGTTTCACTATTCATCAAAAATTGAAGTTTTTCAGAAAAATCCCAAAAATTCACCCTAAGCTATATTTGATATTCTGAATTCAAAAATGAAGTCCATTTTACAAAATTCAAAACATATAAGTCACATTAATTAATTTAATAATTAATTCCCGTTGTCATGTCAAATAGCGTGTTTTATGAAACAATAAGTATCAAAAGATTGACACTAGTTTAAGTCTGATTTCAAAGTGAAATTAATTCCAACGACCAATATTGGATTTAATGGTAAAAATTTATTCTAATTTCACTTTAAAACCAATTCAAAAGATAATCTAATCATATAAATAAATTAGATTAAAATGAGGTTTTGAATTAAAATACAACATTTTACACTATTCATTAAAAAAATGAACTTTATCGGAAAGATATCAAAAATTTACACAAAGTAAATTTTGATGTCCTGATTCTTAATAAGAGTTTTATTTGGTCCAAAAGAATGTTTAAGAGTGAACAAAACTATATTTAATGACGGTTCGCCATCAAAAGGTGATAAGTGAACCTTTAGTGAAAACTAGGGCATATACGCCTAAAATTGAATTCTTTCCGTATTTTAAGCCATTATCTTTTATTGGATAAATGTAAAAACATTTAAAAACATATATAATCATATTTTAGTTATTTCTATCCATTCCCGCCATTACAACGGCTACATGTTAACTACCATTTAAAATAATATTATTTTATTATTAGAGTGCAACGTAAGATTCCCAAGAAACTCGTTGTTGCGTGTTGGGTACGCCATCGAGCATAGCGTCCCCTTTAAAGTTATTTAAATATTTTATTCACAAATATGGATAAATATTAAATGTCATATTCTTTATTTACCTGGGGTGTTACATCCTTCCCCCCTTTTGGGAATTGCGTCCTCGCAATTTTAAAATTGCGCTTGGAAACATCCTTGAAAGTCCCACATCGGAACAAAACTCGATAAAACAAACACTTTAAAATAAAGAGAGATAAGTACAAAGGTCACCCGAGTTAACCCATACTAGGATTCCAAGTATGAAAATATGGACATGGAGGAAAAAACAAAGGGTCATGTTCTGATGGAGAGTGATAGAAAACATGTTTAGGAGAAAGTTAACCACGAGAAAATCACAAACTTGTGATGGGTTAAACGGTATTCGATTCCCCAGTAGGAAAAGTTAATAGACAACCTTTTTGTTTTAAGCTACTTTTTATTGAGGAATTTATTCATAAGGAAACATAATAACTTATCATATTGACTTTCAACTTTTATTAGATTCCTTACACAAACTCATATTTTCTCAAAAAGATGAGTATTTTGGAAGACTTGTTCACATTAAGAGTACTATAATGAACTTCTAGAGAATCACCTAATCCACAAAATAGAACTATATACGTCCCATGCCTTTAACCAAAATCAAAACCAAAAAGGCTAGTACAAGATCAGATAATCCATGAAAGGATAACCCTTTATAAAAAGAAAATATATTCTTAATCTCCAAAATTTTTCCAACAAAATCCAAAGTTCAACGAGGACCATTTGTCCATAAAATTCTTCAAAGTAAACCAAACTACGATTGAAACCCAAATATTTGAAGGATTTAGTCACATAGTCTACCAAGTTAAATCGTAACATTTATCTCCAAACAACATCAGTTGCTCCTAAAGTCTCACATTGAAAAGTAATTATCCTAATCACATATCCTCCAAAATAAACTTACTCTTAATTCATAAAATCATATAACTAAAAAGAATCGGTCAAACTAACCAGGGACTTCACGTAGTCCAGTGGTAGGCGATAAATACCAGTCGCACTTTGGTTGTGGGTTCGATTCCCGCAGCTTTGTCCGACGCGACGGGATGTCACACGGTCTGCGTGTTGTCCTTTTTCCAAAACTATATAATTCTTAAAACATTCCCCAAAATGAGATAAAATCTTCAAGAATAATCATAACATATTTTAACCTCAATTTTATCTCATGCCCTTCATTTTCCATCATATCATATAATAACCCATAATTACCTCAAAAGTAAGGATCATATAAACCCTAATGGTTACCTTAATAATTATTACCTGAATTTCCACATCGAGTTGGCCATATCGTACATGATGCATTAGAGAACTCACCAAGGTTCAAGTGGTTGATCATGACTCCTTGATAGTTGGTTTAGAAAAACCATGAGATTCCTCATTGAATCCCCCATCTCATCGAGTATCTTAATCAGAGAACCACCACAGTTTCCTTCAAACCCATTGTCACTTTGGTGCCTGCTAGATCCAGCCATTTACTAAAACCAAAAAGGTCAGTGTGAGTATATCAACAAAACCATCATGTACTAACGAGGAAGGTAAACACTAAGATATACTTACTCATTCACTTTATCTAAAACTAGGACTCTTTCTGAAATCCTTACCATTATGGTAATGTCACTTATGATTAAAGAATACCCTAACCTCTAAAGTTATCTAAACTGGCCTTTGATACCAACTATAAGGCCCCAGCCTTAAACCTTTCTTAATCTTGAGTTATTAAAAGATTACACTTTGAGGATCTTTTCAGGTTTAGATTTTTAGAGAATTAGATCTTGAAACTTGCATTACATTCCACCTTTAAACAAAGTGGTTACATAAAAGACAGGATTCATTCTTCCCAACAACGGAAACATATTTAAAATAAAACTTGGATTCTTTCTTGACACATACTTGACTCTATCATCTTATCATGTACCTTTCCCGTGACCCGTGAAAAACATTTCAAAAACTTGGGATGAGCATAAAAAGCTCAGTAACGGTTATAAAAAATATGGAAAGGAAACATGAGTTCATAAATACATAAGAATGAAATCATACTTTACCCATAAAACATAGGCATATCAAATCATGAATAAATCATAGAAAACATAAGACATAAAGGTAACTTGAGGCATTCATAACATTCTTACGTAGGGAGTAACCCTCTTGGTTACATTTTGAATACCCATCACTGTATATTCCCTAAATCTCTTCGGAGAAACCTTAACGTTTCACTCCTTCGCGTTACCCAATGCATTGGAGAGCTATATCGGGCTCACCCGCCCTTAGATTATCACGGAACCACCCGTTCTTCATAACAATGCCCAAGAACCATAACATAATCGTATCACATAAACATGAATAAAGGAAACATAACTTTTCCACATTTCAATCACAATATAACATTTTAGGATATTGAAATAATGAATCCATTCAAAAAGAAACCATTTAAAACATTTAATAAAGTGATTTTTGAATCAAAGTGTCCCATACCACCTTGAAGCTTTTAACATTTTAAACCATTAATATCCATATAAATAAATCCTTAAAACCATTTTGAAAACATGGATATTAATAAGAACAAATAATTAAAACATTTAAAACAATATTTTGGTTAAAGGGGTTTTACCAAAATTAGAGACACTTGAATACAATAATCGAGGAATAACATTTAGTCAAAATTTTATAATATCATGAGAATAAAAGGAATCATGATATAATACTCTAAAGGGCAGTATATACACCATATAAGAGTGAATTGGTGCATAACAACAATGATCCCTCAATAGAAATGTCAAATGTGATGAAATCCCTTATAAAGAAGGTATCGTTAAATTAAGGACAAATAAATCTCAAAAAATATGCGTGACAAATATATATACACCCAATATAAGTGGATATTAAGTGTAAAACAATAAAAGGTCATTCACACATATTCAATGGATGACATATTCAATGACTACAAGTTGAACCCAAAGAAATCGAAATTGGGTTAAAAAGTTCCCTTGACAGCCTAATGGCATCACATCAAAATGAGTTGATGAGAGATAAAAAGTGTATCTCATCACTTGGACATAAAATTTAAATCAATAAGGATGTACGAGAACATATCCCAACATAAAAATATGTAAATTAAAAGTCCCAATAAAAGAAGTCTTTTAAAAAAGAGGAGGGTGAAAGGTTCCCTTACCGACTTGGGTATCTTTCAAAACATACACCCCATGAAAGAAGGACAATAGATCATTGATGTAAATACTCATAAACGAAAGTATATTACACAAAGAGTAGAATAATGGGCAGTACATACACCACTCAATGGAATTTGTGGCAAATGTAGCATAAATCTCATGGAAATAAAAGTGAGATGAAAAATCCCTTACGAAAACTCGGCAGCCTAACGGCGCCACATAAAACTTCTGAATATGGATTGATGAGATCAAATAGGGTATCTCATCACATTACAATAAAATGTACAGCAAGAGGAATATAAAAGAACATCCCCCAACATTACAAAGAGGAGCTTAAAAGAAGTCACATAAAGGAGAGTACGTAAAAAGAAAGAGAGAGGTTAGATCTCTTACGAAAGTTCGGCAGCCTAACGGCGCCACTGAAAACATCCAAAATGGGTTGATGAGAGAGAATAGGGTCTCTAATCACATGAACATAAAAATTACAGTAAGTGTAATATAAAAGATCATCCCAATAACAAGAAAGATGATCTTTAAATGGAATGACATAAAAGTGTGTACTTAAAAAGAAAGAGAGGAGTAGGATCCCTTACCTCGGGTCCGACTTGACTCGATCGTTCTTTAATCTCCTGAATAATAAACTTGAGTTAATTTCTGATTCCTTAAGAACCTTTTTCAAGTTCATTATTACTTTTATACCACTTATTACCATGTCATAAACATTATGTAATCATTTAAGTTAATAATATTTGTTTTGTCGATATTTGGTTCTTAGGTCGAAAGTGGACTTCTTACAATTACATGTTGTTCGTGTGGCCAAATGTTTATTATATCCAGAATTTTATTCATGATGTAGATATCATATATTTCATATATATCCAGTACATTCATGCATTTATAACATTACATAATCATTTAGAGGTAATAAATGAAATGCACCGTTCATGGAGATGGTAAGCCGTACGTACGCATGAACGCTACTTTCATTTCTATTTAGTATTTTATAGAATGGAATAATAATGATATAAAGGTATATTATAATTCCAGTATAATATCATATATAATATCATAGTTCCATCCTTTATACATCCCACATATGGTATTTAACGAATCAAATCACTTTGAGGGGGCGGTAGTCCGCACTTCCTTAAATGAAGATATCTCGTATACCCATAATCGAATCCATAAAGGAAAGACAAAAATGAAAAATACAGAAGCATAAATAAAACATAAACATATTATATATCATATATAAAAATAGTGACAGTATAATGGCCACCGTTGAAGGTGTTAAATGAGTATTGAACAATAATCGTTTCGGGAGGCAGAATTTCACCATCCACGGAAACCGTATGTTCTTTAACCATTTGATGTAGTTGTGTGAGAGTGTAGCTCGAATAAATCTTATAAAAAAATCCTAGTATATTGAAGATACTGGTGTTGTTACAAAAGAAGTAAATAAAAAGAGTTTAGGGGGTTGGAGAAGCAAAATAAAACAAATGAACATGAGAGAATGAATTACCTTTAAAAGTGTAACTCCTTTTGATTTGAGCCTAAAGGCTTCCTTTGAAAGGATTATGCCCAAAGGTAATCCTCTAGGATGAGGATAGGGATGTGGAGAGAGTAAATGGGCATGGGTTGGCCGAGCCAAAGGCTTGAGGAGTGTGTTAAATGAGGTAGAGGTGGGGGCCTTTTATAAGAGGAGAGGAGGGGCACTTTTGGAAAGTAAAGAAATATTACTTTATTTGAAAATGTGTTTCGGTTTAAAAAGGTCCCAAATTGATATAATTCGTTGATAAGGTGATAAGGCTTCGAAATCCACTCATCCAATAAGTTTTGGACATGTGTAGTTCATATATTTTACATTATCTTTCCATTTTATTTAAATCTTCAAATAATGATGTCATCGCTCCATCATTATTATGTCATAAATAATTTAATTTATTTAATGTCTAAAAATTATAAAAAAAATACTATGATGTAGGAAATCTTTTTATCTTCCCAATGAATATTTATAATAAAAAATATGACTTGTATAACCCCACATAAAAGTTTTTTTAGTAAAACATATCATGTTTGTGTCAATTTTACTTTTACATTAAATAAAATGTTATTTATGTCATTTCCCAACCAAAGTGGATCCATGGGGTCCCCAAGTTGACCCATGGCTTGTCTTGGTCTGCCATGATACAACCAATTAGGGTAAGACATGTGGAAAGCTCATCTCATTTTATTAAAGCATTATTTTTACCTTAAACTACACTAATTACCACTAATCACGATTAAAAACTTAATAAGTTACTATTCACCAAAAAATTATTTTAATCTCATTGAACCACATTTTACTTCTTAATGACAACCATGTATGTCGGATTTTTGAAAATCAAAACACAATGATGGAAAAATTTCATTTAAACGGAAAATCAGTTTTTATAAGTACCACTTAGTGGTTTCACTATTCATCAAAAATTGAAGTTTTTCAGAAAAATACCAAAAATTCACCCTAAGATATATTTGATATTCTGAATTCAAAAATGAAGTCCATTTTATAAAATTCAAAACATATAAGTCACATTAATTAATTTAATAATTAATTCCCGCTGTCATGTCAAATAGCGTGTTTTATGAAACAATAAGTATCAAAAGATTGACACTAGTTTAAGTCTGATTTCAAAGTGAAATTAATTCCAACGACCACTATTGGATTTAAAGGTAAAAATTTATTCTAATTTCACTTTAAAACCAATTCAAAAGATAATATAATCATATAAATAAATTAGATTAAAAAGAGGTTTTGAATTAAAATACAACATTTTACACTATTCATTAAAAAAATGAACTTTATCGAAAAGATACCAAAAATTTACACAAAGTAAATTTTGATGTACCGATTCTTAATAAGAGTTTTATTTGGTCCAAAATAATGTTTAAGAGTGAACGAAACTATATTTAATGATGGTTCGCCATCAAAAGGTGATAAGTGAACCTTTAGTAAAAACTAGGGCATATACGCCTAAAATTGAATTCTTTCCGTATTTTAAGCCATTATCTTTTATTGGATAAATGTAAAAAAATTTAAAAACATATATAATCATATTTTAGTTATTTCTATCCATTCCCTCCATTACAACGGCTACATGTTAACTACCATTTAAAATAATATTATTTTATTATTAGAGTGCAACGTAAGATTCCCAAGAAACTCGTTATTGCGTGTTGGGTACGCCATCGAGCATAGCGTCCCCTTTAAAGTTATTTAAATATTTTATTAACAAATATGGATAAATATGAAATGTCATATTCTTTATTTACCTGGGGTGTTACAAGAAATCAAACCATTCTTAGATGACACAAAACTATACATTATACATATATTTTTTCCCAAACTATATGGAATATAACAAACAAAAATATCCATTAGATTGATATCCTCAATGATGAGAATGAATGAAATATGGAAAAAAGGAATCAATACACGAAAAAACAAATTTGTGTTGAGTTTATCAATACACTATAAATATTATTTTCATGAAGACATTGATCAATAAATTTTAATTTTTTTAACTAATAGAAAAAAAATTAATTGATTTTTTCAAAATTAAAATGATGATTTTTCTCTACAAATTTTTTTTTCTAATTTACATAATCACTTTACAATAATTTTTTTTTATACACTTGCCTAAGAAAACATATATTCCAAAAATATATTTTATAAAAATTAATTGTTCCATATAATTATTGGATAAAATACCAAAAAAATATTTCAAAACATTACAAATCTATATAAATATCAATAATTATATTGAAAATAAATGTAAACCAAAAAATAGACAACTTTTATATTTTCCTTCAACATTACTGGTTCCCATGATGCATATAGAAGGTTTATATTACATTTGTTGATAACTTCCAACACAAATATAAGATTTACTTAAATAATATAGTACCAATAGTAATTCTTCAATGTTATATTATATTTCCCCACCTTGGAAATTCATCAATTGAACCACGAAGGAGCACAATATAACCTCATGGGTGTCATCTAATATGTTAGAGGCCATAAACAAACAATAACAGTATAACTAAAACACTATTAAAAGAATACAATTGGGACCAAAATATATGAAAACAAAAAAAAAATCATAATCAATGAAATTATATATGATAATTCAAGTAATTTTAGATTAAATGAAATGATTAATAATGTATAAATTTAAATATGTTAATTTAAATTGATTATTAAAAGACATATAAGAATAAATATAAATATATATACTAGGTAGATCATTATTGAAATTATACATGAAAAAGATACTATTGATTCATAACCAATAATTGGGTGTCCCTCCATAGACCTATTTACAAATCCATCTTGATACTGAAGCTTGGATTCTAGTATAACATTTAAAAAAATTCAATAAATAAGGTCAATGTAAGAAATAATCCACCAATGATGACGATGGAAAAAATATTAGTAGGGAACCATAAATATGGTTTCATAGATATTTTTAATATAAAATGTTTATATGGATAAAGCAAATAAATATGTATCATACGAGCATATGTGTTGGATCATGTCATGCTAATAATGATATCTATTAATGTTAAACCATCCTATTTAATATAGTGACAGTAATGTCATTTTTGATAATATCATCAAGGTTAAATACATTTGAATATATCATTTCACTTCTAACATATTGTAGAGAAACATAGTAATTGAGCATCATAACCCGACCAATCCTTGTGGGTATAATATCCCATAGAAAACCAATAGGGGATATGTACATCATAAATAGTCTTAGGTATGTAGACTGAATGTGAATCCTCTCACTGTTATCTTAGAGTATACTATAAGGCTGAGGAAAATATCATTAAGATCCTTGTGAATAAAATATGATTTGGGATTCACACTTTGTGATCAATAAAATAATTTATTTAAAAAACATTGTTGTTTAATCTACATGTTGTGATCCTATAGGACCTATATCAATGATATATAAAACTACCTCACCATTTTCAATATGTAAATACAATAATTCATCTAAGAAATTATTATCTTGGAAATCCCATATGGTATCTTAACTATATATTAAATAATAATCCCAGTGATACTCCTAGAATATGGATATAATGATCTCTATGGTGGTGTTCATAACACCCCAGTCCATAGGTCTTAGGGATCACCAAAATCATCAATGTTATGAATATGTTAATTACATATAAAAAATTATTTTACATAGTCCCATATTTTAACACATATTGGAATTGAATGATAAATAATTTTCTACAAGAGTATAATCTATAATTGATCATTATATCCCCCCTTATAATACTCACCATCTTCTACATATCAGGAATATCAAACATCCAAAAGAATATAAGATTAGTTTTAATAGGAAATTCTTTTCTCATGGTCACATGTTAGATACATTCAGTTGAACATGAAAGGTTTATATTCTAATAGGGATAATCCTTTCATTAATATTTTTAGGGGTTACAATTTTTTTTTAAAGATGTGTGGATGCTCAATGAAGTAAAGATTCTCTAAATCTATTTGATTTTATGTTGTTTAAAATGATATTTCATAGAGTATATCATATATTATGGACAAGTAATATATTATAAAATTAGGTTAAATATTAATTTTCAACATAATAATATAATATTATCTATCTAGGATATGATTATAGTATTACCTGGTTGAATCATAGAGCCATGTATGATAAAGATTAACTTCTTTCGTCAAGTTATGTTTCTAAAATGTAGATGAACCATTTACATAGTTGGATGTTATTAATTTATTTTCTTATAAGATGAATCTAATCATAGAGAAATTGTATATCAATTATAATAAATATAATGATAGTGATTACATATGGGATTATAATTTTTCTCATTTAATAGAGTACATTGTGATAATCCTATAGCCTCTATAACTGATTCACATATAAGAGTATATTTTATGTGTGAGATCCTCCTAAAAACCGTAGATTTATAATCTATTTTTATCAATCTATTTACCAATTTACCATAATTTTATTTAATAAACTAACATATTGTGAAATATGAAGTATCATTCCTAAATCATTTGGGTGATAAGATGAAAATGATGGATACAACATGGAGGGATAACCCCTAAAGTTATTTCATTGGGATATTTATAAAAAATTAATTTATCGTTGTGGTAGGGATATTCTACAGTGTATGTTTTAACTTATCCATTTCAAATTTTGTGTTATTTTAGTTTGAAATGGGTTGTTCTCAGGCTGTTATAAATTACAATCTCATTTTTTTTACATTAATTGTTCATCATTTATTCAATAAAAACATCTCAATAGTATCACAGAAATCTAATATTTTATATTTTTGAAAATATGATGAGAAGTATAGGATTAATAAATTTGAATGTCTATTAATTTATCTATAAATAATTATGAATAAATAATTTAAAACTCAAAAAATTTAATCACGCCATATGGTGAAGGATACTATATCCAGTGACTCAATACAAATGAATCATTTTTGAAATCTAATAGAATACAACATTTGGATATCATAATTCATGATAATACCAAAAATGGGGATCTAAAAATTTCTAATTTACCATATTTATGATATTTAGGTTTATTATAAATTATGATATATAAGGCTATTTTATCCATGAATTTTAATGGGGAGAGAGATTTTATATTTTAATAAATAGGATTGTATGGTTTTCTTCCATTTCAATGGGATTGGATACCCCACGCCTATAAAAATTATTATAAGTGGTGATAAAACTGTTAGTCGTATAGTATGAGTGATAGATTATAATAATTTTATATGTTATTACAAATCTATTGTATTATATGTCACCTCATATATCATTACAAAACATTTGTGAAAGAATTTTTTTCTATTTGACTATAAAATAAAATAGTTAACATATAAATTATCATAAATTATTATTAATTCATTTTGATTATTTTTTAATTATTATTGAAAGGGTTTATAATTAATTAATTTTATCCTATATATAATTATATATATAATTATTAATTAAAATTTTATTATTCAATATTTCATATTACTAAGTTCTAATCATAAAATTATATCTACAGAATTATATTCCAAGTCACATAATATAGATAGAATATGATTATATATATATATTATATCTATAAATTATAAAGTGTTTAAAAGTTATAACAATAATTTATCAATTAATTTTTTCACATTTGAAATTAGCAAATATTCATAATGCTTAATTTTAATTGTTTATTCTGAATAGAGAATAATTTGAATAAAAATTTAAAACAGATAAGTACTATCATGATATATATGTTTTCTAAATGTTTAAGTATTGTAAAATGAATTATCATGACTAATAGGATGATAATTTTTTGTGTAAATATTATATTGTTATAACTATCTAATTATTGAATGATTATAATAAATTATTATGTGTTGGAAAATATTAATATATAAATTGTTCATAAATTAATATCTATTATTTGGATAATAAATAAAATGTTTATCTACTTACTACGATTGGATATTCATGTTTATAAAATTTTCTTGAATAGTGATTATTTTATATATGTTAATTCATGTTACTAATTGGTTCTAAATAGTTCTTATATCATGTACAATATACCCATATAGGATTTTATTTTCATCTCCTATGAACATGGAATATAAATAATGATACTAAAATTCTATTAGAAGTTACAATATTAATTGTAAATATTAGGTCTTCTAGTTCTAATAAATTATATTATCTCTTGATTAATGTATATATGGGTGGTTTTTATTATGTTAGACCTCCAAATTTATGATATATTGATGCATTGCTCACTAAAAGTAGTGGTTAACTATCTATTTCTCTAGGATTACTCATGATGATATTATAAATTTTAAATATTTCGATAAATTTATAATAAAATTATATATAAATTATATAAATTCCTTATTTAGATATGTGTAAATATGTTTTGGTTCTACTTTTTTAGTGTGAATCGCCAATTATAGGCTGTGTGTAGAGTAACATAATAATATCTATTCAACTTGTTCAATTTCTTATTTGAAAAAGGATAAAAATTAAACAATTTAAATAATGTATACATATTGGTAATAAAATTATCTAAGTTTGTTTAGATTAAAAACACTCTAAAATATTTTGTTTCACATGCATTCAAATGAGGTAGTTTGAATGATCTTGATCAATCTGTATGGGTACCAAAAAAAATTATGTTCCTTTGGATTATGTCATTTATAGAAGTAATATAATGTGGTTACACTAACCATCAGCGTCATGATTCTACTTGTTTCACTAGGTTACAAATTTTTGGGAAACCATAAGTTCATGGATTCTTGAGTATTTGAGATTTATGAATCATTAAGTTAGTTTTGGGTTAAAATTTATCCACCCATCAATCTAAGAGTAAAATATTATATGATTAACTATAGTGTTAAATAAAATATATTAATTAACAATTTACATGATTCCAATTATATCCTCCATGATGTGTTGATGTTTGAATATGATTGGTAATATTTAATTTAAAATGATTGAATATGTTTATGGGATATTAGTTTGTAAATTCTCATTTAAAATGAATTTTAAACATGATTCTCATATAATAAATGACTCTATTATATATAAAAACATTATCATAATCATTATTTGTGACTTGATTTGTATTTTATATGGGATATGTTAATGTATTTAGGGTAATTTCATAGAATAAGAACCACATAATTTGTTTTACATAAGAAAAAAAAATCTATGTGTAAGTGAGACACCTTCACAAGAAACATGCTAATGATGAAATTATAAGAATAAAAGTTGACTCTCTTTAAACAATTATCTAGAATTATGTAAAAATTTATCCTCTACTTTTTGTGTTTATGGATTCCATTTTTATAAGGAAAAATGAAAAAAATATTTCCCAATTATTATGTATATATAAGAGAGGCTTTATGAGTAACATGATTTGAATATGTTGTATGGGATGTTCAAGGCCCTAGTTTTGAATAAAAAGTAAAAATGAACCTAGATATAAACTCATGTTATCAATATTACTAGGTATTTCATTGGAATAGATATGTTAGGTTAAAATCATTGGCTTTATTTAGCATCAAAATTTATTCTACAATGACAACTCGAAATGATCCTCTATGTTCATAGTTTCCCTTTTATATGCTTCTAAGTTTGACTATTCCAATCCCTATAATTTTTTTTAATACAATAAATGATTTGAACAGTATTAAATGTTTTAATGTTGTGATTTTTATCAATTCATAAATTTTAAATTTAATATATTTTTTTATTATAAGCATTATTTAATATCGTGAAATTTTAGTTGAACTATTAAAAAACCACAAAACATCATAGAGGATGAATTATTTATGCATATGGAAAATTATAAAACCATTGCATATAATGTATGTAAATTCCCTCTAGAAAATATATATTAGATAAATCATCTAATAATACCTGTCATAGTCCCAATTTTAGAATTCTATCATATACTAGGAATGAACCAGAGACCATTATATAAATCCCACAACAACACCTGAGAAATGGAAATCACATTCTATATCTTAAATCATCCTATGATTCTATATATGTTTTGTAGGAGGATTAATATTATTTGGATTATTTATCACCATTATAAAAATTGTTTCCTTCTAATAAATCATGATTATATCAAATAAATTGAACAATAGTGGGAACCTCCCTTGAAAACCTTCCCATTGTATGGGAATATGCAGATGGATTACACAAATAGATTCCTAATCTTCCTCCTGATAAAGAGTTTCGGTTCATAGTAACACTTATACCAATATATATACTAATATCAATGTATATTAGTAAATACCCCATTTTAAATTTAATAAATGAAAAATAAACTGATATAGAATCAAGATATAAGATCCCATATATGGATGGATTAAAAATTTCCGTAGGAATTTGAATTTTTATCATGAGATGGTTTAAATAATGAATCAGTGATCATAATGAGATTCAAGGACTTGGAATAACTCATATTTATGTTTTTATATGAGGAATTTTTTCAGGGTGGTGTCTCAAGTTTTTGTTTGAGCCTTGGAGGCTTCAGGTTATGTTTTGGGAATTTTGGAGTCTCCTAGAAAAGGTGCACGGTTTTGTGTGCAAGGTTTTGGAGAAACTATGCCTAAACATGATCATCTGGAGGGTTTTAGTTAAATTTTAACTAGTAATATTTGGAATTCATGGATATATAATGGATTGTGGTAAACCATTTAATGGAAAAGGGGGAATATTGTAAGTCTGAGGAGGTTCTAAGGCATGGCGCATGAGCTACGCAAGGTTTCAGACAAACCGTGTGTGCAACTGAAGAGGGTAGGTAGTGTAAACAGCATGATTGAAGAATGGTTTATAAATTTGTGTGGCACAATCTTGTGAATTTTTGGGTGTTTTATATTAGATGTGTACATATATTTGCTAACCATCTAAACCAATTGAGCGAGTGGTGGCATTGGATGGAGCCAAGGTGGGCGCATGGTTTAGAAAACCGTATTTCTACCTAGATTTCATTACAAGGGGGAAATTTTTTAAAACAATATACTCATGTTTTTTAACATATCCACCCTATTTCTTCCCCATTATAGGTTACACAAATTAGGGGGTTCTTGAAACCCTTAATCCTCTTCTCTCCCTCGATTTTGTGGTGTTTTCATGGCGACTTCGGGCTGTTTGAGGTGCGTTCTACTCCTCCATTGGTTTACATTCATATTATTCTTATTTATATATAATTTTTTGTATATATGATTTAGTTATTTTTGTCAATTTTACTAGATAATGGTGGAATGAATTGTTTCTCATGGGAACTTTTTTCTTCTTTGGTAGAGGATATCCTAGGATGGATTCTACATGTCATTTATGGTGTTTTGTTAAGGTTTGTGTTCTCGGTGATTTTTTTAGGTCTTAACTCTGTAATTAATTTGAATTAACAGTTGAAATGGGGTCACATATTTTCAATTTTCCTAATATTTGATCCACAATTCCATTATAGACCTCCCACAGTGTTTTCTTAGAGTTTTGAAAAGCGGTGCTTTCCCGATGAGATTTTTAAAAATAATCATAATATGGTTTTTCATTAGTCAAGTAATTATAATTTTTAGAGGTGATTAGTTTTTTTTAGTAATAGTAGACTTCGGGTGATCATTATTATCTCATTTGGGTTCCAAAGAGTTGGATAATGAATGTATGGTCCTTAACAGGGCCCTAGTTTTCGAGAATTATTTCTAGAAGCTATGTTAATGAGGCTGGATGTCTAAGAGATTAACCCATACTCTTGTTAATTTATATTCATGTATTAAATATGTTCCTTATAGAATAAAGTTACATGCATTATTACTTTATTTAATAGATTGATTTTGGATTTATATTGATACATTATACATTCTATAGACCCTGTTGGATAAATTGTATGTTGTGAGACCGAACCTAGAACTAACCAATGGGTGTGTTTCCTCAGAAATAGTGGATTGTTTTCATGCTGCGTTTTGGTAAAAGCTTATGAGGTCAATGTGAAATGGTTAAATGGTGTGTTTTGTATTTTTATTTAGTTATTGTTTCTAATGTGGGAAAATTATATTTAAAGTGATATTTGTTTTGAAATTAGTTTTTGAACACCAATTGGTTTGATAAAATGGATTTTAAATATATTTTAATCGTTGATTGGAAATGGGTGTGTGGTGGATTTTTGTGAAAATTTCATGGTGAAATTTTTTATGATTTTGATAGAAAATGAAGCCCACACAACATGTTTTTTTAAGAAAGAAGATGTATGTCTTGAGGGTTTCTTCCATACATTTATTATTTTTTGGGTTAATGTTGTGATTTATAATGGAAATGGAAATGGTTAAAAGGGTTGTGCTGATTATTAAATGGTTTGAATAAAAATTAATGGAAAATATTTTCATAAAAGTGGTAATGATTTAATAGTGAAATTGGGTTAATGTGATGAAAGTATTGAATTATGGAAATGTATAATTTAATGGTATTAAATTGATAATGATATGTTTGTTGATCATTGGAAATGATATGAATAATCTTTGTTGGATTCATGGAATGATGCTCCATATTTAATGACTTGTGACTAATAGGTTTGGTGTATTGGACTAATGCTCTAGTCTATAGTTTTGGGCAGGCTAGACTAAAGCTCTAAGTGCCCTAGTGCGTCATAGATATTTAGGGTAAGGGATAATGCTCTTAAACCAAATGGTATGGACATGGTATTCCATATCATGTTTGGAATGATCGTACATGGAGTTTTATGTCATGGATCGATTCATGGAATGACTCTCCAAGTCTTCTTCCATGTGACCTAATGGTTTTGATGGTTGAACACAGAATTATGATCCCTAGTTGAATCAATGTACTACTGATTCATGTTTTATGACTTTTGACCGAGTAGTTTGGATTTCTGAAAAGGACATATTGCATCCGGTTTGGATTCTTGGAAAGATTATACTCTTTTTCTAACTAGTGACCCCTATGAGATTTGGATTAGAAGATCAGTCTGGGAAATGGTTTTATGAATGAAAATGGGAAATTTTGGGAACAAATAATAAGAGGGATAAAATTATCATTGGAAAATAATAGAACTTTTTCTGTTTAAATTATTATATAAGATTTACTCCAACATCTACACACAATTTTGAACTGACTGGTATTGGATTCACAGATAATTGGTGGTTGTCTACTCAGTTTTACTCACAACCTGCTCAGGACATCATTTAAAATACATTCCTAAGGACCTCTCACATGTTTAGTGTATGAACATGTTTGGACTGAGTTTCATTTGGAGTATAGATTGGTTCAGTAGGATTTTTTTTGGGGCATTATATTAATATATGGTTTGTCTCAATGATGTTATGGGGCCCTTTTTATAGTTTTTTATTTTGGTATGTTATTTAACCAGCCTAGTGGGTGGCTTGTTGTATGTATGACATGGATTCCCAGGTTATTAATGCATTTCATTTTATCCTGACATGTTTCACCTATAGTTAATGTATCTATCCTTCTTACTATGATATGTATGATATTCAGTTATTTACTTCAAGTTGTTTACATTGATATTAGGGAATACTCTCCTCACAATACTATCGTAGTCCGCCACATCTAGTCGAATTTCATTGTCATATGATGAGGAGCATTTGAGGCCATGCGGTGAACCATCTTGGGGCACCGTTTCAGTGGAATCATGGTGAAGACACTACAAATTGTTATCAGAAAATATTTTTTTCCAGTTATTCTACTATTTGGTGTTGGTATATATGAGATATAGGAATATGTCAAACCCTATGATGGATACCAGACTGGTGCATCATAAAAAACATTTTCTGGTAGGAATTATAGGTTATGAGTGGATGGGATTGATGTTCTAGATTTTTAATGTTATAGTTTTATATTATTTTCGCTTCATGAGATGCACATGTTCTTTTGGGTTTGAGGGATTATGATATATTATTGGCTATGGTAGTTGGTAATAGGTCTCTGGATTGGTTTTTACTATTTTACTATAATGAAAATAGGTATCTCACATATCATTCTTGGTGCATTATATCCATATGTAATAGGGCTTCTAGTGCGTGATTTTATGGTTTTATTTTTCTGGATGTTTATGTGTATCTACTGTGAGGTTCTCAATGAGCATGCTACTATGGTCTTGATGAACAGTTACTGTTGCAACCGTGGTGTGTTGGTATAGTTCATGAAGGGTTTAACCTAGTTTTGTCTTTTGACACATATGTCTCCTTTGATTTTGATAATGATAACATGGGTACAAGTGGTTTATAATTGCTATTAGTACTTTCATGGGTGGGATATTTTGTGTTCCAAGAATAGGAAATGGTGTATGAAGATGAGTTATTCTTATTAGTTTTTATTTGGTTCAGGATCACAAGGGGTTTTCATGGAAATTTTTTTGTGCCCATGTTTTCTCTCGGTGGTGACCATACATTCGAGTTTGTTTTTTATAACAGGAATAGGGATGTGTATGATTCCATTAAAATGGAAAGATCTTGGGGTGTTGATGTTTTGGTATAACATTTTCCTATAGGGGTAGAACCATCTAGCTGTCTGGACTACTTATCTCTATAAGTATCTCTAGGAAGATGGGGAGAGTGTGAATGAACTTAAAGGAATTTTCGATTTATGATCAACTGTGAATTGGTCTTATAAGTTGTTTTGGATCCTGAGTTTCTTTGGTTTTTGAAATTGATAAGGGTGATATCTAGAGGATGATATAGGTTTTTGGAATAGGAATGCCCAATGTATATGGATTGTGGTCTAAGTATTCATTTTTCCTTACTCACTTTAGTCTAAATTCGGTTTTGTGGTGGGGTCACACAATAGTGTGTGTGATGATTATGTGTCATTGGGATCAATAAGGCATGATTGGTTAGTAACATGTTGTGTCATTTGTTTTAAATCGAGAATTATGAGATCTTATGTCTATGGTTCTTGTGTAGGGAAGAAGGTAGTGAGTAGCCAGGGGACCAATATTGATGTGATGATATACTTGTGGGCAGGAGGTTGTAAAATTTTGGTGGTTTGGAATGTCCTTGCAAATAGTGGTGACATTGGAAGTGGATGTTTGGTGGTGGTGTGCACTGATGGAATCTCGACGTTCTCTTAGAATTGATTTTGATTCCAAATATTTTGACATCATGATAGGTAATATGATAGGTTAATAGAGTTATACCTATATACCATGATGTATTTTCATTGTATATGGGGCCTCCGGGAGATTATTCTCATGGATCAAGGAATGTGGAGTTGTACAGTGGAAATTCCACCATCAACAATTTATGGGTGAGGTTCTCAGGGTGCATCATGTAACATCTATTTCTGTTGGGGGTATTTTTGAAAATGGGGAATTGGTGATAGTATATATATTTTTTTCACTCAAGTTAGTTCGAGAAATCCACACCCAATTATTGTGTCAACACTAGTTGGTGTGTGCCTAAAACGGTTGAGGGTATTGGGGTGAGTAAGTGATTATGACACTCCTTTGGTGGTGAGTGATGTATTATATTTGGTGATGTAGCCATTGTGATTGATAGGATGAAGTTGTGTGGAACAAACTACTAATCCATCGTGGTGGAATTTTTATACTATTCAAATTTTTTGGATGTGTGTCCTTAAATTCCATATTAAATTCTAATGGAATATCATTTATAGAGTATGATCAAGACAAACATTGGATTCAATCATGATATGTTTATTGAAAGAAGTTTGATTATGAAACCTGTGGGTATGTATTTGTGGTTATAAATTTACTTTATGTTTGAGAAAATTAGGATTAGGTGTGTTGAAAATGGAGAGATAGTTAGATCCTATTATTTTTTATATGAGGCGGACAAGGGTAGTCTGACCGAGGTTAGGGAAAAATATAGTTGTTGAAGGTTGCAAGCCACAATCGGCACATCACATTGGGGGAAATGAGGGCATTTAGGGTTTATGTTTGGATTTTGAGAAAAATATGGTATTTTTTTTATTCAGGCATGAAAAATGGGTATGCATCCACTTTGGTTGGGTATCAATTATGTTGGTGGATTCCAATATTGATTGGAATTATATATAATGTGAGGTTATAGTATGTTAGAAGCCATGCTAGGAAATTGGTTCTAGTGAGAGTTTACGTTTGGTTAGGCCTTGATGAGGGAAAGATTGTTATGTATTTTAAGATGGTGGTTATTATCTGAATATTATGGTTTGGAACATCATAGCTCAATGATTGCTTGAGTGATGTTTTAGTGAATGATTATGTAACATGTGTTCAGTTAAGAACCATCCTAGTGTTTGGTTTTAACAATAATAAATAGCACATATTATTAACCGATTGTGGGCCATGTGTTGAAGGATGTACCTTGGTAGTGTTTCAGGAGAGCGGAAGCCGATTGTGGCTATTGGATAAATATCTGGGGACAAACATAAATCGAGTAGTAGAGATGTATGAACACTGAGACTTCTCGAGGAATGGATGTTTTATAGTGGGGAGGTTATAAGATCATATGTCCTTTTTTATAAACAATTTCTAATGTAATTTTAATTTTCATAATTAGATGAGTAAAATCTAGAATTAAGACAAAAAATGAGATTTTGAGAGTTGGAAAGCCTTAAAGTGGAATTTTCAGAATAATAATGGTTCTTGAGAAGTATCATGTGGGTTTGGTCGAGGCTTGGATACATTGGGTAAATTTCATTATTTTTTGTATCTATTGGAATGGGTGCATGATTTGGTGTGCACAGTTTTGGAGTAACCATGCTAATCATTAATTATCAAGATGTTTTTGTACAATTTGAAATTGGAATGATTTGGTTAAATCGTTATATCATAGTTTTTGGTAAACCATGAGAGGAAAATAGAGGAACCATGAAAGGAAGTGGAGGTTTTGAGGTATGGCACACAAGCAGCACATGGTTTCAGAGAAACTATTATCCATTCTATAAAGGTGAGGCAGTTTAGATATAATAGTTGGCATATAGTTTTTCAATCACTATGGCACAACCATGTGATGTTGGGGGTGCTAGATAATAGGGGGTGCACATTATTGGCACACATTGTTTCAAAACATCTGGAAAACCATTAAAAGATAGGGGTGTTGAACATTAGGGGTGCACATGGCTTGGACAAATGTGTGTCCTAACCATGTGAGTGGTGGTCTTGGACAGAACCAACCAGATGTTTGGCGCATGGTTTGGAAAATTTTATGGCCTAACTATGTGGAATACCTAATTTTATAAAAAATAGTGATTTTACAGGAATCTCCCATTGTGGTTTTCAAACTCACAACACCCTTTCTCCCCCATTATAAGGACACAAACTAGGGGGTTCCAAAACCCCTTCATCATCTTCTGTCCTTTGATTTTGTGGTTTGTTCCAAATTATTTCTTATATTTTTTTTTGTAATTTATCATCCTCCTATGGTTTGAATTCATCTTCTTGTTGATTACCCCTAATTATGGGGATACATAGTTTATGAATTACTTGAGATACTATCAGGGCATGGTGGAATCATTAGTTTCTCATATAGATTTTGGGATTATTTTTTAGAAGAGATCCTAAGACGGATTCCTCACATATTTGAATGTAGATTCTTTAAATTGTGTCTTTTCTATAAATGTTATTAAATTTTTTCCAAAGAAATTATTTTATATAATTTTCTAAATTTTGTATCCTTTTATGGGTTTTCTTAGAATTAATGTCAGGGGTCGATTATATACCTCTAATGGTAGGTTCCTCGAGTTTTGACAGGAGGTGGATACCTGGTGAGTTTTTTCTTTATTCATTGTAGGGTTTTTCATTTATTACTAGAATAATTACAATTTTATGGCATGGGGAAAATTATTTTACTAATGTAGTATAGTGGATGACTATGTTCTTCCCACTTAAAGAGATTCATAGGTTCTTACTTATATAATCTAATTCAGTTAAAATAATTTTTTATGTTTTATTTATTTTATGAAATCAATGAATTTGTTTTGTGTTTTTGATTACCATATAAAATATTTAAATAATAATAAGAGTAAAAATTCAGACTAAACTAACATGGAATGAAATGACAAAAGTGATTATAAATAAATCACTTGGTCTAAAGATAACATTCAGGTTTTATAATTGTTCTTATTTTTATTTAAATTATGTTTGATAATTTATCTTGAAATCCCATGCACGAATCACTATACTTTTAATTAGGTTTGTGAATTCTTGAATGGCTTAATCAATCTAAATTTTATCTCCTCTGGTAATCAATGTTGATGAAACACCTTGGTTAAGTGTGTGACATCTTCTAGGACCCAACTCAAAGTTATGGAATTTTATATATTGATTGTCTCAACTTAATATTTTGAATATCTAATCAATTTAAGAGATTGGAAAATATAAAAAAATAATATAAATATATTTCAATTTCAGGTCATAGGGGAAAATCTCCACACTTTTTTACTCCACTATTATCTATCATAATCATAACAAAACATTATGAAAGAATTCCAGAAAACATATCCTCTCTTGGGATAAACCTCAGGTCATCCTCTCATTTTCAGGGGTAGTAGATCACAATGGTGCAAATAAAAAAGAGGATAAGTGTAAGGAAAATAAAAATAAAATAACAAAATATTAATAAGATGAATAAAAAAACCAGAAATAAAAAAAGTAAAAATGGAATAATAATAGAGAAGAAAATCAAGATAATAGATTAAATAAATGAAATATCAAAGGGTTGAATGAAACATTATAAGAGGTATAACTGGATGCAAAAAAATTATGGTGGATGACAGTTGAAGAAAACAAACATGGATGAGTTTTATTGAATAAAAGTAAAAAAATTATACAATAAAAATAATACTAAATTGAAAAAAAGTAAAATAAAATAAATAAATGAAGAGTATGTAGTGGACACTCCTCCATTTAGATTATTCCTTTCATGGGTGTCAAACTCCTCACTTTTCAGTGGTTGAGGAAACCTTTTTAGGAATGGTAAGGAGCCTCTTACTTCTACACCCATCTGTTAATGGATTCTTCAAATATTTAAATGTTTCAACATATAAAAACACCATGAGACCCATGTGGGTTTTAATTTTAATAAACATGAATCATTTAATATTTTGAATTTTTAATCATGGAATCAAATCTAGAGGAAGTTTTCTAGTTATCCTTCATTCAATGATGATACTTACATGGGTATAGGGGCGTATCTACATAGTCAGTTTTCAATTTTGGATGGTGATGTGGAATCAGTCTCCGTTATCTATCTATCAAAGTGGCCGAATAATGCTTCAAATGAGGATTACATGGGGGTTTTCTGAGGTGAAGGAGGTGATATCAGGTGATATAAGGCTTTATTAGTGGAATTTGGCATCAATATTTATCTCTGTTGTGTTTAAATGGTATTTCTCAGTGATGCAGTTGGTGACTAGAGATATCGAGTATGGCTGTAAGTGATAGTGCCTAGTTCTACGGGGTGTCCAAGCAGGAGTGATACATGTTCAAGGTGAAACAACACCTCATTTGTAAAAACGAATAGTACATGGGGTACACTATTCCCCACACTAGATCTAAATGATGTTCATTGACCATTTTTAATAAATAATGTGTGGTAAATCCCTCAGAAGACTGCACTGGGGTGAGATCTCAGAAACACATGCACAAAACAATTTGGGTTTGGCTAAACCGCATAGAATACATTTGGCATCCAACCACCAATGCACATGACAAGTTCCCAAGGGATTTTCTTACACACATTCTCAACTAGGCATCCCGTGTGCTATTCTTGGCTATCTGTGCCAATAAATGTTAGGGTTAGTAGTTTGATAGTCATGGTTGAGGTAAGGATACGCCTTGCCTTTTTGTTAAATTAAACACTTCAAAAGTAAGAAAAAACATATAATAGATTCCAAAATAACTAACAAAACATCAAATAAAGTTATTAAATTAATACCAACAAATATTATTCTCACTTCTACTCAGATTAATACATTTTACTTATTATTATGTAATTTTCAAAATTTTCGTAAAATAATGAAATACATTGGCTTTATTCCTTAAAATACCTTTTAAATCCATAATCGATGACAAAAAATATGCATGATATATTTTTATTCCAATTTCATGGTTGTGATTTTTAAAATTGATTATTGTTAATTTTTTTTGGGGTAAGACTAGTTCTTGGGTGATCATAATAGGCTCAGTTTGGTGCTAATTGGTTTTGAAAATTCTTTGATGACCTTGATAGGGATGATCTTCCTTATAATTGTATTTGGAAGATATGATAATGACCTAGGTATTCTAATAGATTTACATATAGTATGTTAAATTTATTATCTTGTTTTTGTGACATTTTCCTAAATTCAACAATTGATATCACCGCTACTTTTTATTTAAGATTTTTTTTGGATTTATATTAAGACCATATAACATCAAAAACCCATCATTGGTTCGGTTGGATATTGTGAGACCAGGTATATATCAAACCAATGAGTGTGTCTCTAAATAAAAATGAAAATTTTAGTGTTGAGTTTAAGTGAAATTTTATGATGCCATTTTGAAATTTTCAAATGTTATGCTTTGGGTTTTGATTTAGTTGTTTATTCAAATTTGGGAGAACATTTTTAAAATGAATTTTTTTAAATGAGGTGTTGACCACTAATTAGGTTATGAAAATGGGTTTTTAATATATTTTAGTGGTATATTTTAAATTGGTCTGTGGTGCCTTTTTGTGAAAATATATTCGTGACCCTTTTATTGTTTTTCATGGGAAATTAAGGTCATGGACTTATTTTTCTTAATGAGGAAGACCCATGTTTTTAGGGTGGATTACAAATGTTGCTGATGGTATTGATCAGACGGTTTATTACAAGTTAAAAATGATTGAGTTTTATTCAAGCCTTGTGTTTATTTATTGCTCTATTAGGACCATGATAAATGTTGTGATTTAGAATGGAAATAGAAATGGTTAAATGGGGTGTGTTTATTTTTAAATGGATTTAGAAACTTTTTTAAAATATATATTTTAATAAATGGTATAATGTTTTAATAGTGAATTTCATTTAATGGTGTGAAAGTAATGGATTATAGAAATATAGTACATAATAATATTAAATTGATAATGGAATGGTTGGGGATGGTCAGATATGATGTTCGAAATAATTATAGGATTAATAGACTGATGCTATATGTTTTTCAACCTATGAATGATTGTTTCGGGATATTTGATTGAAGATCCACTCCTTGATTTTGGTAATGCTAGTACGATTCTCTGGGTTCCTCAGTGTACTATAGCTTTTTAGAGGATGGACTGATTCTCTTGTACCCAAGGGTATGGATATGGCATTCCATACCATATATGGGATGGTTAGAAAAGTAATTTTGAGTCATAAATGGATTCAGGGACTGATACATTCTATTCTCTATCTTCTAACCTAATCTTTGGGATGGTCAAACATTGTGTTCTGATTCCTAGTTGAATTTATAGACTAATGATCTATGTTTTATAACATTTAACCTATTGGTTTTGATGGCCGGACATAGTGTATGTGATCTCAGTTAGATACTTGAACTAAGGATCCTTGTTTTCCAACAAGTGACACAAGTGAAATGGGGATTAGATATCAATCTTGGACCACTGAGATTTGAGGGGAAATGGGTAATAATGGAATAAATAATTAAAAATATTAATTAAACATTGAAAAATAATAATAAAAATTGTATTTAACTATATTTATATTCTTTATTCATACCCCTATATACAATACTATATTTACTATTATTGTATTTAGAAACCATTGGTGGTGGACTACTGAGTGTTACTCATGCCCTTCTACTTCACCATTTAACTTGGGTACTTGAGAAGCTGTCAATTGTTTACTGTAGGAATATGTTTGGTTTGAGGCCCATGTTGAGTATGGCTTAATCACGCATGATTCCTCAGGTGGCATCATATGAATGTATAGATTGGACTGGTGATGTTGTGGTTCCATTTTTATGGTTTTTTTAAAACGGTATTTTAGGAAAATAACCTGGTGGGAGGTTGGATATATGTCTGACACAGTCATTCGAGCCCCTTTTTCATTTCATTTTATTACTCCATGTTTCATCTTTAGTTTAATTAATCTTTCTTCTTACTCTAATGTGTAAGATATTTTTTATTTACTTCTAGTTGTTAATTCGGACATGGGGTTATAGTCTAATTATATTTACATTCTAGATACCCATTTCTATTCAGTATCCTATGGGTTACAGGGTGGCATACTTGAGGTGCTATGGTGATCTGTCTTGGGGCACTGGTTTAGCGGTGTCCAGGTGGAGTCACTTCACTAGACATGGTTTTCATTCACCATAGTGTTTCACTATGGGATGACATAGTTCCATTTTCAATAAGAATAATAGGATGATATATCTATGTATTGATTATTGTAAACCCAAAATGTTCATAATAAAGTATAAGTATCCCATTCTTTGGATTGTGGAATTGATCAATTAGTTTTGAAGAGAAAAATAAATATATAAATTTGACCTCTAATCTAGATATCATCAGTTAAAGGGGAATAAGTATGAAATTACTAAGTCCATCATTCATTATAGGTTCCCGAATTATGAGTTCATAGTCAGTATACTTGGAATCATGAATTCTCCAACAATATTGAAGACATTAGTAAATATTTTCATTATTTATTACATAAAAACTTTTATATAGTCAATACATATAATATTATTATATATTATTAAATAAAAGAGAAATGTGAGGACAATTTTAATTTTGTTTCAAATAATATTTGTGAGGATATGTAATTTTTAAAATATAATAAATTTGAGTAATAGTTTAATTATTTTTTAGGATTATGATCATATATAAATGGATATATATAGACCATTTTAATACTAAAGTGATTAATGAATTACCTATACCAACACCTATTACAAATATTTATAGTATCATTGGATTAGGGGGTATTATCTGTGATTTGTGTGAATCCTCTATTTATTATTAATCTATTAAACCAAACTGACTTTTTAGGTGTAATGTATATCTGGAAAAAAATGAATGTGAGGATAGATTCACAGACCTAATGAAGTGGCTAACTAATACACTTTAACTCACACTATCCCAAAGTCCAAAATGATTTTTGATTTATAGTAGTGTTTTGGAACGGGTTTTAGGATCTATACTCATATATAATGATAATGTGATAGACCACTACTTATGAAAGTGGATGTCTATGATTAAAACTATCAAATTCAATATCTAGAGTTGGATATTGAAATGTTTCCAATGAAGATATGGGGGTAAATCTCAATGGGGAGATGAGTGATATTTATAAAGACTGTAAGTGTGGAAAATATATATTCACACATATGGGGATCAATATTGATCAATGAATATGTTAATCAATAATCCAAGTATATGAATTATCAATACACTACTATCCTTGAATTGTAAATAATGTGACATGGGAACTGTGTTAAAAATCTTATCTATCCTCATAAGTGACAAAAAATGAGAAGGAAAAATTTTTATATGAAATGAAATGTATATATATGATAGTCTTATATAAAGAAAAATTATCATATAATTCTAAACTTATATATATAATATTCATTTTGAAAAAAATATTAAATGAAAAATGTGTATTGAAGATATATAAGAGAAGTTAAATGATGTACGGAAAAGAAAAGAATCAGGGTTATCTATTATTTATGAATTAATGGTGCGATTTGAAAAATGAATTTGAGTTCCATCAGATCTAGAGATAAAGAAGAAGAAACATAGTGATTCTTACCCCACTATACTATTCATAAACTTTTGAAACAAAAAAATTTATTGAGTTATATAAGAGCATGATTGGTGTGAAAATATGGGGAAGTAGAGTGTACAATATAAATGATTGTTCATAGTGTTTCAGTTGGTGAATGTTGAGAAGAAAAAAATCCAAATGGGTAATATGTATCCTTCATCCAAGCATATAGAGAAAATCAGAAAACATCGCTATGTATTTTTTCAAAATTCTTCTTGATGTAATGAATTGGAAAAATTCCATACTGGTTGTGGTGGACCATCTTATAAATTCATCATAATTTATTTCTATAAATCTACACCTTCCTTGATCCCATTATAATGATATACATTATAAATGGGATAGTTCGTTATGTAACTCCACTATAAATTGTAACTATTTCATATCTAATGCTTATCATAATGTTCGATAAGAATATTTAACTCACTATTGATGTTGATTTGAATAACAATATTCTCTATCACCCTCATATTGAGGGATATTCTAAAAAAACTATCCAAAAACATGATTATGTGTCAAGAGTATTTTTATATGGAATATAATAATGGATGGGAGATACATCTTAGGTTGGATGAGTTATCATACAAAAGCATATTCTGCTCATGAAATAAGATATCCCCATAAGAATCCCTCTATGGGAAAATATTTATATCACATATGTGTTGGGATGATGTTGTTGAATGATAAGATCTTAGTCTAAAGATGGTTGATGAAATTATTTCAAAGGAAATTACTATTTAGAAGGATATTTGAATGGATCAAAAATGATAAATAGTTATGATAATAGCCATGTATGATGCATTTATTTAATTGTTTGTGAAAGGTGGTCTTCAACGCATCCTTGTTGATGGGATTCAACAGGTTTGGGAATAAGGGGAAGATACTTCTAGTATACATTTTCCCCACTAAGAATATCAATATCACCATAGTTACAGAATACTTGATAGTGAATCAAACAAACCACTCTAAATGATATCATTTTTTCCATTCATTCATCTTGAGGAAGTATATACTAGATCCAACAATTGTGATAAATAGAGAGGTGGTATAACTGAAGGATGATCTCTCTTATGAGGGGAAAAAGGTGAATAAAATAGAAAATAGAGAAAATCAATTTAAATATAATAATACTCATCTAGTCAATGTATATTAGTGAAATAATATGTATAAAGCTATGGAATGTGATCCTTAATAGAAAATAGAACATAAGTACAACCATTTTTTCACCCTAGTGTGTAGAATGATGTTTTTTTGAAACATTTCTTAAATGGGAAATAATATATCAAAAAATAAAATATATATTGTAATATCCATTATTAATATATATGTGTTCCATATAGGGTAATATTGATTGTAATAAATAACATCAACTTATCATAAATTCATAAAAAATAAATTTATTGGAATATTTAATGCATTAAATTTAATGTTTTTAAAAATTTTGTTAGTTTTTTTAAGAACAATTATCTAAATCTAATTTATAATTATTATATATAATTAATGAAATAAAACAACTTCCATTTTTAATTCATCATGTGGTAATGAGATTAGAATAGATTAATATTATTTTTATAAAATAGTTTATTTTTATTAAGAAGAATAAATATTATTTTTTTAACAAAATTTTAATTTTATATTATATAGTTATTATATTATCCGGACATAGAAATAAATAAAAATTTATTATTTATTTGAGATCAAATTATTATTATTTCAAAATTATTATATTGGTGTTAGAAATAAAATGCATATACTTTTTTAAATAATGTAATATTTGTGCCAAATAAAAAAAATATTTCATTCAATCATATAATATGATAAATAATATTTCTGATAAGTTGGTTTCTGTTTTATGTGAAGGCCAAAAAGAAAATATTTGTTTTCTAATTAAGAAATTTATTTATTTATAATCAACTCATTAGAAATGTTTCCAGGAAAATAAATATTAATCATAAAATGTGCATTTTATAAATACAAGATCTTATTATTTATTTTCTATATTACTAAAATTAATTTCCTTAATTCAAAGAAATTGTATATAATAAAATTATTTTCATATATGAAATCAATATTCTAAAATTTATAAATAATGAAAATTATTATATATTTGATTAAAATCATTTACCAACGGTAAAAATAGAGCTACCGTAGTATGGTAAAATTTTGGTAAAAGTGTTTTAACATTTTAAAAATAGTAATAATAGGTGAAAAACGCATCATATAAGATGATGGAGGGATTCTTGAAAATACCCCTTTCCCCAAACCAGTTTTTTAAATTTTGGCCGCATTTTATAATGAATAATGGAATGGCATTAATTAAATGTAATGTGATTTAAAAAAATTTCCAATGTATTTACTTATTAAATAATCTCACCTCCCCCCCATTTAATCACCCATTTAAAAGAATTGTATAAACTAGAACTCTAATATATTCTCTCCTCATCACAATATAGTTTTTTTAAACAACCATTATCACAAAAGGCTATGCTAATAATCCTTATGTTTTTAACAATTGGTGAGGTATTATTCACATCATATCTTTTCTAGTTTTATTATTATTTTAAATCCCAAATGTATCCCCTATCCTTGAATATATTATAACATCACCATTTTTACTATTACAATGTGTAATTACTATAATATATTATCCATTTTATACCCTTCTCCATAATAATTGGAATAAAATGAAAATATCATCATGTGTGTTGAAGAATACCACATCCCATAAGTGCATATAAAATTTTTCATCAACATCATAAAGATAATGATATAAATTTTATTTAATTAAATAATATTATATTTATGACTAAATTATAACTATGAAATGATAATTTTTTTCATTTTCTATTCGACTTCTAATTCATTGTAAAATAAATTTATATTTGTTTATTTATTCAAAGGACGACCTAGAGTAAAAAAACATTTTTCATTTTACATGACTGTGTATTTAGAAAGTATAAGAGTTATTTTTGAAAATTTTAATATTCATAAAGACTAATATATGAAATTTTAGATTTTTCATTGATAAGAAACTTCTGTATTAATTTTACAACCAAAAAAAACCTATCAAGAAGCCACTCTTAATTTCAGAAAATTATGGGATAACTATTGAAACAATATAAACATTATTATAATTGACTAATAAAGTTTAAATTCTAAAAAACATATAAATATCATAATTTTTAATTTAAAACCACTTTGATCACATCAAAAAAAGGATAGTGTTTCATAGAAATTATTTAAACAACCTTGTGTAACTAATATATGTAGAAATTCTATTAATAATAAATAAAAATGGATAAAAATGGACCATAGAAGAATAAAAATAGATGACTAATGTTATTTTTTATAAACTTAATCAATATAAAATAATCATTCCGGATGTTTATTGAATGTTCCAATAATATTATGACTTAATGTATGGGATCTTCCCTACCACCCTCAAAACTTATTGGTTACATGTTATCTTCAATTTTTTAACTTTTACATGACCATATTCTAATTAATATCTTATATTTTTGTATATATGTACCTTATATATATAATTAAAATATAATTTTCATTTCTTGGTTTATTTATGTTTTACACCCCTTTTAAGTTCAATGTCTTATGGATACATATTTTAAGGGAACATTACTATGTCTTGTATCATGTAAATTTTATCCTATGTTAAAATATTTTAAAATAATAAAATCACATAAAAACATCATTATTTTTTGGATAAATTTCTCGGTTAAATATTTATTTATATAAAATAGTAAGATCATGTTTATTAAAAAATATACTTTACTTAATTGAGAATAAATCAACCATGTCATTAATTTTTATTCTTTTTTCTCCTAGATAGTTGTTAATAATTTTATATATCACAACTCTGTAATCAAGACCAATGTATCACTTTATATTAATAATGTTTTAAATTTTTTAATTGATTATTTTATTTTAAATACATATGATTTATCCTATAATTTTAACTTGGATCATAATCAAAAGACCCACTAACTTATGAAGGGTTGGGTCATGAATTTTATTTGTGGATGGTTCAGTTATCTGAGCTAAAATACTTATATATATGATTATTGTTATGTGAGGTGTGGGAAAATTATTATATATCACTCTAATTCATTGGGAAAATATTTATATCTCATGAGATGTTATGTAATGGATTATGGATGTCAACATAAGCAACCAAGAGACATTGTTGAAATTTCGATTTTGGTCTTAGGAGTGACACAAGACTATGTTTTATGATGTCATGTCTTATATTGTTTCCACATATTCAATGATTACATGAAATTATTATTACATTTCCTTATAAAATATTTATTTTCTTATGATCATTCAATTTATGATATCATGTTATATCTCTTTCGAAATAGACAAATCTGGGTAAAAATATTATCACTAGGTTTGGCCCAACATAAGACCGTAATATCATTCTTGGTCACCAATAGTAGAAGACAAGAACTAGGGTATCATATGGATAACATGGGAATGTGTTCAACCACAACATTCATATGGTATGAGATAATCATATAGCATAGAAAATAGATATCAAATGATACATCATATTCTAAGATTAACAAAACCATAAATGTACATCCAATAAAAAAGATAAAAAGTTTTAGAAGAACAAAGAGTTGGAAAGAGTCATGAAACCTAACATAAACCATGGATACATCTCTATATGACAAAAGACACCACCATACCATCCCACCACAATGAAACATGATTCATGCTATTTTTCCACTATATGAATGATCTTTCTTTTAATTATATTGAGTAAGGCTAGGGTTATAAATGCCTTAATTAAAAATTACAGTATTAGAACTAAAGATTAGTTAGACACCACTAAAAGCAATAATATTTTTAGTGACATGCATCTTTTAATTAATTCATAAAATAGATTTCAAAACATTTCTGATGAAATCATTTTCTATATAAAATATTTGTTTTGATTTTATTTAGAAATCATTCAATAGAAAATAAAATATGACAGTGGATTTATGCATGATGCATTAGAATACTAAAAAATATAGTTTAAATTATATATATCCATATTATGTTATAAAATGGCCATATCAAATAAAAATTCATTTAATGTATTAATACAGTACTAAAGGGATAATCATAACTCAAGGGTCTACACAAATCATATGAACATGAACATTGGTTGACATAAGTAACTCATAAAGTCTAAGAACCATGGTCTCTATGTAAGGCTACCCTCCCTCACTACCTAGCATCATTGGAACCCACCTTAATGATAATTAACTCAACTATGGCTCAATGCTATATAGTTTTCCCTATACCCCATTGTATTATCATTTTTCTAAAACATTTTAATTTTTTAAGAAAGAAGTACACATTTATTAATAATATTCTTGGGAAAATTCATTTAATTTCATCTCGAAAATTTGGTAAAAATTTATATAATGATATCACACTAATTTAATGAATTTAACAGTTTTTTATTTTAAAATCCATCATTGAGGAATGTTATCAAGAATAATAGCTTTATTGAGATAATTTCTATCGGGGAACCCAAATTTAAAAAAACATTGTCACAACAATCAAATATCACATTCACGTCACATGGTTTTATAATCCGAGAATTATCAATTTAAAATATTGAGGAATTGAAAAGAATACACGTGATACATAGTGGTAGAACACAGGTATGATACACATACATCAAACATCATGAAAACAGTATTTCCATCTTAAATAGTGATGGAAGGGGAACATAAAAATTTATAGAATCCTATATAAATTGGAAATAATATCAATTATCTTTTTTCATTATATATGTAGTGATCCAATATCACAGGGCACTAGAAACATCTATAAGTATAAAATAATCTGGATTGGAATGGATCCACATACCAGATTATACCTAATGAAGATACAAGCATCCATTGAAAATAATGAACCATCATTGGGGTCAGGGAGTAATCCAATAAGGTAAAAAATAGGGAAATAAACCCAGACCATTTGTGTTTGTCTCAAACACTATAAA